>VWZS01007063.1:0-18023 GCA_013397075.1 Rhabdornis inornatus
AAAAATAGAGCATAAAATTTAAAATAGAACAAAAAAACCTGTAGGGAAAGATTAGAATCCAGCATTTACCATCTGCGAACTTTGCTCCATTGAGCTGATCTTAAAGCTTCCACTAGTTTCTTTTTTTTTTCTGTAATGGATGTGAAATCCTTTGTTCTTGCCCTGCAGTGGGAGTCAGCAGTGAGGACTGTGTTCAGTGACATTCTTGTGTCCTCTTTGTGCTGTTCTGGGTCTGTGCAGTGTTCTCCATGTGGACATTTTTGGGATTGGTAGGAGCCACAGAGGTTCTGTGTCCATAATGCACAAAACACATTGGGCACAGACTTGGAATAATTCTCTTTTTCCTTTCATGTGTTTAAAGCACCCAATGAGTTAATTCCCAGAGAAGAGAGAGGAGGAAAGGGGTAGCAACAACCCAGCCTTGTTCCTCAGCTGGTAGCCAGATATGGACAGTAAAGGGACTCTGCCATTTCCTCCTGCAGGGTGAATTCCCACCCCTTCCCAGTTGTCCCTGTGGGTCTGGTTTTCAGGGTATAGGCAGAGACAACTCAGGGCCTGAATCTTCTGTCAGGAAATCCAACTTTGCCCTCTTGTCTCAGCCTGGGCTGTGTGGGGGTCTGTAGGGAAGAGGCTTGGAGAGAGCTTGGAAGGGGTTTGGAAGGAGTCTGGAGGGATTCTTGGAAGGAGTTTGGAAGAAGCCTGGAAGAAGCTTGGAGGGATCTTGGAAGGAGTCTGGAAGGAGTTTGGAAGGAGTCTGGAAGGAGTCTGGAAGGAGTTTGGAAGGAGTCTGGAAGGAGTTCGGAAGGAGTCTGGAAGGAGTCTGGATGGAGTTTGGAAGGAGTTTGGAAGGAGCCTGGAAGGAGTCTGGAAAGAGTTTGGAAGGAGTCTGGAAGGAGTTTGGAAGAAGTTTGGAAGGAGTCTGGAAGGAGCCTGGAAGGAGTTTTGAAGGAGTCTGGAAGGAGTTTGGAAGGAGCCTGGAAGGAGTCTGGAAGGAGTTTGGAAGGAGTCTGGAAGGAGTCTGGAAGGAGATTGGAAGGATCCTGGCAGGAGCTGTGTCAGGCACGGAGCCCCCAGGGTCTGTAGGGCTCAGCTGCCGCTCCCAGCTCGGGGTCCCTCTGAAATCCTTGCAGAGTCCTGGCCCAGCTTTGGGATTCTGGAGGTGGCAGAGCCCAGCCTGGAATGTGCCTGGAGCTGACACTCAGCTTTTCCCTGCATTAGAAAAGTCAGCACCTGGAGTTTGATGAAGCTGAGCAGTGACACTTGCCTGGCTTGTGTTGCTTTTCCATATCTAATCCAGCCCTGATGTGACAGCCCACGGTGCCCAGGTCCTGTTCTTGCCAGCAGCCCTTCCTTTCATTAACCTTCCTGCACCACTGATCACATATTTATTGTCCAGGGCCTGGGGCTGGGAGGTTTTCCCTGGAATTAAGCTGGTTTATGTTTGGTCACCACTCAGTGAGTTTTACATCCTTTGAAAGCTGCTCTGAAGCTGTTTCTGGGGTGCAGGGCTGTGCTTTAATGCTCTCAGGGTTGATCCCAAGTGACAACTCCAGGACGCTCCATGGCTCGGGGACAGCATTCCTGCCCCTTCCGGCCTTAATTAAGGTGCCACTGGGATTTTCCAGGGAAAGGTTGTGCTGTTTGTGTGACTCCCCTTGAGCAGGGCCAGTTCCATTTCCTTTGATTGGGTTTTAATAACAATTTCAGTATCTTCTGCCCCCTTTCCTCCTTGGGAGAGATCTGTGCAGCTTGTTAGAACAGGGGCTTTAGTGGGGCAGGATTCCCAGGGTTTTACACCCCTCCAAAGGCAGGGGTGGGAAAAGCAACCAGGAATGTTGATTTTCTGGATTTGTAAGGAATCCTACATAGAAACAAGGAGAGGTGTGGAAAGAAGGCACTGGTATTTGATAGAAGGATTAACCACCTGGAAATGCTGACTGTGGCAGGTATTTTGAGGGCTTGAAGACGAAAGTCAGACTTGTGAAATAAAATATGGCCTAGAGCATCAGGCAGGCTCTGCTTTGGTGTTCAGGGTGGTTAAGGGAGATGCTGAGATTCAAAACAAGTGGGATTTAGTAACTTTTAGGAAAAACGGGGTTTTTTTTCCTATTTTTCTTTCAGACAAGTTCCCTTGAGCTGGAGTGCAGCTCCCACGTGTCAGTGCCCAGGGAGAGGAGCTGCAGAGCTCTCGCGTGGGGGTGATTTTCCAGCAGTGCTGCTCCATCCCACGGCCAGGAGATGTCCCCAGCTCCCCAGGATTCCTCCAGGAGCTCTGGCCCGAGCTCTGGGCTGTGCTCGGACACCCTGCAGTGCCAGCGGGGCCCTGACCCCTTCTGGCCCCGCTGTCCCTGTGCTCAGTGACCTCCTGTCCTGGGCTTGGGCCACAGAGCCATGTCCAGCAGATGTGGGCACTGGGCAGCATCAGAGCATCTCCTGAGAACAACTCCATTAAAAACTCCATTAAAAACACCAAAAACAATGGCAACATTCAAATTTAGGTCTTGGTGTAACTAAAATAATTGAGAATTTGAGAGATCCTAAAAGTCTTCTCATTTCTTCTGTTTGTGGAAGTTCTTTGGGAAAGAGCAAGCAAAAGTTTTATAAAGCCAGAAAATCTGCCTCTTTAGATATTTTTATGCTATAGATTTTATATATTTTATGCATTGTATATAAAGCAGTATAATATATAATCTATTGTATATTATTATATATTCAAGTAAATCTACATTTATAGTATATTTTAGCATTAGTATTTGTTATATCAATATTACAGTATTTCTTAAGGGGGGGTATTGAAAAAGTAGTTTGGGAAGTTTTTATATTTTCACTATTTCAAGGCTTGTGGTGATTGTTCTTCAAACAGAGACCATGCACAGGAGGTGCTGCGAAGGACCCGGGAGCTGGTCCTGGTGGGAGAAGGAGCAGTGAGGACAGGGACAATCACAAAAGTGGCTTTTGTGCGTTTTGTACCCAAAAAACGCTCCCTGCAGTCGCCAAAGGGGCTGGAGCACCATAAACTCTCTGTTCCAGCTGCTACTGCAGCCCCTGTGCCCTTCTCGGAGCTCACAGAACTGCTCTGGGTTCAGGCAGGGGGAAGCCAGGGCTGGCAGGGAGCATTAGAGCTGAAATCCCCCAGGAAGCAATAATTCAAGAGCTCCATCATCCCCGGGTTCCCCCAGCTGGCCCATGAGCCCCACCCCTTCTTTTTGGGGGGTCCTTGGTCATGGGCCCTCTTTTGAGGGAGTAATTAAGTCCACTAACAACCAACCAGCTGATTTTTGGCAAATGGGAAAGCTCAGCCTGCCCCAGAGAAGGAGCCCTGGGAAGAGCAGTGCTCAGCCCTCCCTGAGGATGGGCCCACTCTGGGTTCCAGCTGGGCTTTGGGAAAGGAGGCTGGGAGTGCTGGGACAGGGGGACGTGGCTGGTGGGGAGTGCTGGGACAGGGGGACATGGCTGCCAGGAGCCCTGATGGACCCCCAGAGCAGCAGAGGGCTCGGAACACAAGGGCCAAATCTGGGCAGAGGAAGAAGCAGAGAAGATGAATGAAAAAGAGAAGGGAATGAAAAAGTTCCAGGTCCTGGACACAGTGGTCAGTCCCCCTGATGCCAAGGGGTTCACAGGACTTGTCACAATGCTGGGAGTAACCACTGGATGTGTCACAGAGCCCACTGTGACCAGGAGCTGTCACAATGGGTGGAGGTGCCTCTGGAGCTGTCAGAGTGCTGGGAGTACCACTGGAGTTCTCAAAATGGTTGGAGGAGCCACAATGCCTCTCTCTGGGATTGAAAGTAGCCACAGGGCTTGTCCTGGTGGGCTGGAGTAGCCACAGGGCTTGTGCAGGTGTTGCAGTAGCCCCTGGGCTGCCAGAGGCAGGGCCAGGCCAGCTGCAGGACGTGCTGTGGCCGCAGCGATGGCACACAAGAATGTGAGCTATTACCGGGGGCAGTACAAGGACAGGCTCCTGCCCCTGCTCAGGTGAGGGGCTCCTCCATCCTCTCCCCCAGTGTCTCCATCCCTCCTTCCCCTGCCATGGCAAGCTCCTGTACCTTCTCTGTTCCCTCCTGTGCCCCCCCTTCCCTGCTCCATCATCCCCTGGAGCTCCCTGGCCATGCTGGGGGTCCCTGCAGGGGAGGACTGAGGAGGCCACGCTTCCAGAGGGGTTCTGAGGTGGGACTGGGGTCCTGTCCACACCTGGGACACAGCTCAGCTCCCAGAGCAACCCAGCAGCCTGCCAGGAACCGGAGGCAGTGTAACCTCAGGAAATGTGTGGCAGGGAGCTCCGGGCAACAGAGGAGGACTCCACTAACTCGTTCATCTGTGTCCTGAAGAAGATGAAAGAAGTGCGACTGATGGAGAAGGTTGTGGAAGAGACAGAGGAGGTGAGGAAGCTGGGAGGGTGCTGGGACATGGCTGGGTGGCTGGTGGCGCTTTGGAGGGTGGCAGGAGCAGGCAGGGAGTGGCTCTGGCTGTGGCAGCCGTGTCACCAGCTTTGGTGCTGCCAGGCCTTCACAGAGAGGATGGAGGCCCTTGCTGAGCAGTGGAGGGACCTGCATGCCAGGAGGGCCCAGCTGAAAGCCCACGTGGTGACATCTGGGACAACTGTAAAGGTACATCTGGCACACCTCCTATACTTCATCCACCTGGTATTCCTGGCACATGTGGCACACCTAGCACATTGCCCCTGCTCAGCCACAGCACCAACTCCTCTCCCTTGGGAAGAGCCTTGGGTCAGCACTCCTGGCCAAGCCTCCCCTGAGGCCAGAGGTGTGAGGAACAGGAATTTGTACCGTGGGCAGGAGAGAGCTTGTCCATGCCCCGGGATGTCCAGGGAAGGCTCTCAGCCCTGTCCCCACCATGGACCCCCAGCCATGTTCCAGGGCCAGGTAAAGGAGGTCTGAAAGGCACAGTCCCACCCCAGGTGCTGTCCCCAGGCCAAAGGACAATGCAAGAGAGGTGACCCTGGGAACAGGGAGGAGGAATGGTCTCAGGGTGCCGAAGTGCTGGGGTCTCCTCCCAGTGCCCTTGAGTGACCCAGCTTCACCTTCCTTTGTCTTCCTTCCCCTCTGGCTGTGTGTGGTGCTGGGAAAACCTCACCAGGAGAATGAAAGGCTGCGAACCCAAGCTCTGAAGAAAGCCAAAGAAGAGAAAGAGGAGAATACAAAAAAGGAGAGTGAGCTCTTGAGGGTTAGGAAGGAACTGGAAGCCCTCAGAAAACAGCACCAGAAACTCTCCAAAAAATTGCTGAAGTACTCCTTGTTCAAGAGGTACCTGGAGAATGTGGTGGAGAATTCACAGGTGAGCTTAGATGTGGCTCAAAGAGAGCCTCACCTGGCTTTGAACCAGAGGAGATGAGGCAAGGTTCATCAGGGGAAATCAACACTTGATCAAACCCAGAGAGTCCCGGTGGGGTAGGAAGTGGGCCACAGGGAGCAGTGGGAGGAGAGGAGAACCAGAACAGATGAAGGATTGAGAAAACTGAACAAAAACCATGAGAAGGGGAGAAAGCTCAGTGCTGAGGGGAACAGTGTGTCAACATTCCAGGTCACACTGATGGTTTGGGAGAGGTGAAAACTGCCCAGGAATGGGACCCAGGCAGTTATCAGGAAAGCTGTGCCTCCTCTCCATGATGCTGGAACATCTCTTCACGCATCCCTCGTGCTCCTGCTGCCTCCCAGGGCCCGGGGACATGGAACTGTTGTGCTTCATCCCAGCGCTGCTCCCCTGGGGCAGAGCTGTGACATCTGCCCTGTGCCACTGCCAGTTTCAGGCCTGGCACTGTATGTGTCATTGCCCAGGGGATGTGGCCGTGCTCAGGGACCTGCAGGGACAATGGAGAGCAGAAGATCTTCCAGCTGGGGTGGCCTTGGCCCTGCTCAGGGCAGGAGAACACAGTGAGGGGAGGGCAGGGTGTCACTGACCCCAGGACCCTGTGTTGCAGTTCCAGGACATCGAGGATGTCATTTCCTACTACAAGGCCCTGGTGAGGACACGCAAGGATCTACTGCAGTCCCAGTGGTGGCACCGGCAGCTGATGGAGCAGGGCAAGGTCCTGCAGCAGCAGATCAGGGCAGAGAAGGAAGCTGAGATGCTTCAGTGCAAGAATGACCTGGTGCAGCTCAGAGAATCTTTAGACCAGGCTCATAGTGACATCCGCCAGTGGGTAAGGAGCTGTGGGGTGGACAGGGGAGCTCTCCAAGGCCTGGCAGAGTCAGGACTGGCCACTGGCTCCTCCTGCAGCCAGGGGCTTGTGGCAGGGCCCAGCAGCAGAGTTTGTGGGGGGAGGAGATGCCTGATCCCATCCCTCCAGGAAGGAGGAGGGAGAGCCCAGGTGTGGAGCAGGTTTGTCATCAGGAAGAGCTGGAAGCAGCAGCAGGTCTGAGAGCTGACAGCAACAGTGCTGGGAGGTGACACCAGTGCTGCTGCAGATCTGTCCCTGCTGTGGGGAGGGCACGGCCCTGGCAGGGAGGACATGCCAGGAGCTGCAAAACAGCTGGGCTGGCTCCTGGATCTGGTCCCACCACACCGGGCTGAACCAGCTCCAGCCCTGGGCAAGGCCGGGTTCTTCCAGCCCGAATGAGGGTGGAAATCAGGCTCTCCAAGCCGGGGTCTGTGCTGAAGCAGCTTTGCTGGGATGTGTCTCGTGTCCCCCAGGAGGATCGCTGGGCCGAGGCCCAGGACAGCGCTGCCAGGAAGGCCAGGGAGCTGAAGTCGCTCAGCATGGCCATCCAGAGCCTCTTCCAGGCCGCCAGCACTCGGCTCCAGCCAAAGGACAAGGTGGCAGCTGGGGACAGCCACAGGCAGCTGGACATGGTACAGCCACGGCAGAACCTGCTCCCTGCCCAGAAAAAGCAGCAGGAATGTCTCTCCCAAGGCAAGGGGGAGCCCCCAGGCCGCCCAATACATCCCCCCTTCTCCCCTGGGGTCCCCAGACTCAGGGAGTGGTGGGGACACCAGGCAAAGCTGTCCCTTCCCAGCAGCTGGAGCAGGGAGTGGGGCCCTATGGGGGCAGAAGGAGCCAGGCAGGGACAGGGCATGCAGGGATGCAGGGATCCAGGGGTGAGGGATCCAGGGATACAGGGACTTTGTGGTGGAGCAATGCAGACCCCGCCATGGCCAAGGTTTGGTTTCATTCCCCCACACAGGCACATTCTGGTGCTTTCTTGTCCTATCACTTGTCACCATCTGCCCTCCAAGAGGGACAGGCTCCCCTCTTCCTCCTGTCCCCATTCCTGCCCTGACCCCACCCTCTCCCTTTCCCACCCTAGATCCAGCAGTTCATCTACGACCTCCAGGACTTCACGGAAGACATGAAGGAGCTCAGCCAACCTCTGTGAGAACCTGCGCTGCCAGTGAGGGAGCAGCAGGGCGGGCAGGGAGAGGAGAGGACGAGAGAACCCCGCAGATATTGCAGACTAAAAAAATAGCAAATAATTTAAAGCATCTCCTCATTTCCTGCTGATCTTCCGTGCTCTTCTGTGAGCTCAAATACCCAGAAGCAGAAGAGAGAGAAAAGCAGGAGGGAGTGAGCCCTGCGTGGCTCTCAGGGGTCCCAGAGGTCTCACAGAGACACTGACGGTGCCACCAAGAGTTGCTGCGTGCTCTGGAACAGCCAGCTCCTGACTCATCCCAGAGTACAGAGGATGCTGTGCCTTTGTGCCCTCGCATCTCAGCTCAGCTGTGACCTTTCCAAAGGGACAGGATCATCCACACCCCTCTGGAGAGGTGACTCAGCTGTCCCCTCCCCGGCCACCCATGGCCACCCTGTCACCCACGTGGGTGCCTCTCAGTGGTGGCAGGTGGGAGGAGCTGATGGGACAGGAGCAGCTCTGCCCCTGCACTGTGAGGGCCGGTTGGGGACACCGCTGTCCCCTGGTCTGTGAGGGCCAGTTGGGGACACGGCTATCCCCTGGTCTGGGAGGGACAGTTGGGGACACAGCTGTCCCCTGCCCTGTGAGGGACATTTGGGGACACAGCTGTCCCCAGGGCCCAGTGGAGGACACTGAGGGACCAAAAGTGAAATGTGGGTCAGAGCCAGAAATGGAAGGGTTGGGGTCTTGCTGCAGCAGCAGGAACTGCTCTGGGCACTCCAGGGAACTCCAAAGCCCAGCCTGACTATTTAGGATCAGGTTTCTGTTCCTCTTTACCCATCCTGGTGTGTTGCAGCTGAGCCATCTCCTAAAAAGGTCCCAGATTGGGAAAACACCAAGGGAGATTCCACCAGACATTTATTGGTTTGGGCTGAGATCAATGCACATGAAGCAATGTCGCTCCTGTGGGCTGGGCACCTTTCCCAGCACTTCCAGCAGCTCCATGTGCCCAGGGGAGCAGCCTGAGCCTTCTCCAGGAGCAGCCTCAGGGCCACAGGTGGGACACACACAGACCCTGCTCATCCTCCTGCCTGCACCAGCTCTGCTTCCAGCCCAGGCTGGCTCCAAGTCTGGAACCCAGGGCTCTTCCTGGCCTCTGGCTCCCTCAGCCTGACCAAACTTACTGCCTGGGTCACTCACTGTCCCAGTAAGGCCCTGGGAAGGCAGGACAGAGAGCAGCCTTTGGGGTGTGTGGGTAAAGCAAATCCTGCGGGCCAAGCAAATCAGCCTGGAGAGTCTCTGGAGGAGCAGGGAGGGAGTGGCCCAAGATGGGATCGGGTCCGGGATGAGATTGGCTCCAGGACGGGATCAGCTCCAGGATGGAATCGATTCCAGGACGGGGTCAACTCCAGGACAGGATCAGCTCCAGGATGGGATGAGCTCCAGGATGAGCTCCAGGATGGGATCAGCTGCGTGATGGAATTGGCTCCAGGACGGGATCAGCTCCAGGACGGGATCAGCTCCAGGACAGGATCAGCTCCAGGATGGAATCAACACCAGGATGGGATCAGGTCCAAGACAGGATCAGCTCCAGAATGGGATCAGCTCCAGGACGAGGTCAGCTCCAGGACGAGGTCAGCTCCAGGACAGGATCAGCTCCAGGACGGGATCAGCTCCAGGACGGGATCAGCTCCAGGATGGGATCAGCTCAAGGACGGAATCAACTCCAGGATGGGATCAGCTCCAGGATGGGATCAGCCCATCCCAGGTTCCCAGGATGTGCCCCTATGTCCTGAGCCAGGGGCTGGCAATGCCCTACATGATGGAGCAGGCGAAGCCACAGCACTCTTTGAGCAGGGTCAGGCCTGTCTTGCTCATGTAGGGAGCTGAGGTTTGCTGTCCCCTCGATGTCATCTTCTTCTCTCGGACAGGAGCTGCAGGAAGGGGAATCCAGCTCTGCCTGGGGACCAGGGCACAGCCTGGAACTGGTGCTCAGGGCTCCTCTGGGGCTGCTGCTGACCCCCTCAGAACTCCTGCACCATGAAGGCCCTGCCCTGGGTGCTCTGGGGTGTCCCCAGGGATGGGAATGCCTCCCAGCACCCTGGAGAGGTGACAGAGCCCAGGGAAGGGGGTGGCTGTCATCCAAGGATGTGGTGTCCATCCTGCAACCACCTGAGGTGTGAGGCAGTGTTAAAGGACCAGATGAAGTCTGTCAGCTCTAAGAGAGCCCCTCCCCAGCCCCAGTTCTCATAGGATGTGGTGGGAAATGTCAGGAGGGTAACGGATTCTGAACATCTGTTCCAATTCCAGGTGTTCCCACCATGTGACCTCAAGCACCAGCATCCCCCCGTTCCATTTCCCCACCCTCCTCCAGGTAAGCCAGTCCCAGGCAGTAAAATCTTTGAGGCAGAATGCTTGGGAAAGGGGACAAATGCCTGGGAGGTTCAGTGCAAGGAGTAAACACCATCAGCACCCACTTGCTCTCTGGAGGTAGCTTTTGGAGAGCTTGCTCTGCAGGAACTCGGCCATTTCCTTGTCTTCTTCCCTTTCCCTGTGACAAAGAACTCAGTTACTGCTCAGGAAAGGAGCAGCAAGGCCCCCAGGAGCTCTGGGAAGGCAGGACACAGTCCTGCACTGTCCCTAGCACAAGCAATAGGTGACACCAACTACCTGAGTCTCTCAAACTCCACGTCATCTACCAGGAAATCCCGCGTTTCCACCAGCTTGTGGATCTGCTGCACCAGCTCCTCTTCCCTCTGCTTCTCCTCGTTGGATTTCTGGTTCTCTGCAGCACAGGGAGCACATTTCACACCCCCCAAGGGCCATCCCCCCCGCCAAGGCCAGACCTGCTCTGTTCTGCTCAACTCTGAGTGTGGGAGCAAAGCCAACCCAAAGGAAGCAGCTGGATCCAGGCTCTGGCTGCTCAACAAGCAGGAATCTCGTCCCAACTGCCCTGGCTGGAGGTGACAGCTCTCCTGAGGCTCTTCCACCCCCTGAATTAGTGCGGAGTCGCCTGGCACGGTCTCTGAGCCATCTCCACCTGCTTGCTGGCATAGGACCACTTCAAGTGTCATTTGGCTGGCACACCAAAGGGGAGCATCAGGCTGTGCCCAAGCACCGGCTCTTTGGAGTTGATTAACATCAGTTATTCACAATTAATGAACAACCTGCAATCCTGAGGAAGAACCTGTCAGGGTTAAGGTCCCACTGGGCAAACACTGCCCGTTTCTCCCCTCGGCTGATGTCAGAGCTCATCATGACCACGGTGATGATCTGAATCATTAAAGGAACCTTGGCTGGGGACATTTCAAGCCCCAGCCCTGGCTGGGCTCTGAGTAAGCGCTGATGTGTTCCTGTCTTTATCCAAACCCAAGGCTGCCATGCCTGTCTCACAAGAACAGGCATGTGCAGGGCTTTTCCAGCACAGACTGGTCTGAGTCAACTTATAAAGAAGACAAAAAGAGCAGAATGTCTGCTCTCAGCTGAGTCTGGGAGTGCTGAAAAGGCAATAAATGAAAGCCCAAAGCAGATGAAGGAAAAGTCAGGCTCATTTCTCCAGTAGCAGAAAAGACCAATTTATCTCTGCTCTGAGCCATGGTTTAGGGGAAGTCTTGGATAATGAACTGGAAGGTGTTAGAATTAAAAGTCCCCATGAGATTTGGGTCTGTTTTGCAAGGAGCTCCTGTTTTTACGGCAAGATGTTCCTCTCCCCGGCTGAGCCTCCATCTGGAGGCTGAGCCAGGTTTATTGAAGTGAGCATCACCTGAATATTAAGCAGCAGCTGGGCTCTGCCTCCGTGCTGAAGGTTCCCAGGCACGGGCAGCACGGTGGCACAGTGGCACCTGACAGGGCCACACTGGGCTCTGGGATAGCCCCAGTCACAGCACTGAGGAGGTGCCTGGGGACACAGCTGTGCACAGCTGGGCCCTGCCTGCCCCCATCTGCCCTGCCACACCTCCACTGTGCCCAGAGAGTGCAGCACCCTCGGGGAGTGCAGCACCCTCGGGAGTGCAGCACCCTTGGGAGCGCAGAACCCTTGGGGAGTGCAGAGCCCTCAGGAGTGCAGAACTCTTGGGAAGTGCAGGAGTGCAGAACCCTCAGGGAGTGCAGCACCCTCGGGGAGTGCAGCACCCTCGGGAGTGCAGCACCCTTGGGAGCGCAGAACTTGTTGTTTTTTTTTAAATATCAGGGGCTGCGTGCTGGGGTTGGGTTGGAAACCCTCAGGGAATTCAGAACCCTTGGGGACTGCAGCACCCTGGGGTCTGCAGCATCTTCAGGGAGTGCAGAACCCTCAGGGAGCCCAGAACTCTGGGCTTTGCAGCATCCTCCGGAGTGCAGAACCCACAGCAAGTGCAGAACTCTCAGGGAGTGCACAGCCTTCAGGGAACGCAGCACCCACATGGAGCTGGCCCAAAGCCTTACCTGGCAGGACCAGGAGTTTCTGGAGCTCTGTTTTCAGCCGGCTGATTTCCTTACAAAGCTGGATGTCGTCCATCCTGTGGAGACACAAACAGAACCTCTGAGGGGGAAAACTGGGAGAGAAGAGGTAAAAAACCCCCAGAGTAACACCCAGCCAGTGCCTGTGGTGGAGATCCCAGATTTCCCATGGAAATGCCAGCCCACTTCATCCCAGAGTTTTGTTGGGGCGCTGGCTATTGGCAGAGAGAAAGTTTCATCACCTTCATGATAACAAAGCCTTATCAAAACCTGGCTCATCCACCAGGCAAGAGCTGCTGTGTTTCTCCTGGTCCAAGAAAATAATCTCCAAAGAGCAAAACCCAAAATGAAGTGGATGCTGCTGCCAAAAAAAAAAAATCTTTTTTATCCCGCCTTCCTGCAGAGTTAAATAAAGGTAGAAACATGAAATGTAACAGAGAGGGTGTGCAGAGCCCCAGGGGGGGCCACAGGGACAGCAGAGATCACTGGGGACACAGTGATTAAAAATGAAAATGAACACTCAGACTAGAGCTGGATGATTGTTGCATTTAAATGGAAATTAGTTCTGGAAAATTGATAGGGTGAATAAAAGATAATAAATTCTCTTTTCAATCAAAATTAGGAGGGGTTGCAGGGACAAGCACCCAGGAGGCTCCTGCTGGGGCTAGGATTGCTTCTATCCCTGCTGGTGACAGCCCTGCTGGTGACAGCCCTGCTGGTGACACCTGTGGCAGCGTCACCCAGAGCGGGGTGTCCCTGGCTGGCCCCAGGGAGCTTTGAGGGACCAGGGTGGAGCTGAACCTCCCACTGGAAGTCCAGACCTTTCCTTTTGCCCTGTAAAGGAGAAATGTTGGGTGCCTCGCTGTTTTGCAGAGCACAGACACCTCAGATATGTTGGAATGTTTTAGTCTGACATTTCCAACAAAGAGCAAACACTGTTTTTTATTGAGGCCACTGCTCTGTTCAGCTGCACATCCCTGGAGTTTTCCATCTCCCTGAGCCCTGCAGTGCAACCACCCCGAACATCACCTTTCCTCCCACTGGGGAATCAAAAAAGGCCTTGCAGCCCCTGTTTCCCACCTCTCTAAGTCTGTCCTGCAGAGCCCAACTTTGGGATCCCCCTTCTCCAGCAGCAGTGCCCCAGGAAGCTCCTCAGCCTTCCCAGCCTCACTCTTGGGCCCTGCAGAGCTGAGGTCGAGTTCCCACAGCACCCAAAACCTCCCAGCCAGGCAATCCTGGGATGTTCCAACACCCAGGATTTTTGCAGCCACGCCCTCCTTGAGGTTTCTGCAGGAGATTTCCCTTTGGTTTCCAAGGGAGAAACCAAACAAAGGGTTAAGGCAACCCGGGAGCTGGGAGCTTTGACAGCACCTGAGAGGGTCAGGTACTGTTGCCATGGAAAGCCTTCAAGAGCTCTTGATGGGTCCCAAAAAATCCTTTTCAACAATGACTTCAGGGGGAACTGTGCCTTGAAGGGGCTCCAAATCCGAGCCTCTGAAGCAGCTCCAAGCTCCCACTCACACGGGATTCACGCAGGGATTTCCAGGCTGCAGATCCCTCAGTGCAGGGACCATTAGGGACCCATCACACCCAAAAGGCAGCACAGGAAGTGTTGCAGCCCCGGGAACGTCACCTTTGCCAAAATCCCAGTTTGTGCTGGGCTGGCAGGATGGGATCTGAGGGCTGGGCTAACTACAGCCCTTTAGTGACATTACAAAATTAACCTGAACTATGGATAACTAGTCAGGCCTTTTCCTCCAAACACGCGAAATCTCCTGACAGACTCACGGAAATCATCCTGTATCCCCCCAGATGCTGGTGGGCACCATTTCAACACAGGTCTAAACGGCCTGGAAAATTTCATTCCAAAACTTATTTGATTATTGAAAGGGAAGCAAGGTGGGAAGCAGCCTCAGGGGCTGAGCTGTGCTCAGCTGGGCAGGAGGAGATGCTGGGGTGTCCTTGGGAGGGGAGCAGCACAGGAGGGGGAGAGGGACTCACATGTAGCGCAGCTCCGACTCCCTGCGCACCAGGATCTCCCGGATCCGCTCGATCCTGAAGAGCTCTCCCTCGATGTCATCAATGGTGGTGGTGGAGTCAGCCATAGACACGATCTCGGCCTCTGGAAAAAGGAATGGGATCCACCTGAGGCAGCAGGAGACCAGCAGGGACCTCAGGGCAGCCTTGGGAACAGCAGCACTTCCCTTGCTCCCAGCGCCATTCCAGGCTCTGTGCTGGGAGAAAGCCCCACATTCCCGGGGGTCTCCCCCTCTCCGAGCAGCAGGAGGCCAAGGGAGATGGAAACTGCTGGAGGGAAGGATGGGAATGTCCCTTACTTTTCCCAGAGCCATGGAAGCCTCCAGCATGTCCAGCACAGAGATCTCAGCCTGCCCAGCACCCTCCTCCTGCATGAGTCAGAGCAGCAAAGCTCAGAGCTGAGGAGTCACAGGGGTGAAATTCCTTCTGCTGCTCCCCCTCCATCACACGCTGGATGAACAGCCCTCCATCCTTCCCAGCCCACTGGGTGGAGCCCCCCTGAGCAGCTCCCTCACCCTCTGCAGTGTTGAGGATCACATCCAGCCCCCGCCTGGGGAAACTGAGCCAGGGAAAGGGGGGTCACCTGCTCAGGGCGAGACGCAAGAGCTTTACAGTGAAATGTGGGAAAAGGGCTGTAATTTCTATTTTAGAGGGATGGAAAGGATGAAAGCCTGTCCACCTCTGTCCATGGCTCTGGCCAGCAGCTCTGCCTCCCCTCTGTGACTCACACAAATCCCACTCATTTGCTCCAGGCTGTCCCATGGATTTCCTCGTGGGTGCTGTGTGGATCCCACAGTGACTCACAGCCAATGTTGCGGGAATAGCTGAGAATTTGCTCCAGGGCAGCTCCCAGCCTGGTCTGGCTCTCAGACATGACACTCAGCCTATCACCAGTGCCACGCAGCAGCACCTCCATCACATCCCAGCTAATCCAACATTCCCTTGTGCTGGGGACAGGAGCTGCAGCAGAGCCAGGCTGTGGGATAACATTCCAAACCCTTCCAAACACCACACCAGAGGCTAAGTCTGCTTCCTTTGAACGTTCCCAGGACACATCTCCCGCTGAGGTTCTGCCTTCCTGCAGCCCTGGGGCTTTCCCCATGCAGGGAGAGTTCAGCTATGGAGCTGCTCCAGGAGCAGGATTTTCCAGGCAGGGATGTTGGGAGATGTCAGAGTGTGTGGTCTGGGCATTCCAGGCAGGAGCCAGACCAGTGCTGAGGGTTACAGGGCAGGAAGAGACAACCTCTAAGGCACAAGACCAAACACTCTGCACTCTCTGTCCCCTCCCCATCATGTAATACTGCTGGAGAAATCATTCCCAGAGTGGGATGTACTTCCAAGACTTCCAGCAGGGAAGGTTTATTGTGGAAATCCCATGGTTTGGATTCGTGTGAGTGGTTTGAAGAGTTTTCTGCTTTTTCTGGCTTGGAAACTCATGAGGATTTCTCGGAGGTTGTCTCCCTCTCCCCAGGCGGGAAGGTCATGCTCCGCTGATGCCTGGGCATGGCTCCTCCCTCATTCCCTGTTCGGAGCCTCAGGATGCTCCTAGGAGCCAGTGCTTGACCAGGACAGACGGATCCCTGGGCGGGGCAGGGTGTGAGGCTGGATGAGCCCTCCAGCAGCTCCTGGCCCGGGCTCTGCATAACCCCCTCCCTTTGCCTCGTTGCCAAGGGACCGGCCTGTGGCTGCTACAGCATCACGATGCGGTTGCTAAGGGACCAGAGTGCGGTTGCTAGGGGACCAGGATGCTGAGGTCCCTCATCCCAAGCATTCTGGGGCTTTGCTACCCCAAAGCTCCTCTGGCCTGGGATATTTTGCTACAGCTGCCCCAGCTGAGCAGCTGGGGATGGCCCCAGAGGCCCGTGGCAGATGCTGGCAGATGTGCAGGTACCAGCACAGCTGGAGGGGCAGGTGGCACAGCTGGGATGTGCCTGTGGGCAGCCACTCCCTGGGGCTGTGCCTCAGCTCAGCCCCAGAGCTGTCACCAAAAGCTGCATTGCTGGGTCCCCTCTGTGCCCAGGCGGAGGTGACAAGGCTGGTGGCTGTCCCGATGTGCCAATAAACACAGAGACAGATAAACCCAGAGCTTCCTGCAGCCTCCATCCCCAGGAACACCAACCAGCCCCGGGGGCACGGGGGCGGGGCTGGGGAGGGGGACAATCACTCCCGACGTGCCAGGCTGGGGAATAATCCGGAATGTCTCTGATCCCTGCTGGGCTGAGGTTCTCTGAGGGGAGTGCCAGGGTTTGGAACCGCTGTCAGCATCCCTTCCTCTCCCTCTCATCCCAGGATGTCATCGGCATAACCATTCCAGGAGGGAGAGGTGACTCCTCGCCTGTGTAGGCAAAGGGAGGAGGTGACAATGCTGGGAGGGGAGGAGGTGGCAGGGCTGAGTTGCTTTCCCTCACCTGCAGCAGGAGGTTGGGATGTCATTCCAGCCCCCGGGCAGTGCCCACAAGAGCAGGAAAGCTCCTGGCTCAGCTATGGGTTGGCTCCCATCAGGTGTGGCTGGCACCACCCTGCCCTCACACACTGCTCTGAAGTCACCTTTCTGTTGGACACTCACCAGGTCAGGAGTGTCCTGTGACATGGGGACAGTGCGAAGGTCATGGCACAGCCCAGCCAGGGCTGCAGGGCTCAGCTGGAGGGTGCCAGCCCTTGGCTGTGCCTTCAGGTGCTGTGGTCAGGCAGAGATGCTGGCACTCTGCATCCCTCAGGAATTCCAGGGTACTGCTCTCCCAAGCAGTCGGTGCTGGACAAGAAGCTCTGATAGGACCTTCGTGTCCCTGGAGCTGCTGAATTCAGAGCAGGAGCAGAGGGAGGGCTGTGCCAAGAGAAAAGTCCTGGAAAATGAAGCTCACAAACCCTGGGAGGGAGCACCTGGAGAAGGGGACACCCAAGGCAGGGTGTTCATTAAAGCTGGGACCAAGCCCACAATCCAAATCTCGATTTGGGGACAGAAAGGGATGGCCCCATGTGTGGCCACACTGCCCAGGGGTCCCTCTGTTCCCACAGCTCTCCCACAGCAGCAGAGCCACGCACAGAACTCCCCTCCCCCCCCCNCTGCCTGGCACCATTTCAGCCTGGCAAACCAAGGAGGGAGAGAAAGCTTTGACAGAAATTTGGAGACGCTCTAATCGCACACCCGGCCCAGGGAGGGGCCTCCACTAAAGAGTCTAATAGCCAGAGACTTCCATTCCTGGTGATGAAAGGCGCTCAGAGCCCCACGGGAGGTGTGGGGGAGGAAACACTCTGCCAGGAGAGGCACAAACGAAAAGGATCAAAACTTCCCACAGCTCAGCCGGGAGCTGAGCATCTTCATGGGCACTACACACGCCCCAAGCAGTATCCAGCAGGATACTGAGTCGGCTGATCCCTCCTCCCCTGCCTCTCTAGCTGCCTGTCCCTGCCCCGCTGTGTGCAATAGGCTGAGGGGGAGCAGAGAGGGACGGGGAAGGGGAGAGGTCGGAGGGGTGGCAGAGCAGAGGGATTGCAGCTCCTCCCCTCCGCGCAGCCCAGCACTGCGACCCTTCCAGCCCAAGGTCGAGGGCTCTGCTCAAGGCAATTCCCCCGCTCGGCATCCCCCGCTGTTCTTACCCAGGGTCCTGCTTCAGGAACCGGTCAGAGAGGGCCAAAGGCGATGAAGGACAGGGCGACCGCTGCTCTGCCCCGGTCACAGCCGTGCTCAGGGCCGCGCACGGCAGCGCAGCGGCGCCGTGTCCGGCCGGGCAGCAGCAGCGAGATGTGACCGTGCTCCCCCTGTGTGTCCCTCCACACATTCCTCCTGCCGCCACCCTTCCTCCCCTCCAGCCCCCCTTCCTCCCACCCAGCCTCTTCTCGCCGTCCTTTCTCTCCCCCAGCCACTCCATCCATCCATCCATCCATCCATCCATCCATCCATCCATCCATCCATCCATCTCTCCTTCTCCCCCACTCCCGATGGCCGCCGCGCGGGGCTCTGGCGGCGCCGGTGCCGGTCCGGGGACCCCCGGCTGGGCTCCTTTTGGTGGGTGAAGCCGCCGATTCCGCGCCTACTCCCAGGGCTCGGGTGCCCGGATTGTCCCGAAGCCCCGGGGGCTGGGGAAGTTGGGTTCGGGCGGTGCCGGTGCCGGTCCCGTCCCGGTCCCGCCGCACTCACCTGGCTCCGCTCCGGCAGGCGGCCACCGGGTGGATTCCATGGATCCGTACCGGGTCGAAGCGCGGCTGCCCTCCATCCGCAGCCCAGCGCGCTGTGCTCCGCCG
>VWZS01007063.1:18041-65326 GCA_013397075.1 Rhabdornis inornatus
GGCTCCCTCCGCACCGCTCCTGCTGCTCCCACCGATCCCACGGCTCCTTCCGCGCCGCTCCTGCTGCTCACTTCGCTCCCACCGCTCCCTCCACACTGATCCCGCTGCTCACTTCGCTCCCTCCGCTCCGCCGGGGCGGGGGCTCTCACTGATCCCACCGCTCCGACCCCACGGCTCCGCTCCCTCCGATCCCACTGTTCCCACGGCCCCTTCCCCTCCGAGCCCCCCGCCTGCAGCCCTCGCCCCCCTCAGCTTCACCCGGCTCATGCCCGGGACTCGTCCCGACCCCTTTCGGGCACTTTCGCCCCCAAACGCGCAGCATCGGCAGCAACGGTGACAGCAGGGCCCGGGCACTGAAGGCGCCCAGGCTCTGGTGGACACGGGGGTGGGACATGGGGTGCCGGGGGTGAGGCACAGCACCCAACAGCCCCCCAAAGCCGCTGCTGAGCCAGGGCAGCTGCGCTTTCTGGTAGAAGCAACTTTTCCCCATGGAAAAACCCAACAGCGAGAGTTTGAGCAATGCTCCAAGGGTTGTAATCCGGCACGGTGGCAGCAGCCACCTCAGCAGGATCCTGGTGTTCCCTCCTCTCTCCGGCCAGGACAGCAATGATCAGGGCCACTGTCCTGAATGCTGGGCCCAGCAAACGGCACGGGAAGATGGGGATGGGTGTGGGCTGCAAACCCTTCTGCTCGCAGGGGTTTGTGCTCCGGAGCACTTGGCTGTGCTTCGCAGCTGTGGAGGAACACACTGCAACACCCCCTTCCCCAAAACACACAGCGGGGACACACAAGTGTCCTCTGTAGGGACACTTCTCAGCCTGTAGGTGACACTGATGTCCCCATGCACAGCTCCAAGGGCTCAGGGACACCCTAGCTCGGCCAGGCAGCTCAGGGACACTTCGGGAAGTGCCACTGGCTGGAGAGCAGGGACACAGTGACACTAGGGAGGGGTCTGCGGGATCAGCCCCTGCCCAGAACCAGCCCATGGGTTCTGCTCACAGCAGCCCCACCTCCAGCCAGTGAAACACAAACCTGAGCAAAATCTTGAAATTCCCACGTCCAATAGCAAAAGAGGAGCTCCGGACTTTTGATCCAGTCAAGTGATTTGAGGCAGAACACGTGTCAGAGAGATGGTGCTTCATTCTTTGAGGATAACTGTGGAACACAACAAGGAGGCAAAAATTAAGCGTCTCTGTGTAAAAACAGGGGAAAAAGACAGGACGTGGGAGCTGCTGCTCTGGGGTGGAAACACAGCAGCAGCACCTTGCCCCAGAACTCCTCTGAAAACGCAGCAGCACCTCTCCCAGGAGCACAAAGCCAGGAGGTCATGGAGGTGGGCTGTGCGCTGGAATGGTGATCCTTGACTAACACGGAGTTCCAGTGTTCCAGAGAATTGCTCAGGAATGCCCTGGGTTTGTAAGGAACTGCCGAGCTCCCAGCTGACGGACAGGGCCACCCCGGGATTGGTTTGGGTGTCTGGATGTGCAAGAAAGGAGAGCCATGAGAGAGTCTATCAGCTCGTTAAATGATGAGCACCCACCAGCCCTGGAACCAGCGGGGTTGCAGTGACTCACCTTGTTTTGGTCGCTCAGAAGTGCAGAGAAAATGAACCTGTAAATATTGTAATCAGTTCTTCAGGCAAGTACTCTCCAGGATGACTTTCACTGTGTCAGATCTGCTGCTGCAGGCTGAACTTGAGTTTAATGCATTTTATACATGCTCACTTTATCCCTAATAAAAGCACGGGAGTAAATCAGAGAGTCCAGAATCACCCATAGTCAGGATGAAATCCACACACCATTGGATCTGCTGGATAGGATGGAATCTCCTGGGCAAATCCACTGTGCAGAGGGAAGTGCAAATCAGGGACAGGAGCAGCCTGGGCTTCTTCCCTTGCCCAGGTCCTGGAATTCTGAGCCTGAGGAATTTCAATGGGATCTTCCCCTGCTCCTTCTTAGGGAGATGTGCTTTTGCTGTGAACGGGCAGGATTTAAGGGAATGCCCAAAGCTGAACATCAGTGTAATAAACTTACACAGTAAGGTTTGGGTTTTTTTTTTTTTTTTTTTTGTAAGATTATCAATCCATTAAACACATTCAATGCTGATTCCGGGGAGTCACCCCTCTCCACAGCTCCAGGATGGACAGGCACCTGTCACTGCAAGGCTTCTCCTCGTGAAACTGGAACCCAGCAGCTGCTGCTGTCCTGAGGCATATGAAAAGGGCACAGCTCACCCAGGTAATCGGCTTCTGACGAGGGCAGCGCTGGCAGCTGAAGCAGCAGCTGCATTTCAAACCATTCCAGCTCTTTCTGTGCCTCTCACAAAGGCTCTGGATGTGCTGCGTGCAGGGATGAGCCTGACTGCAGGCAGATCCCCCATTAACACGCTTTGTTCCTCAGGTATTACACGATAATAAGACCGGGAGAAATTCTTGACATCAGAATTGTTCCACTCGTGTTTGAATTCCTGGGAGAAGATAACATCTTAATAAAAAGTTCCAGCTATTCTTGGCACGGGGACAATTCTATCTATAGAGCCATTCCAGCAGCTCATTGAGCTGGCTGAGGATCGGTGCCAGGAAGAGAGGGAGCTAATTACCCTGAAAGCATCTGATGTGCAGATAATGCGGGATCAATGCATACACAGAAAGGAATTATTGCCCGGGAGTCCTTTCCTTGTCTCCAGCGCTTCCTGCCGAGCCCACAACACGGCAGGGTGACACACTGCCAGGCCATTTGCATATGCCATATTAAATACGCATTTCCATAAATATTCTGCTTTTTGCAGCTGCCTGTCTCGGGGCTTGTAAGCCTTTCAGGCAGATGTTACTAAAATCCAACCCTCTGCACTGGAATGATGCTATTCCCTGACCAAGGAGTACCTGATAACTGACAGCGGCCTTTGCTGGTGGCTGAAGGGACTCCAAGACTCATTTAAACTCCATTTAAAATCTTTTGATGACATCAGACCACCGATTTTTCAGTGATAAACAAAATTTACCTCCTGGAGAGGGGCTGAAATCTGTGCCTTGGAGGTGAAGGCAGGGCAGGTAAGGAGGTTTAACCCAGGAATGGGTTAAAAGAGGAAGGCTGGAAACCAGTAACTTCCAGCTGGGAATAACGTGGGGATAACTCAGTGTGCAGGAGATCCTCTGGCGTGGACCGAGTGCTGCTCTCCGCTTGTGCACCTGTGCCCAGGTGTTGCTTTGGGGTCCCCTGGTTAGTGAGGGACAGACACAAACTCCCCTTTCTCTTTCTGGGGTTGTGGCTGTCCCTGCCTGGGAGCAGCCCTGCTCAGGATCCAAGTGCCCCAGGCAGGATCAGCTTCCAGCAGTGCCAGGCTGGACGGACATCCCACCCCGCCCTCCGGAAATTCCCAGCCCACAGAAGGGACACCAGTCGGGAGGCCCGGCTGCTTCGTGGAATGTCACCTGGAATGCCGGGGACACCTTAAATCACCACCAGGAAATGCCCAGGTGGGCCGGACCAGCCGCTGGCTCTGAGCACACCGGGAGGGTTTTCCCAGCAGATTCCAAGCAGGAGCTCATCGAAATCATAGAACACGACACGGCAGAGAGTCTGGGGCAAAACCTTCTTTTACAAATGAGCCAGTTTTTTATTCGCATCCCTTATAAAGTGCAAAGAGTTCACAGCCACCTTGGAAGAGTTCTGTGTGCTGTCAGCATGTCAATAATTTCCATTTGGTTGTGTCACAGCCCGGGTCACAACTGTCACCCACAGCCTCAGCAGCAGCTCTGGCAGCAACAATGCAAGTTTGGTTTTTGACTAAAAACTCAGCTACATTAACTTAACCAATGTACACCTGAGATATCCTTTTGGGATTTTGGAAGCAAAATCATAAAGTTAAAAAGGAAATATTACAAAAAAGGTAGAATGCTATAAAGTAAGAAAATAAGATTTATAGGTTTGGTTTTTTTTGTTTTGTTTTGTTGTTTTTTTTTAAATAAAAATCTCTCCTGTCAGATATAGCCTGTATATATTTAGCACTTTAGAACTGCCGGTGATTTCTGGATATTATCATTATACCAGGTTCCCTTTCCACCTCACAGAGTTAGGTGTAGATTACTTGATCCCATGCTGCTGTATCCAATTCCTGTTAAAGCTCTCATCCTTCATAGCCTTTACCAGCCAGTCTTTCTCGTTCTCCTCCTCAGAGTCACTCATTTCACTGGAATCAGCAGCCAGGAGCCGGGAATAATTAATTTTTCTCTGCCGGGACAATCTGGATTGGACAATCACGACGAAGACCATCCAGAGCCCGAGCCCCATGCAGCTGGCCTGGAACAGCACTGCCAGCCCCAAGCGCTGCACCACAACACCCCCCCCAAAGCTGCCCAGGCCGGCTCCTGCCGCGCAGAGCGCCCCGAGCAGGGCGTGCAGGGCGCGCTCCGTGCCCGGCGTGGCGATGTCCCCCACTGTCCCCTGCAGCCGCCACCGCAGCGCCCCGCTGCTGAGGCCGGACAGCGCCTGCACGAGGAGCGCTGCCCACGGAGCGTGGAGCAGGGAATAGCTTAGGAGCTGCGCTGCCAGCACGGCCAGGCTCAGCAGCTCCAGCCTGCAGCCCGGCAGCGCCCGCAGCAGCTGCCCCCGGAGCGGGTGGAGGGCCAGCTCTGCCAGCGGGCCCCCAGCCACCCAAAGCCCCATAAGGAGCTCGCTGCTGCCCTGGTCCTGCAGCTGCCACAGGAGGAAGTTGTGCCCGGCAGAGCTGGCAGCACCCACGAAGAACACGGTGCCCGCGAACAGCAGCGCCCGGCCGTCCCCCCGCAGCAGGGACAGCGCTTTGGCCAGCCAGGAAGCACGGGCGCTTTTCCTGGGAATGTGGCCGGGAAAGAAGACGCTGACCATCAGGGAGAGCATCACCAGGACAGCGTAGCCGTAGAAGTGCACGGCGAGGCGGGGGATGGAGCCGCCGAGGGAGCAATCCAGCTGATCCACCAGCACGGACACGCCGCACGCTCCGGCGGCCGCACCCACCGAGCCCCACATCCACAGCCGCCCGTACCTGTCCGTGGCGTCCACAAAGTCCAGGTACTCGTAGACACTCTCATCCATGGTCCATTCCAGGGAAGAGGCCAGCAGCTCCCAAACCACCACAGCGCCCAGCACCATGAGAAAAACCTGGTACTCTCCGTTCTGGGAGATGCTCTGCAGTGCCTCGAAGTTGACATCTCGAGAGTCTGGAAGGTTTTCAGACACGTGGGCATCTCCAAGAGCAGGAAGAGCTGTTTTAAGCAAAGCTGGCTCATTACTCTCAGTAGCATTTAGGCTTTCCTCAGCATTATCAGCTAGATCATTTGCAGCAGAACCCGGAGTTTCCTCCTGGAGCCCAGGGAAGGGAGGTCCGTAGGATGCCGGCCTTTCTGGTTCGGGTGTCTGCTGATCGATGCCTTTCGCTGTCCAGCCAGAGGGAGCATACAAGGAGCCTTTTCCCTTTATATCACCTTCCCCAACCCCTCTGCCGCCTTCCTGAGGCGCACCTGTCGTGCCCAAGAACCCCTGGGAGGTTGAACTGCCCACAGCGGGCTTCCTGCTCGCTGCCAACACGTCAGCAGCTGTTGTCCCCGTTTCCCTTGGCACGGCTGTCGTGTGCGTCAGAGCGATCGAGTTTAATGCCCCGTAACTGCTCCAGCCGGAGCTGGGCACCAGGACGGTCCTCGGGCCGGGCACTGCGGTGGGCACCGGCACGAGCAGAGTGGAAGGGAGCACGGAGGGCAGCGGGGAGGGCGGGGAGCCGGGCAGGCCGAGCTGCAGGCTGCTGTCGCAGCCCGCGTGCCCCGTGCCCCCCGCGGGCGGGATGAGGGTGAGCGCCAGGCCGGCCCCGGCCGAGCCCAGCACCGCCCCCGCCAGCAGCAGCCGCCCGGCGCGGCCNCCCTGCCCCGCCCGGGGTATGGCGGAGGTGCAGCGCCGTCTGCGGACCGGCACGGGAATAGCCCAGTACAGAGACGGAAATGGTCCGGGACTGACACGGGAATGGGCCCGGAACTCACACGGGAATGTCCCGGCACTGACACGGGAATGGCCCGAGACCGGAACAGGAATGGCCCGGGACCGGCGCAGGAATGGCCCAGTACAGACACGGGAATGGCCCGATACTGCCATGAGAGTGGCCCAGGACCAGCACGGGAATGGCCCGATATGGACACGGGAACGGCCCGGTGCGTACTGTCCCACAGGATCCCTGGATGGCTCGGGCTGGAAGGAGCCGCAGCGATCATCGGCCCATCCGGCCCCCCGCGGCTGCGGCTCCGCTGGGCTCGGAGGAAACCAGCCCCGGGCTCGCCCTCATCCCGCCCCGCCAGGCCCCAGGGGACGCAGACGGGAACCACATGGAATGGGATTGTGTCCAGGTGGAATATTCTGGAATATCACCCGTGTGGACACTCCTCACCCTCTCGGGACAATCTGTTCAGGGGTCGGTCACTGCACAGGGAAGAAATTAATCCCATATTCAGGTGGAATTCCTGGGCATCTGTTCCCCAGCCATATTCAAACACACGATGACAACCAACTGGCAGTTTTAGTTTAGGTTTGTCTTAATTTCTTTCAGTTGGCATTAAAAGGATTGCCCCCTCTGGTATAAGTCATCCATGACACCTATACAAATAATTTATCATCCATCTACATCATTTACAGCTGTACAGAACAAATTCAGACACACAGCCCATACTCCAGCCCAGGTCAAAGCCTTTTGGCTTTTTGAGCATTTTCTTGGTGTGTACAAACCCCACAGAGGAGCCCCAAAGAGGCAAAGGGGTGCAGAGCCACTGTTCACCCCTCAAACCCCCCATTATCCCAACAACAGCTGCTTGTGCAGGGGTTTCCTGATGTGCCTGTGACCCTCCTGCCTCCCTTCAGGGACAGAATGTTTGCTGCCCAAGTCTGGCACAGGGGAGCACCAAAAATGTTTGGGTAGTGAGGTGAAAACCTGATTCCTGCTGGGCTGTGAGACATCTCCAAAATAAATATTGCTGCTGCCAGCTTCCCGGGCTCCACAGGACAGCCAGCACCACCTGCCATGGATCTTCCTCACTCTTCCTGAATGGAGGAGCTCAAAGCTTTTCCCTGACTTGTGGTAAAGGTGAAAGCTCAGTCCTGCAGCATGGCTGTGCCCTTGGCAGGGACTGTCAGTCATTGTCACACTGTCACTGGCAGGGCAGGGCTATGCCCTTGGCAGGGGCTGTCAGCCATGGTCACACTGTCACCAGCAGGGCATGGCTGTGCCCTCCGAGCCTATCCACCTCTGCTGGGGCAGCTCTTCAAACCGTTGCCATTTAAAGTCACCACAAGTGGCTTTTAGTGCATTTTCTTTTCCCATGTCCTCTGTGCTGACCCCACGTCATAACTCACACCGCCTTTTCCCGTTTCCTTCACTGCATGACTCCAGCAAAAGTGTTGATGGGCAGCAGCAGAGACTTGGGCAGGTATTTGACAAGCCCCACGTCTTCTGTTTCGTGAGGGCTGAATTTCATGGTCCTGGTCTTCTGCAGGCAGTAGCTGGGCTCGAGGCAGGGAGACACCTCCAGGCTGGAAGAGCAAAGAACACATTTACTGCATGTTCAGACCTGATCTCCGAGCAAACCCCAGCTCTCCGCACTGCCTGCTGGGGGAGGGCTCTCCCACTGCGGGGCGCAGCTGCTTTTATGCTTTTCCCAGCTGGAAATGGAATGAGATGAGCTGCTGTGTGTCAGTGTTTGACACAAATCCAAGGTGCTGATCCTGGCTTAGTGTGACTCAGGAATTCATAGTTTATGTTGGACCTTGAACCATGCTCATCCCATGTCACTGCAGCTGCTCCAGGCACATTATTCCCACAGGGCTGGGTCCTCTCCTTCACTTGCACCTGCTGGAGACCCCCAGGTGAGGGATGCAGTCAGTGCAGAGAGCATCAGCATCATGATATAATTCATAATTCAGGAGATCTAAACTCTGTCTGTCCCTGGAGGTGCCTGTTTTTCTACTGGCTCAATGACATCAACTTTTGTGTAAAGAAACATTTTATTCCTCACACCATCACCCGAAAACACAAATGTAGAGGAGCCCCAGCGTGCCCTGCTTTCCCTGGAGAAGGAATGTGGGGTTTTTGTCATGGATGAGGATCAGGGCTCCCTGGAAGGCGGGAGGAGATGCAGGGCAGATGTGCAGAGCCTGGCACCCCGGGGTTCTCACCCGATCACGTCCCTGTAGGTTCTCCTGCTGTCCTTGTCCAGCCGCACTGTGAAGGGTCTCTGCTCTGGGCTCCTGATCTTGATATTCCGTGCTTTGAATCTGTTTGCCACAGCCTGGATGGGGAAAGGAGGGGGAGCCTGCTGAGGGTGTTCCCTCCCCGGGCTGCGTGCTGGGTGTGACAGGGACAGAAAATCACATTTCCCTGGTTTTCTTTCTTAACCTCCGATGTGACACAAAGCAAATCCTTTCTCAGAATTCATAACCTAGCCATGTTCTGAAAGGACAGACTTTCCAAATTGGCAGTCCCGGCACAGCTCCTGCTGTGAGTTTGGGATGTCTGCTGTGGGGTGTGGTCTGTTCTCCATGGCCATGGAGTGTCTCTGTGGGCAGTGGGGCTGCAGCACCTCGGTATTCCCAAAAGCCAGGTGAAAATGAGCAGAATGTGCTGCCTAAAACCACCAGCTGGGAGCCCGCCCCGGGGTCCAAATGACCGAGGCACACTAATGTTTAATGCCACCCAAAGTGCAGTGGCACATTACCATGGGCACTGGCTCCTCTGGGGTCTACTCGAACTCTCAAGTAAAACAAAAAGGACAGAAGTCCAAATTTCAAATATCTAACAAATTCATCTCTGTGAACTGATAAATAGATTCTGTGAAGTTCCTACTCCTTGTTTATGCTTTGTTGAATTATTTTTTGTGATTCTGAGGGGATTAACACAGGGAGACCACTGCATCTGAAGGTGTGGAACTGATGGAGTTGATGGCAGAATATAGACCCTGCCCTGGAGCCAAGTGGGGACAAGATTTATTCCTCCACTTTGTCCCTGTGGTCACAGAATAACCCCAGCAGCAGCTCAGGCATTCAGGGGCTCCTGAGGCAGGATTCAGTGTGGCACTGACCAGCAGGGGTGGCACTGACCAGCAGGGATGGCACTGACCAGCAGGGAGGGCATTGACCAGCAGGGAGGGCATTGACCAGATGGGAGGGCACTGACCAGCAGGGAGGGCTTTGACCAGCAGGGATTGGCACTGACCAGCAGGAGTGGCACTGACCAGCAGGGATGGCACTGACCAGCAGGGAGGGCATTGACCAGTGGGGAGGGCATTGACCAGATGGGAGGGCACTGACCAGGAGGATTGGCACTGACCAGCAGGGATGGCACTGACCAGCAGGGAGGGCATTGACCAGATGGGAGGGCACTAACCAGCAGGATTGGCACTGACCAGCAGGGATGGCACTGACCAGCAGGGAGGGCATTGACCAGTGGGGAGGGCATTGACCAGATGGGAGGGCACTGACCAGGAGGATTGGCACTGACCAGCAGGGATGGCACTGACCAGCAGGGAGGGCATTGACCAGATGGGAGGGCACTAACCAGCAGGATTGGCACTGAGCAGCAGGGATGGCACTGACCAGCAGGGAGGGCACTGACCAGCAGGGAGGGCTTTGACCAGCAGGGATTGGCACTGACCAGCAGGAGTGGCACTGACCAGCAGGGAGGGCACTGACCAGCAGGGAGGGCTTTGACCAGCAGGGAGTGGCACTGACCAGCAGGGATGGCACTGACCAACAGGGATGGCATCTGGGGCTTTGGCTCATGGATAATAATTACAAAATTCCCTCCAAGCAGGTGGCCCCAAAGCCTTCTCCTCCCTGCAGGGCTGCCCCTTTCCCCTCTGTTCTAAGGGACTCTGTCCCCTGAGGATCCCACGGGTACTCACTGAGAACGACCGTCCTGCCAAGTTGTTGATCCTGATGATTTCGGTGATGGTCACATTCAGACAACCCAGGTCTGTGACACAAGCAGAGGGTTGGTCTGGGGCCACAGCACTGCCTCAGCTCAGCCCCACGTTTGGGTGCACTAACTATGGACACATAGGATTCCATGAGCAAAGGAACTATGTGGGATCGTGCTCGGGGTGGAGAGCTCAGAGGCTGTGCTTTGAAAGAGGAAGGCTGGAGCAGAGGGAAGATGTTTAAATCCTGTCTGAGCCTCAGATGCATCATTCCTGAGAAAGCCCCAACCAGACCATGGGGACACCAATATTCCTGTCACTGATCCCACCCCCACAGCCCAGACACAGCTGGCACCAAGGGCTGTAGCCAGATTTACTGCACTGAGCACCAGAAACCTCAGCAAAGCAGGAGGAACCCACCTTCAGCCTCCTCAGCAGGGATGGCTTTCATCAGCAGGCCTGTGGAGCGCAGGGACAGGGCCAGCTCCTTCTGCCGGTCACTCAGCACAACCTGTGGGCAAGGGGCAGTGTCCTGGCAGTGCCCCTGGCAGGGGGCTGGGTGTGCAGGGGCTGGGGACACTTTATCACAAATACAGGGTGAGCTAACAGGTTCACCACAGCCTCTCTGTCCATGCCTGGAGAGCAATTCCAGACAAAGAGGGAGGGTCAGACTCCTTTTAGGAGATCTGTGCCCTGCTGGGCATCCCTGGGAGCAGAGACATTTGGGGTGCAGGAGCCCCCCTCACCTTCCTGTAGGTCACTGTGAGGTCGATGCCAGGGCCATCCAGGGTGCTTTTCTTCTTGGTCGTGCTCAGCTCTGCGAGAAGGGAACCAAGTGGGATTGAATTTCCCTCATCCCACCTGTCTGTGGTCAGCAGAGAGGGATCCTGCAATGGGCTGAGCCACCCCAGTGTCACACAATGGTCTTCTGTCACACTTTGTCCCTTCTGTCTCTGCCTTGGGAGCTGAGGCTCTGTGCCAGTGGGATGGGCTCACTGCAGGCTCTGTGCCCAGCCTTAGGGACAAATATCCATTGGATTGGACACCAGAGTGCACTGATGGAGGAGCTGGACAGGGCTTCTGGAACAGTCCAGCCTTCAAGTGCTCTTGTTCCATCTCTGGCAACTTGAGGAACTGGCTTTCTAACAGGAAAAACATCTGGTTGTGAAGCCCAGCTTGTCTCCTCAACTAAATCAGGACTCTGGTCCAACTCCCGAGTGCCCTGGAGCCAACCAAAGGCACAGACCACCAACCCTGGCTGAGCCCTGGAGCCAGCAGCCACCAGGGCTTGAGTTCAGCCTGATTTCCTGGGCCCAGGAGGGACATGCAGGCATTTATGTAAGTCTGGTCAGGAACAAGGAATATTGCCCATAGCCTGGAGCTCTGCAGGCTGAGGGAGGGCGTGGGTGGGATGTAGGGATGGCAGGAGCCCTGTCCAGGCTGGGGCTGGTAGGACACACACACCTCTGTGGAAAGGACTGTCCTGCACCTGGGTCAGCAGTTCTGTCAGGAACACATCTTCAGCTGGGTCCTGCGCCGGGTCCCGGAACAGGACCTGAAAGAGAGAAACATCCCTGAGAGGAACATCCCTGAGAGGACCATCTCTGAGACACATCCCTGACAGGAACATCCCTGAGAGACACATCCCTGAGAGGAACATCCCTGAGAGGAACATCTCTGACAGGAACATCCCTGAGAGGAACCTCCCTGAGAGGAACATCCCTAACAGGGACATCTCTGACAGGAACATCTCTGATAGGAACATCTCTGAGGCTGTCTCGTCTGTCACTCTGAGGTGTCACACGAGGCTTTTAGCTTCTCCAGAGCAGCCAAGGTGGAGCTGGGACCTTTCCATGGCACTCTGGGATGGGGGAACTGCCCTGGCTCAGCTTCCTGAGCTCCAGGAGTGTGGCGGGCCTTGCCAGGAGCCCCGGGGACCTGACTAGCCGAGCCACGGGCAGTGTCCCCTGCCACTGGATGTCACTGTGCCCTCAGAGATGAGCCAGCTCCCAACCACACGCCCACACCACCGGGAGCACTGCCCCCAGACCAGGCTGAGATGTTGCTGAGCTTCAGGGGATGCAGTTTCTCTCTGACCCAGCCTAAATCTCCAGGTCACTTCAGCCCTATGGATTATTTTCTTTTCATGGGCTTGTATCAGGCAAGGTGTGAAGAGCAGGGCCTGGAGAACCTCTGCCAGGCTCTCCTGGTCCCACAGCCAGCTCCTGTGGGACTTGGCTCACACCTGTGGCAGTTCCTGCAGCCAGAGGAACAGGGGGGTCCTGAGCCAGAAGGGAGAACAGGGGCAGTGTTTGTGGCCAAGGCAGCCTCACACCCTGCAGGACAGGAGAGCAGCTCAGAGGCCTCTGTCTGAAAACCACATCTGGAGCCAGCTCCTCACCCCCTGCCTGAATCACCTATGCTCTCACTGCCAAGTTTTACCTTTGAGGAGAGAAAGGGGAAGAAAGTTTTACCAGAAAATCCAAATGCCCAGCCACAAACCGAGGCCCAGGTGCTCCAAGGACTGGCAGGCTGTGGGTTATTGGTGAAGTCCTGGGGATGCTCCACCAGGAATTACCAAAGCTCTTTGCAAGCCTTGTGCCAGTTTGCTCAGGCAGGGGCTCCTCCTGTGCTACAATAGGTGCCACAGTGGCTGTGAGCAGATTAAAAGGAGCTCTGTGCATCAGCTTGAGCTTTGGAGGGGCTGCCAGAGCTGCCAGAAGAGGAGGGAGGGGAGGGTAAATGTTGTATGCCCAAATTTAACCCTTCTTTGCTCTCCTATCAAATGCCAGGCCTCGCTCTGATACCATTTCAGAGCAAAGCTGGCAGGAAATAAATCAAATGGTGCCACAGGAAACCCTGCAAAGCCCCTGCAGGTACAGGGAGGTTTTGGCAAAGCTGCTCAGCAAAGCCCTGTTTGCTCCCAGCATCTGAAGCAGGAGGAGGTACCAGGGCTCCTGAGCACCCCAAACCCAGCAGAGCAGGAAATCTGTGACCCTGTGGGGAATTTCAAGACTCCCTTTGCTGACCTGAGATTCTGCAATGGCCCTGCCAGGATCACTGGCTCCAGCTGAGCTGAGCTCCAGGGTCGCCAGCTCTAAGAGCTGGCAGGGAGGGACAGGCTGGGGGAATGGGGATCCAGGCTCGGATCTGCTGGGAGCCCCCAGACCCTGCTGGCTCTGCACAGCTCTTCCAGCCCTTGCAGGGCCACTGAAGGCTGTGCCACCCACCTTGACAGAGTGCACCTGGAAGCAGACGGGCTGGGTGCCCATGCGGGTGTAGTAGGCGATGACATCGGTGAGGAACAGGTCGGTCACCAGGGCCCTGCTCAGCGACGATGGCTGGGGGGGGCAAATCACAGGCTGGGTCAGCCCCTGCCACTTCTCAGAAACCCTGCCACAAAGTCTCACACCTTCTTGGGCACAGAGTGAGGAATGAGCTGTCCTCTGGCCTCGCCACTCACAGGGTGTGGGAGCTGCGCCCACCTCTCAGCCCTTTCTGTGTAGGCTGCCAATGTTGGCTCAAACTGACAGGAAATGAGAGCTGGGGGGATTTCAGCAAAAGTTTTCTCTCTTGAAATCTGCCATTTCCTGTCCCCTGGTCAAAAAAACCCATCACAGCAAATGGCTCTTATGGGCTGGGGCAGTGTCAGACATGGGCACCTCCTGGCAGGGCCCTGGGGAGGATTTGCAGGAGAAAATCTCAGTCTGGGGATGGAGAGCTCTGCAGTGCCCTGGGGAGTGTTTGCAGGAGAAAATCTCAGTCTGGGGATGGAGAGTTCTGCAGTGCCCTGGGGAGTGTTTGCAGGAGAAAATCTCAGTCTGGGGATGGAGAGCTCTGCAGTGCCCTGGGGAGTGTTTGCAGGAGAAAATCTCAGTCTGGGGACGGAGTGCTCTGCAAGGCATAGACCCCTCCTCAGGTGCTGCAGGTGTTTTCAGGAAATGGGGAGGTTTTCCTCGTACCATGGTGGCCAGCTTGGGGATCATGTGACACAGGGTGTTGATGTTGCTCTCGTACCAGGGGTCAGCCCTGCCCAGGTACCTGGCCACCTCACACAGCTCCTCAGGGCCAGTGTGGTCCTGCAGGGGAAACACAGCTCACAGTCACTCCAGCCTGGGGATTGTTTGCTTTTCCTGGGCTTGTACGGAGCAAAATGTGAAGAGAAGGTCCTGGAGAGCCCCTCCCAGCCACTTCCAGCCCTAAATCCAGCTCCTGTGGGACTTGGCTCACACTTATAGGAAGCTTCCTGCAGCCAAGGAGGAACAGGGGCATTCACAATGTCAGGAGCCATGAGGAGATAGAGAGACCTGTGAGATTCCCCCTTCCCTTTCCCTGCTCCACTTCCATGAGGAATGAAAAAAGAGGAATACTGATTTTTTTAACAGCCTGTTTGTCAGGGGTCACAGCCAGCTCTGGGCCAGCTTAAAATATCCTAAATGCAACTGTTTATTTACCTCTGTCTCAAGGCTGTGCAAGGGGAAGGGATGTGCCTGACATAACCCACAAGTAGAGACTCACAGACCTAAAAGCAGGGCCATGGCCAAGGAGGCAAAGCCCTCAATGACCAATGACTGCTTCCCCTCAGCATCTGGGAAGTGGGAAAAGCAGCAGCCCTTGGCTAAACCTCACAGATCCTCCTGCAGCTGAGGCCTGGAAGCAGAACTGAAGGAGCTGTGACTCCAAACTGAGCCCAGCAGCTCCGTGTTGGCTCCCACCCTCCTTGTTCTGGGACCAGGGCAGGAACGGGCTGGAGTTCCTGGATCCCCCTGCTCTTGCCCAAATACCTTCCCCAGGCGCTGCCCGGCACTGACCGCAGCGGGGTGTGGCTGCCCCGGCAGCACGGGGATGTGGTAGAGCTGCAGGTTCAGCCTGGGCGTCAGGAACACTCGCCGGGCTTCCCGTTTCCTGAAATGAGAAATGAGATGTCCCGAGGGGAAGGGGCAGAACGTGGCTCCTGGGGCAAGGCTGGGCAGTGCCAGGACACTGCGGCTGCTCTGCCACCTGCCCCCCTCACTGCCTCCTTTTCCAGGATGTGCCCTGGGTTCCCAAATCAAGCAAGGGGAGGTGATGGGGAGCGTCAGAGAGGATTTTGTCAGGGCCTGGTGTCCCTGTGTGGCCAGCTCTGCTCCCCAGGCTGCCCACACTGTCACCCACCCCACCCCCACCCCACCCCTGGGGAACCAGCTGGGGACAGCCGGCTGGGAAACGGCTTCTCTGTAGAATTTTCCCCTTTGGCATGGGATAACACCTTGCCTCGTTTGTTGTTTGTTTAACCGAGCCCACAGACAGAGGAGAGGACTCGCTGTGTGCATCTCTTGGGCCAGGAGAGCAGCCGGTGACAGTCGGAGACGAACAGCCGGGTCCCAGCCCGCCCCAGGGAACGCTGAGCCCAACCCCATCCCCGGCCACCCCGGCCACTCCAACAGCCTGAAGGGCAAAGCAGCCACCCTGTCCTGCTGTTCCCCTGAGCCCGGGCGGCCGCAGGTACCTGAGGCAGTGGAAGGCTTGTGCCAGGCGGCCCAGGATGCGATCGTCCCCCAGCAGCACCACGCGGGCGGTGTGCAGCCTCTGGAGCGGGGCCGCAGGCTCCGGGGGCATTCCTGCCCTCCTGGGCAACTTCCCGGGGGGCTTCCCCCCGGGCACAGCGCTGCCAGCCTGCAGCAAAGCCACGCTCTCCAGCGGGGACAGCTTCTTCTTGATGCCGCCCTTCCTGTGGAGTCGAGAGCGCTCGGAGTCCGCAGCGCAGGGGGCACAGGGGGCACAGGGGGCACAGGGAGCACAGGGAGCACAGGGGCCGCAGAGCTCCTCCTGCACGGGCAGGTCCCGCTCGATGCCGCTGTCCGTGGACAGCACGGAGAAGCGGCTCTGCTCGCAGCAGCCGCAGTCCGTGAGCATGTCCTGCATCTCGAGGGGGCCCAGGTCCTGCCCGAGGCAGTCGGGCTCGCAGCTCTGCGACAGCGGGCGGAGGAACAGCACCAGCTCCTTCCCTGCGGGCACGGGGCGGCTTCAGCAGGGAGAGGCAGGCACAGCCGTGCTCAGCCCTGTCCTCCCCAGCTTCCCCCCTCCCAGGGACACCGCGGAGCTGAGATCTCCACCAGCGGCTCCAAGGGCACTCAGCCCTTCAGTCCCACTTCCCACTGAGAGAGCTCAGTACCACTCCAATCCCAGAATCCCAGACTGGTTTGGGTTGGAAGGGACCCGGAAGATCATCCCGTTCCCGTCCCATGCCATGGGCAGGGACATCTTTCACCAGAGCAAACTGCTCAGAGCTCCATCCAACCTGGCCTTGGACACTGTCAGGGGTCCAGGGGCAGCCACAAAAAGTCAGGTACTCTGGGCACACCCTGCTGCAGCCCCAGCTCCTTCACCCCTTCACACCCCAAATCCTCTGACCCGGCCCCAGCAGCCCCCAGGAAGAAGGGCTGGAGCAGCCAACACAAATCTTCACGAGCTTGGCCTTAGGACAATGGTTCCAAAACTCCCTGCCCAAGGGTCAGGGCAAAGTGACCCCTGTGGGACAGGACCCCCAGGCTCAGACCTCACCCAGCTCCCCCCAGCCCTGGGGCACTCACAGAGCTGCTCATCTTCTGTCCACAGGTGGAAGCTGATGCTGGGGTTGGGCAGAGGGGTCCCCTGCAGCCCTTCCTGGGGAGTATTCCCTGGGAAAACAAGGATGCTTGGAGCATGAGCCCCAGTGCTGAGCACTGGCTGAGGCAGCCCTGGGGCTCAGCCACCCCAGTGCTCCTGGCTAGATGTGAGTCTGTGAGGTCTCTGCTCTCACAAACTGAGCCCTCATGAAGCATCTACACCATTGGTGGGAGGGAGAAATGAAAAGGGCAAAACTGAGACACGGGCAGAAGTGAAGGACCTCGCTTTGCAGCCAGCAGAGAGACTGCAGAATAAATAAACATTCCTCTAGCACTGGACCTCCAATGCACGTGGTGATCTGAACCCTCTGATCCCAGCAGCACGGGCTTTTTTAACCCGTGAGAGCTCTGTGGCAATAGTGGGACAATTTAACACTCACTGCCCCCAAAAGGTGACCGTTCCACCCCTATCACTGTCCCCAAAAGATGATGGCCCCACTCCCCTACCGCCCCAAAAGGTGATGGTCCCACACCTCTCACTGCCCCCAAAAGGTGATGGTCCCATGCCCCTCCTGGCAGCACCGGCTGCTCCTCCCAAAATCCTGCACTGGGACACTCTCCAGCCTTCTGGGGAGGGGGTTGGGACACAGGGAGTAGCCAGACCCCATTTCCCTCTGGCTACTGCAGATCTGTGAAGGATTGGGATATTGTTATAGTTTGTGTAGCTCCAGCAGCACCAAGCTGGAACAGAGCATGGCAGGGGTGGCAGGAGATGGCAGTGCCACCGTCCAGCACGTAAGAGAAAGTTTGGGCAGGAAGGGACCTTAAAGCCCATCCAGTTCCACAATTCGTGAATCAGCAGCAGGAATTTCCACTGTCCCGTTCCTCAGTGACAAATCTGCCTTCCAGGGCCAGTCCTCTCTGCTGGCCATGGGGTCACTGCAGGGAGCCTGATCCTGCTGCTAAAGCGACACAGTGGGGACACGAAGGTCCCTGTCCCAGTGGGAACGTCTGGCTGGGGCTCACCTGCGGGTGAGGAGCCCAGGAGATCGTGGTAGATCCTCTCCAGCCGTGCCGTGTGCTGGCCCCGGTCTGAGTCCCCCTCGCTGCCAGTGCCCTCCATGACTGCCAGCACCTGCTGGAACCAGTGCTCCACGTCCCCCAGGGACAAGGCCTGTTGGGAGAGGGGCTGTGAACACCTGGAAACAGGGAATTGTCCATCGGCAGGGCAGTGGGAGGGGCAGAAAGAGCAAATGAATCCTACAGAAATTGCTTCCTAGGGGACACAAATGTCCTTTTGTTGCCAGGACAGACACTGGCTGTGCTGGCTGCTTAAAGCTCCTTTTCTGGCAGCTTTGCAGCTGATGGGCACTGTGTCCCATGGGGCATTCTCAGCAGTGCTGGTACTTGGGGTGACTCTCAAGGGATGGGGACAGCAGGCACACAAAGGTGGCCTTGCAGTGGAAAGTGCCAATAGCCCCTGCAAAGTTTCTGAGCAGACATTTCTGTTACTGTGGCCCCACAGCTCTTTCCAGGAGGTTTTGGAGAAAACAGATTGAAACCTTTCCCCTGAGAGGTTCCTGCAGTGCCCAGGGACTCCCAGAGGAGATATCAGAGGCTCTGCTTCAGCTTTGCTGGGCAAAACCAACACTCAGACTAAAGGTTCCAAACTCTGGCTCTGCTGTAGCCACTGTTTTCCATTTGAAGAGTGTTCGGGTCCAACCCCAGCCCAACTCTGGGTCTGCTGGGCCTGGAGACCAGTGCCGAGGAGCTGGGGGGTTTCTGCACTTGCCAAAACACCTTTCACTTCTCCAAGGTGTCCAGCCAGAGCAGGACCATCGGGAAAGCACCGGAGGAGCTGCTGCATTACCTGGAGTCGGGCCCTGAGGCCATGGATGTCACAGGTGTCACCCAGGGCTGCCTGCAGGGTGTGGGTGACCACACAGCTCATGCAGCCCTGGGGGCTCTGGGACACCTGGGCTGCCTCGGTGTCGGTGACCAGTGCATTGCAGATGGCTTCGGGCAGCAGCTCTGGGTCAGCAAAGATGAAAATCCTGGGGGGCAGCAGGGTGGGGGAAGGGGGAGATGCAGATTCACATCAGCGACATCAGGGCTGGCAGGAGCAGCTCATATCTCACTTTTTCCAGTGTTGCTGTTGATATTCCCCTTCTCCACCTGTCTCCCTGCCAAGGGCAGCTCCCTGCCTCCCAAAATAATTTGGGACACAGGAGGAATGTGCCCTCCCAGTGCAAAGTTTTAGTGAGGTGCTGGATGTCACCCAGCTGCATCCCCCAAGACCATGTGGTTTAGGCCCAGGTTGTCTTTTCCAACCAAGACTAATTCAAAGTGTTGGAAAAGGACAGGTTTCCCTAAGAGACCACAAAATAAAAGCACCAACCCTCCCCGAGAGGCAGCACTCACTTTTCCTGGTAAGGGAACGGGGCGCTCGGCAGGCTCTGCTCAGAGATGACCATTCTTTGGTACAAGGTTCCTGGGAAGGGCAGAAACACACGGAGTGGGAGCAGCATGAATAGTGCAGCTCTCAGGGCTGCCCAGGGCTGCTCCCAGGTGTAGAGGCTGAGGTGGCTCTGCCAAGTCAGGGAACACCCACTGAGATGAGGTTAAACAGCCAAGAACTGGGCCAGAGCTAAAAACAGCTAAGGATAAAGATAGGCCAGACTCCAGAAAAAGAAACCCCCTTCTATTCTGGGATGATTTCCTGTGTTTCCCTTCCTTTGTTTAGGGCTTTATGAGCTTGGGAGCAGAATAGGAGGCAGGAGGAAGAGCTCTGTCCCCAGGGTCACATGGGGACGGTGTTTGGGGGTGTCTGAGGAGCACCAGGGATCTCTGGATCATGAGAGAGGCACTTCCCCCTCCCCCTGCTCAGGGGTGAGGATCCATCCACCTGCCCTGGCCCAGGGACAATCCTCTTGTGAATCCCGTGGTGCTCTGAGGGGAGCCCTGCTGGAGATCCCCTCTCTCCACACTGAGGCATTTCTGTACCAAAAATCAGCGAGATAAAGGTGCCCCTTGGAGCCCAAGCCAAAGCAGAGCTGGGGAGGAGTGGCTGGGGTGGTTGGGGTGGGCTGAGGTTCCCCAGAATGGCACCAAAATTCCCTACCAGGATTCTCCTGTTTCACCTCCCCCTCACAGGGTGTCTGCACCTTGCACTGCTCTAAAGGATTGCTTTGAAAGGCTCCTATCAAAGAAAACTTTAACCAGAAGAACTTCAATGAAAAGAGAGAAAGAGAACACAGAGGAAAAAGAAACCAGGTGTTCTTGTGCTTGCTTCCTCCACAGGGCTGTTCCCTGCAGCCACCACTGACATCTCAGTGCCCATGGGGCTGGTTTAGAGCTGGTTTAGAGCCGATTTTCTCCAGGCCACCCCTCGAGGATGGGGCAGGGCACCCCCTTACCTGGGGCTGTCCTCTCCACCTGCAGTCTGCTGGCATAGTCCAGCCCAATAGTGCAGAAGGGCTTGGGCAGGGTCAGCAGCCTCTTGCAGAAGTCATAAACCCTGGCACAGAGCTCATCAGGGATGCAGGGAGCCTGCAGGGGGACAGGGAGTGACAGGCAGTGATCCCCAAATCTGCCCCAACACAGCCCCCAGGCTGGGAGAGCACCAAATTCACTGCACCCAATTCACTACGGATTTAAATGCAAACCATGGAGCAGAATTCGGCCCTGCAGCAGTTTGGGAACCTCCAGCAATACCCACTGGAGATTTGAGACACTTTTGCCAGGTTGTGGCTGCTTGCACCACCACGCACTGAAAGGCCTCCAGAAAAGGGGTCAGGTGGAAGGACCTGGCACTCTGTGTGTCACAGGGACACGGGAAATGCACAGCTGAGCCCACCCGGGGCATCCCAGGGCTTTGCTGCTTCTGAGTGGCTGTTCCAGGTTGTGTGCGGCCTCTCCTGTGGCCCCTGATGTCCTGGCTGCTGCCCCAGTGAGGCCCAGGGCAGGCTGGTGTATCAAGGTGCGGTTCCCTTGTGAAGGCACAGCTCACCTGTATCAGGGTGTACATCAGCGTGTGCAGCAGGGGGATGATGTAGTGCCGCAGGTCCCCTCGCTCTGCCTGTGGGAGCAGAGGGCAGGGAAGGCACAGTTAGGTCCTGGCAGGACTCTGGGCTGGGCAGGAGCAGTCCCAGAGCTCCCAGGGTGTGCCGGTTCTGTCTCTGAGCATGGGAATTCATCCCGGCTTAGGGGGTGACCCCTGAGTCGGGGTGGGCTTTGGGATCCCTCCCCAGGCTTTTAGGGTGGGCAGGATGTCCCTGGGGAGGGGCACAGGGGATGGTGGGAGGGGGTGAGCACAGGTTTCTAACTGAGCTCGTTCAAGAGCTCCTTTCCACTTCCATGGGGGCACAAACCTCCAGGAAAATCCTGTCTTGGGTTTGGGGGTGTTTTGTTGGGGATGGGAGCAGAGGGAACAGGGAGGTGTTCCCATCCTGTGTCCCAATCCCATGGGAATCCAAGGGATGCTCCAGCCCCTCCCTGCAGCCTGGCCTGGCACTAACAACAGCTTCAGCATCGGGAATGCACCTGGATAAACCTGGGAGAGAGATTCCCACCCCACACATAATTCTGGCCCCTTTCTCAGGGCTGCTGAGCTGATGGGTCTGAGTTAAATGGAGCTGATGGGAGCAAAGCCTGAGAAAACATCAATAAAATGAATTGCAGGGAACTGCTGAACTGATATCTGCCCTGGAGGAACTCGGGCCTGAAATTGCTAAATTATCATCCCTGCTTGGTGCTGATGGATCTGAGCTGCTGAGGAGTGAAAAAAACCACAAAAGCCCCAAGTGACAGGGATTTCCTGGAAGAGCTTCAGGGAGAGGAAGGGAATTACGGAGCAGGAGGGATGACACCCCTCCTGGGCAAGGGAAGAGAAGAGTGACAGAGTCGTAACAGCTAGAGGGGAAGACTGGCCGGGCTTCTGCAGAGGAAAACAGCCCTCAAACCTCAGGGAGAATCCCTGAATCCACAGCCAAGGGTGTGCCTGTCTGGATTTGTGAAAGCCACTGGATAAAATCCCTCCCCAAGGCACTGATGGAAGCTGAACTGCCACAGCACGAGAGAGAGCCCACAAATAACCCCAGAGCTGCTTCAGAGGCTGGGATTGGGATTGGGATCACTGCTGGATGTTCACAGCACTGGGTGGGATCAGGGCTGGGCTGGGAACTGGGATTGGGATCACTGCTGGATGCTCAGTGCTGGGTGTGTGCACAGGAACCTGGGAACTGGGGTTGGGATTGGGATCACTGCTGGATGCTCAGTGCTGGCTGTGTGCACAGGGACCTGGGCAGGGCTGGCACAGCCCCGGGGGGGACTCAGGGGTCCTGAGGGAGGTGACAGGCTCAGCAGGGCTGCTCCAGCCTCCCAGGTCAAAGGATAAATAGCAAAGATGCAGAGAAAATGGCCCAGGGGGGTTTCTGGAGAGGGGACGAGGAGTGGGGGCTCAACTGTGGGGTGAGGAGGAGCAGGAGGGGAATGAGGGCTCTGGGTAAACTGAGGCAGGCTCAGAAGAAAGCAAAGGTGCTGCTTCTCCACATGACACGTCCCCAGCCCACGAACCAGCTCACACCAGGATGCAGAGGCTGCTGCAGGTTTGTACCAGAGCAGAAGATGATGTGAGAAATCAACGAAAGCAGAACCCAGCATGGGTTTCACCGATGGCTCCAAGGCAGGGTACGGGGTTGGGTGGGGTGGAAATGAGAGATGTGGGGGAGGAATTTCCGCTCTACCTGAGGCCTCAGAGGGTGGGGTGGGGGAAGTTTGGGGTGGTTGGGAGGGTTTAGCAGTGTGAGGGCTGCCTGCCGTGGGCTGCTGTGCAGGGAGGAGCCTGGTGGGTGCGTGCCTGGCTCACTGTCTCTTCAGGAACAAAGCCTGGCCCGAGCATCGTCTGGGACAAGCCTTGGTGTCCCACAGGGTTTTTCACTCTGTGCTGAGCCCCAGTGCACAGCCAGGCCCCAGAGCCCTAATACCCCTGTCTGGGGTGGAGTTGAGCCCATCCCTCTGTGTCCCCCAGCCCTGGCACAGAGGGGCCAGCCCTGCACTCAGGGCTCTGAGGTGGCACTCCCCTCTCTGAGGTGGCACTGCTCTCTCTGAGGTGGCACTGCTCTCTCTGAGGTGGCACTCCCCTCTCTGAGGTGGCACTCACCCTTTCCAGCTCCTTCACCAGGATCCTGACCAGCACACAGCTGGTACTGGGATTCTGGTCGATTTTCTTATGCAGAGTCCAGCGCAGCATTCCTGTGAAGGGAGAGCCAGGGAAGGTCAGGTCACCAGGGGAGGGGTCCGGGTGAGCTTTCCCAGGGGAACCAGGCACCTGAGCACTGCAGTGCAAAAATCCCTCCTGGGACGCTGCTCTGACATCACTGAGAGCTAAACCAGCCTCCTCTGCCCTCTGCTTCCACCTCTGCCCCTCTGCAAGGGCCAGGCCAGCCCCTGCCCTGGTCCGGATACAGCATTGATGTATCAGATCTAATTCTGGGAAACCCTTGCAACGGCTCCTGGAGATCCCAGGGCTGAGTGCTGGAGCAAAGCAAGGATGTGAAGTTTGTTTCCTGTTCCTCTGTTGTTCTGTTTCTGCCCAGCTGCTTTCCCCACCAGTCCCAAGGAATTTGGGATCCTGCTGGTCCCAGCACTGGTCCCTGACTGCCAACAGCTCACTCTCAGAGCAGGGACTATAAAACCTCTCAGCCCTGAGGATGCCATGGCTCATTGCCGGCAAAATCAAATTTAATTAACTAAAATATCCTGTGAGCTCCAAGGAAGATCAATTGTTCAAATTTCATTAGGTTTCCCCAGGCTGTAAGAGTTTCATCCCCCAAACCCATAACACAGGAACCAAGGGATTCCTCAGGGACAAGCTGGGCAGGGCACAACAGAGGAACATCCCGGCAGAGAGGGACTGGGAGATCCCAGCTCGGGGCTCCCTGAGCCGGGCTGAGGGGTCGGTGTCACCCCTGGGGCTCTGCATTTGTGTCCCAGCTTAATGCAGGACCCAGGGCAAGCAAGGGGTGTGCAGGGGGGACAGACCCCACAGGGGCTGTGCAGGGGGTGACAGCCACATAGGGTGACAGAGCCTGCAGGGGCTGTGCAGGGGCTGTGCAGGGGTGACAGCCACAGAGGGTGACAGCCACGCGGGGTGACAGCCACAGAGGGTGACAGAAGCTGCTGGGGCACAGGTACAGCTGATGAAGGATTTGGCACCTCCGGGAGAGGGTCAGGAAGGGCAAATGAGTGAAGCCACCGTGTCCCCAGCTGGCTCTAAGAGAGGACTGAGGATGGTGGGGCAGGCAGTGCCAGCTGAGCCCGGGCAGTGCCGGGGAGCCCGGGCAGTGACAGTGGAGCTTGGGTACTCGCAGTGGAACCCGGGCAGTGCCAGCTGAGCCCGGGCAGTGCCAGAGGAGGCCGGGCAGTGCCAGCCAAGCCCCGGCAGTGCCAATCCTCTCACCTCGGTCGCTCTGGCAGGAGGGGTGGTGCCCGTCCAGCTCCCGCAGCAATGCCCGCACCCGCCGCAGGATGTCCGACTCCACCTCTGCAAGGGACAACGGGGACGTGAGCAGGGCCAGCACCCCCGGAGCCAGGGCAGGCAAGCCCCGAAGGGGGCACGGGGACAGACCCCTCCCCACGGCCCTCAGAGCCCGGGGCAGCCGCGATGGAAACACAGAGCTGTGCCCAAGGCCAAGGAGCGGCTCGGGAATGCCACCTCACGGACTGGTGGCCCTGGAGCCAAACTGGAGAGCAAAGTGGCCCTGCAGGGACGTGTGGCAGAGGACAGCTCATGCCTGAGCCGTGAGAGCCTTCCTCTCCCCTGCGCAATAAAAACCTCACATTAAATATAGAAAGGAACAAAATTGAAATGAAATTAACAACCCAGAACCCAGCACACGGGAATTATGCCATAAAGGACTATTTGAAATTTCCTGCTCTTTTCCTTTGTGTGTGTTTGTAATCACCAGGGGAAGCTTTTCCTGAGCACTGATATCAATCCTGTCCTCTCCTCCTGAATCAAAGCAACCCCAGCGCTGAGGGTCCCACACGGGGAGCAGAGCAAAGAGTTTGACCCAGCACAAACAAGAGGCGCTTTGATCTAAAAACAGAAAAACAAAACAAAACAAAACAAAAAAAACACCAAAAACCAAAAAACCAAACCAAAACAAACAAACAAAAAAAACCAAAACCAAAAACAAACAAACAAACAAACAAAAAAACCCAAACCAAACAAAACAACAACAACAACAACAAAAAACAACAACAAAAAAAACACACGCACAAAAAAAAAACAACAAAAAAAAACCCCCAGCAACAACCAGCAGTGGCTTAGAAATGGAATAAAACCTTTCAGCATGGACATCCTGACCCTGGGAGATCAACAGCACCTCTGACACAGTGTGAAAATGGAACATGGGAGGGAAATGGACCAAAATATACAAAAAATAATAATAAAATATAAATCTACTTTAAAACCCAAATGTTTTGTCAGATCTGAGTGCCCCACACTCAGCAAAGCTTTAGGCTGCCCTTGCACTGATTTGTGCCTCATTCCCCATCTTCCAGCAGCACCTGCCAACACCTTGGAAAGCATCCAGGTGTTTGAACAGAGGAAAATCGAGGTGTAAGAAGTGGGGAAGGGTTAATTCATTGGCTCCCCTCCCCAGACCCGCAGGCCTCAGCATCACCCACCTGAGCTCTCCATGGCTGGGCTGAGGCTGCCGCTCGTGGGGCACTGCACAGAACTCCTCATGGCACTCAGGCATGGCCTCGGATCTGGGACCGTGCCTGCAGAAAATGAGGACACACTTGGCTCAGGTGGGGGTGGAGATCCAGGTCAGAACGAACCTTGGGAGAGCACAAAGTCACCAGCACCCTGTGGGGCAGAGGCAGAGTCCTAAGGGGGAGCACAGGCTGTGTTTGGGGCAGCAACCTTCAGCTCAAAGCTGATCCCATCCGGATATTTGGCCCCCAAGGCCTCCTGCAGCAAGGAGCTCCCCAGGGATGAGCAGCAGCATCACCGAGAAGGGCAGGATCAGGATCAGGATCCTCATCCTCTCAGAATTTAAGAAATGTCCAATTTAAGTCAAACTGAGTTTGAAATGCAAGGTTCATCTCGGAATAAAAAGGAGGGAGGAAAGCCTGAATTTCCATGATTTAAGATTTTTTTTTGTTTAATTTGAAGAATTAGGGCCAAACTCCACCCAGGTAGTTCCTAAATCTGTAAATCTCCATCACCAAATCCAAAAACTCTGCAGCTGCAGGAGGAGGAGGAGGGACACGTGTGGGAGCGTTCCTGCCGTCACTCAAGCCCCGGAGCACCCGGAGCCTCCAGGACCCTCCCCAGCCCCGTGTGGGCTCTGTCCCTGCCCTGGGGCTGGAGAAAGGCGCTGGCACGGAGCTACACCCGCGGATTTCCATCACCCAGCAAGCTCCGAGAGCGGAGAGGGCAGGGGAGGAGAGGACACAGTGTGACAGTCCCCTGCCTTCCCCTGGCACTAGCACTGCCCAGCCAGGCACCAGCCGGCTCCCCGGAGTGCCGAGCCCCTGGGCAGAGCGGTGGGCACGGCCAGGAGGCTCCCACGGCCCGGGCACCACTGACCACAGCCAGGAACGGGATGTGCCCGCTGGAATGCCAGTCTGGGATACAGGAGACCCTCAACCCAGCCTCCTCATTTCCAAACTCCCGGATGGCCCCTTGAATCCCTGGCTGCAGAAGGAAGGGGATGGCTCTCCCAATCCCGGCTGCACAAGACACCGCCAGCGGGGTGGCACAGGGAGGAGGGTGGCACTGCCAGTCCCAGGGTTCAGCTCCTGCTGGGAAAGCCCCGAAGCCACGGGAGACCCCCGGCCCTGCCCTCGGGCTCCTCTGGGCTGCGCTGCCGGAGGAAGCAGCAGCTAAATGCGGCTGAAGGTGTCGGTGGCTTCCCACATCCGCATCCTCCTGGCACTGCGGGGGCGGGCGCTGCTGGCCGGCCAGAGCTCCCAAATTTAGCAAAGACCAACGTGAGCTCCGCCTGCCTGAGAAACTCTGGTTCTCGGTTCACCTATCTGCTCCAAAAGGGCTCCTTTTCCTCCTCGGTAGCAAAGAGCAGCTGAGGCTGAGCCCACGGTGCACCTGCCTGCTCCCAATCCTTGGGTCTCCCGGGAAAATTCAACACAAAGTGACAAAAACTGGTCCCCAGCCCGTTCAGAATCCAGTCAGGCTGTCCAGGGGAGGACAGGCTGATGTCATGGGAGAAGAGGATGAAAGGACAAGCACAGGAACATGCTCTGAGGAAGAGTGGGGTCAGGCAGGGTCCAGCCAGGCTCCAGCCATTGGTTCTCCCTTGGCCAGGACCACCACAGGAACCCAAATGAGCAGAAACTCCCCTTTTCATGGGGATGTTTTTGACCCAAACGAGCAGAAATTCCCCCTTTTCCCTGGGAATGTTTTTGGCCAGCAGAAGAACCCAAATGAGCAGAATTTTCCCCCTTTCCCTGGGAATGTTTTTACCCGAATGAGCAGAAATTCCCCCCCTTCCCTGGGAATGTTTTTGACCCAAATGAGCAGCAATTCCCCATTTTCACTGGGAATGGTTTTGACCAGCACAAGAACCCAAATGAGCAGAATTTCCCCGTTTTTCTGGGATGTTTTCTGCCTGCTGTGCTCCCTGAGGCTGAGGGTACAGCCCTCAGCACCAGCTGTGCCCCATCCCAGATCCCAGCAGGGCAGGCAGGGATGATGCCAGCCCAGAGGAAGGGGAGCACTGGGCACCAGAGCCCCCCACTGCAGCCAGCCTCTCTGTCTGCCACAGCCCTCTGAAAGCATCCCTGGCACGAGGAACGGGAATTGTCCCCATTTCTGGGGATGGACCTTGCGCTGGTCCCAGCATCTGCTGGACTCAGCCCCTTCACCTGGGAACCCCTCCCTGCTCCCCAGAAGGCTGGGAAGGCTCCCTGATCCACACCAGGAGAGTTCTCTGCTCTGCCCCCCTCCTCCCCTGGATCTGCTCCCTCCCCTGCAGCAGACACGAGGCACAGCTCATCCCATAACTGGGTATTTTGCTGTCTGCCAGCTCAGCAAGACCAGAGTCTTCTCTGCATTCATCCCACTTCTTTGCAGAGCTGCAAATCTCCACTTCCTCTCTACAATTCTTAAAATACCCGTGGCATCAGCTGGATTTTATTTCTTTTGCAGGCAAAAAAATGAAAGAGGAAGGGCAAGAAGAGAAGTCGCAATTCTCCCTTCAGGTTTCAATAATTCCGAGATTAATTGTGAAAAAAACCCTAAATGACCCCAAAGCCACCTTCCTCAAGAGTTTAGGGCAGTTTTGGGGAACACCTGGCTCTATTCTTAAAAGTGAGGGACTTGGCAGTGAAAGCGCAGCTCACCCTGGCCACTGGCAGATAAATGCACGGGTTAAAGGGAATTGCAGGGTTAAAGGGAATCCTCCTGTTCCAAACTACAGGTGCTGGAGACGGCAAGAGCAGGACCTGGCTGAGCACCCCACAAGCCCCTCCTCAGCCCTTCCTCTGCAGGGCCCAGGGTGGGGAGCAGTTTGTACCTTTGCTCTGTCTCAACCCAGCTAATCCAAGGTGAAGTTCTGTCCTATTTTGGGATCCTCCAGCCTCTGCCTCCCTCTCACCTCTCCATCCTCCCCCTACTCATCCCACTGAAGCTCCTTCCTCCTAAGCAGGGATGCCCATTTGCTCGGGCCCGGGTGTGCACAAGGAAATTGTCACCTCCCTCCAGGGCTGTCCCCTCCCTAATCCTTACAGGCAGGGAGGGACACTGAGGACAGCACCCCAAGTGCTGGGGACACCATCCTGAATATTGGGGACACCACCCGAGTGCCCTCTCCCTTCTCTGAGGGCTGATCACGAGCACCAAGGACATTTTCACCAGGCGGATTCCATCAGACCAAACATCACCCTGTTGGCTTTTGGGCGTGTCTGGAGGGTCCTGGGCAGCAGCAGGTACAGACAGCAGGTCACTGTCCCCATAGGGTCATCGGTCCCCACACAGAGCCCAGGCTGGGCTGCTCTTTGTCCTCCACCAAGGAGGATCCATGTTCCCTAAACCCTTGTTAGGAACCACTGGAGGAACAGTTCATGCCTGAAGGAAAGCACAGCCCCATCCCCAAAAAAGGGTAATTCCCTCTTAGCCCCATGACAGGGGTTGAAGCTGAGCCCTCTGTGAGGTGAGACTCACCCCTTTGGGGTGAGACTGAAAATCCCATTCAGAGGGACGGGGACGTGTCCATCCAGGTGAGCCACTTCAGCCCCCCGTGGACAGAACGGACTCAGGCTGGAAATGTGGGGCTGCACAGGCTACCAACACTGTCAGAAATCACTAAACCCCAACATCCCCCCGGCCAGGTGAAACACGAGAGGCATAGAAATAGCTGAAGCGAGGCAGAAATAGCTGAAGCCACGAAAGAAAACCTAAACCCAAACCCTTCGGTGGTGGGAGCTGGGCTGGCAGCAAGTGAGGCTCTCCTGGGAAGCTCCAGCGTGTCCAGAATCCTCCCTCTGCTCCCGGCACACCAAATGTCCGTACCTGGAGCTGGGCTAGCCACAGCCAGCCTGGAGGATGTCCCCGTCCCCGCTCCCCGTCTGCCCGAGGACAGCGGTGCCACAGCGGGACATGGAGCACATCCCCTCGCTCTCTCTCCCCCGGTTATATTTATCCGCTCCAAAGCCATCTCCCCACGCCTCCTGCAGCCCGTGTTCAATTACAAATTCACCGCCCGGGCACGGCTGAGATTTCCCGGCACTGTTTATCAGCTCCACCATATAGAGAGAGGAAAGGCGCGCCTCGCCCCGGCACAGGAGAGCGGCTCTGCCCTCTCCCCATCCCACCTCCGTCACCGCCCGGCCCCAGCCCTTCCCACCCTGCCGCAGCCGCCCGGGCTAACCCCTGAACGAGCAAGGATCGCACAGATACCATGGGCAGGATGGGCGAGAGCTTCAGCGCCGGAGCGTCCTGCGAGAGCCGTGGGGAGTGCTCAGCCCTAGGGGACACACGAGCACATGGGCTCCGAGTGTCGTCACGGCACGACAAATGGCCTGGGGACAGCCCAAATCCGCCACCCCTCCGTGCCGCCCTCCCCCGTCTGCCCGCGGCTCCTGCGGGCGACGCTGGTTCTGAAAGCGGCACTTCAGAGNCCACACTGGGATTGCACCCTCTGGGCTGCCCCAAACTGCAGCTGGCAGATCCCAAACGCTGAGAAATGGTTCCAGCAGCATGCCCTACACCCCTAGTCCCTTAATCCCCTACACCCCTAGTCCCTTAATCCCCTACACTCATTAATTCCCTACACCCCTAGCCCCTTAATCCTTTCCATCCCTCACACCCTTCACACCCTCACCCCAGGGTGTGCAGGGGACCCCACCAGAAGCAGATGCTGCATCCTGTTTGCTCCCTCCTCTCAACCCCTGTCCGTGTGCCAGTGCAGCNGCGGCTCCTGCGGGCGACGCTGGTTCTGAAAGCGGCACTTCAGAGGCTGGCACGGCTCCCGGCACCGGCACGGCTCCCGGCACCCGCCCAGCCCAGGCTTCCTCCCGGAGCACACGGCTGGAGCACCGGCATGGGATGGGATGGGATGGGANTCATTAATTCCCTACACCCCTAGCCCCTTAATCCTTTCCATCCCTCACACCCTTCACACCCTCACCCCAGGGTGTGCAGGGGACCCCACCAGAAGCAGATGCTGCATCCTGTTTGCTCCCTCCTCTCAACCCCTGTCCGTGTGCCAGTGCAGCATTCACTGTTTCTGGCTTGGATCCCGAGCTCCAGCCCAGGTAGGGAAGCAGGACAAAGGCAGCTGTCCCTCCCCCAGCCCTCCTGGCTGTCCAGGCCACGGCAGCTCCAGGGTCCTTTGAGCACCCTGGCCAAGGATACAGCGAGGGCAATGCCTGCTCCTCTCCCTTCCATGAGCTGCTCCAAGGGCTCTCAATTCAAATGAAACCTGGGCAAAACTTTGGTTACGAGACTCAAACCCCACAGAAAGATGCCCTGCCTCCTCTCTGGCCCCTTTGGCCATGCTGCTGGAGTGGACAGACCTGCAGGAGAGCTGGGAGCACCACGTGTGCTGGGGCCCAGCCTGAGCCCCACTCCTGCTCTGATTTCCAGTTCTAACTCCAACCCTGGCAGAGCTCTGGCTCCAGAAAGCTCTGAGATGAAAGCAGATGCTCTCCCTTGGGCTCTTACTGCCAAGCAAGAGAATCTCGAGCCCAGACTCAGCTTTCCAGCATCTCTTTGAGGCTCCATTTGCCTGTTGGCTGCTTTGGGAACAGGTCCTGCCAGGGGAGTCCTCCCCATGGAGGGGAGAGCATGGATGGCTCTTGGGGCCAAGAATGAAACAGGAATGAAACAGGAATTAATTCAGGAATGAAACACCTTCACTGGCACTGCAGTGGCGGTTCATCAGCCCACCAGCTCTGGATGAGCCCCCAGGCCTTCACTGAAGCTGTGGAAGTCCAGCAGCTTCCTGGACACCACCAACTGTTTGGAGATTTCCTTGCCAACGTCACATTTCATTCTTCCTAAGGAGAGGAAAGAGTTTTCCGGAAACAGCAGCTTTTTAGATTTAGCATCTCTTTCCATCCCCAGAGTCAACTTGGAAAAACAATCACAGGGAAAAAATATGCGTGATTTGAAAGCCACTGCCAGGATTGTGCTCACAAACAGCCCAGGCAAACACTGTCCACCTGAGGGGAAATAAAGGCAGGGAAGGCTCAGACTTCCAAATGTGGCCAACCTGGGAGTGGCCAGGCTGCTCTCCTGGGGTGGCACAGCTGTTCCCAGCCTCCCTCCAAACCCATTCCCTGGGCATTCCCTCCCTTGGACAGGACTGTCACCATCAGGGTCACTAGGACAGCCCTGCTCTGTCACAGACATCTCTGTGTCACTGGCTGGGACAGAACAATGTCCCGGTGCCCGGCTCTGTGCAGCGTCACAGGATTATCCTCTCCATGGCAGAGGAGCTTCCCAGCCTCTGCTGGGAGCTTCTCTCAGGCTGCCACAGTGGAGGTGACTTGGGGAGGGCACAGAGGAATGGCCCGGGGGTGACAGGAAGAGGGTGACAAGAGTGACCAAAGCCACACTGTGTGTGGCACCCACCCCCTGTGGGCAGCGAGTGACTGGGCAGGGGGTGTTCTCTTGGCACTGTAGGGACAGTGATGTGACAGCTGCTGCAGGGAGGGCACAGAGAAGCCCTTAGCAAGGAAGAGATGAGGGTTTAGGGCTGCACCAGGACAAGGAGATCAAAAAGGGGATTTAATTACAGGGCACAGGCACCAACAGCCCCTTGTGCTTTCAGTGAGTCTGAAAAAACTCCAGTCTGGCCTGAAGAACTCCAGCACCCCAACCCTCAATCAAAGCCAGCCCAGCACAGATCTCTGCCAGCAGCTCCCCTGCCCCCTCCAGGTTTGCGAGGCATGTCACACCTCAGAACAGAGTTATGACTCAGCCAGCTCAGCCCCTGCCTTCAGAGCAGCCAGGAGCAGCAGCACAGCTCAGCAGAGCCTGAAAGCAACAGGGAAAGCAGCCCCTGAGAGCACCCAGGCCGGGTAGGAGCTGTGCCAGCCTTAGGAGGGCAGAACTCGGCCAAAACAAGGTTCCTCTGGGGTCAGTGCCCTCCCAAGCACTCGGAGCAAACAAGTCCAAGGGAAAATCAGAGTTTGGGTGCTGAGGAGGGGTCCTGCCCACATCCGGCCACATCCAGTGGATGAAAGGTCACTGTGGCCCTGTCACAGCAGCACCTGTGCCCACAGCTGGGAGCCTGAATCCACCTGAGCTGGGGCACAGGGAAAGCCCTGCCAGGGGACACCCCTGTCACACGGGCATCGACACCACATCCCAGCAGGGCTGCTCTGAGCTCACGGGATCCCAGGGGGAGCCCTCTGAACATAGCAGAGAATGTGGGAGCTGCTGCAGTGGGCATGTGCAGGTTGGTGCTTGAACACGAGCGAGCCACGGCCCTTCCATGAGCAGAGGTTCTCTCATTTGGAGGCAAAGTAAGAAAGCAGTGTTTGTGTCACAGAACAACCTGCACAATAAAACCACTGCTGGCTGCCTGTGCCCTCTCACCAGGGCCAAGACAAGTCTGTGTGATACTCAGAGGTGATAAATCAGTCCTGGAAGCCCAGGGGAGTTTGTTCCTGTGTTTCAGGCTTAGTCAAGAGGAAGAATCCCAGAATCGCCGAATCGTTTAGGTTGGAAAAGACCTCCAGGATCACCAAGCCAAAGCTTTCAGTGAAAGACAGAAAGGAAAAAGAGCTGCTGAGCTGCACAGATGCTTGGAGAGCTCCCGTGGGAGGGAACAGCACCCCGGGGAGGTAAATGGCCATGGTGAGATGGCTCTGAGCAGCCAGAGGATGCGAGGAAAGCACTCAGGGCAGCAGGACTAAGCCCTGCCTGCTGCAGATTGCCTCACGTGCATTTGTTCGCAGCTCGGGCCCCGAACACGCAGATTTTTGTTTCCTTTCTGGACGGGGCCGTGCTCTCTGCTCGTTATCGCCGCTGCCATCGCTCTTTATTGCCCTGTCACTGCTGCTCGGGGCCCCAGGGGACAGCCGAGGCGCCGGGCCAAGACCAGGGGAGTTGGGCAGCCACACGACCGCACACACAGCCAATGCATGTGCATCACCCCCGGCCGTGCCAAAATCCCCAACGCAGCCCCCCGGGGGCGCCGGGGGTGGCAGTGGGCAGGTCACTGTCCCTTGCAGCTGTTGTTCCGCACAGAACAAAGCCAACCAGGCTGCCGCAGCAGCCCCCGGGATGGGGTGGAACTCACTCCCTCACCCAGCCGGGCTGCAGGGGTGGCCGAGGGCCCGGGATGGGGCCAGAGCAGCGGCGACACCAAACCCAGCCCGTGTCCCCGCCGGGGCACAGACAGCAAAATCCCTGCGCTGCTCCGTGGGACAGGCTCCAGGGCAAACCCAATGATCCCGCCGGCTGGCAGAGGAGCTGGCACAAATATTCCTGTAGCAGCACATTCCCGATATCCTGCACCACCGCTGCTCCCTCCCCTCGTTCGTCCCGAGAAAAGGAATGGCTCTGCCCCCATCCGTGGCTTTCCAGGTTCTGTCACCCCTGGCACGCAGCGCTCGCGCACAGGATGCTAGACCCGAACAAAGCGCTCCGCAGTGACAGAGCAGCCCCGAGAGCCGCGGGGCCGCTCCGGGGAGCGGGGACACGGGACAGGCACGGGATTGCCCACGGCCGGAGCCGGCAGCACCGCGCCCTCCGGGGCTCTTACCTTGCTCAGGGAGGGCACGGGGGGCCCAGGGAGCCACAGCTCCCCCCGAGGGCCCGGCCAGCGCGGGGGACACAGCAGGGTCCCGCAGGGGACATCAGGGTGCTGGCGCAGCCCCGGCGGCTGCCGGGCTCTGCAGCCGCTTCAAAGCGTGCAGGGCAGAAAGGGAAGCGCCGAGTTATTTCGAGACAACTTCCTCTTTCGCAGAGAAGTCCCCCCGTGACAGAGCTGTCCCCGTGTGGGTCTCTGTCACCTGGCGTTCCCCGGACGGGCGGGAGCAGGGAATGAGGCTCAGCCCTGCCCTGAGTCCAATCCCCTCAAACCAACCGCGCCGGTCGGGCTGCTCAGGGATGGCTCTGCGGGCCCTGGCACCGCCCCTGACACCGGCCCTGGCCCTGGCCCAGCCCCTGCTGTGCTGCCAACCATCCCAGACAGGGACAAGCCCTGAGCTGCTGCCGCCCAGTGAGGCACAGAGAGCCTGGATGCTCACACCTCCCAACAAACAGCGTTGCTCCGGGACACCAGGAGTCCATCCAAAGACACTTTTCCAGCCACCCGTTCCAGGCGCGGTGTTTGTGCCTCTGCCATCGCCTCCCGCCCGCAGCATCTCCCACATCTGCTTTTGCTCAGAGCCCCTGCGCCTGCCCCGGCAGCTCCTGCCTGCTGCCAGCTCGGGATGCAGCCTGGCCAGGGATGGCGGGCCCCTCTGGAATGTGTTCCTGGAGCGCTCTGACTCTACCCTAACAGAGCCCGGAGCAGCTCTGGCCGTGCTCACCAGGGTGTGACTGTCACCGTGTGTGACTCAGGGTCGGGAGAGCAGGGCTGAGACCCAGAGCCCCCACGCGAGGCTGCTCGGGGCTGTCGGGCTCTGGCGGTGCGCTGGCACACGGGAGGGGTGTGCGGGCACAGCACACCCAGCCCAAATATGGAGATGAACGCTGCTCCCTGTGGGATGTAGGGCAGGGCAGGATGAGCCCGCAGCCCTGCCAGCCTGGGCAGCTGCTGGAGCCCTATGTGCCCCACGTGTGTGCGCCAGGCTCTGCTGGGCCGAGCGCCCAGGGCAGCCCCAGCCCAGGGGCCTCTCCAGCCAGACTGACACGGCCAGAGCTGGCCCCTCCTGTGGCCAAGGCCGTGCTGGATTAGCCGCTAGCCCCAGCTGGTACCTAGAGCAGGCTCTGAGGTGCAGAGCTTTGCTGGAGAAGTGGTTTGGGGAAGAAAATTCTTCTGGAGGGAGCGTGGGAACTGCAGCTGACGCTGCATCACTTCCCATTTCTTTTGCACGAGGAAAAGCTTTAGGTACCGCTCCGTACCTGGGCCCCAGGTTTAAAAATAACCTCCTTCCTTCCTGAGCGGGACAGAAAGGCAGGAGGAGCAGCTCAGCGTCCCCCGCCGCCAATTCCCTCTCGCTGCGCTGGTGCCAAGTCCTGCATCCCCTTCCCCAGCCCCGCCCAGAGCCGCCCCGCGGGCAGGAAGGCTCTGGGAGCAGCAGCAGCCATGAAAACATCCTCGTTTGCCTGCCCTGTGCTCATTCACGGGCGCTCCCGTTCATGAGGGACGCGGACACGCGGCTCGGCCCCGCGGGCAGGTGGGCACGGCCCGGGCACACACGGGATGCTGTTTGTCCCTGCCAGGGTCACAACCAACGCCTTCAAGAGCCCAGTTGAAGGTTTGGGGCGTCACTGCTCAGGAGGGTATTGTCCCGTGCCTGTCCCCCTGTCCTGACGCCACTTCTGTCTGTCTCTCCTCAGCAGGAATGTCCCAGAATGCAGGAGCTGTGGCACGGGCAGGACCTGCCATGCTCTTCTGTTTTCCATTCAGATTCCAGAGGGAAGAGGGCTCTGGCAGGACTGGGGGTGAGCCCCACACTTTACACAGGAGGGGAGGAGTGGCAGGAGCTCCACCGTCACTCCTTTTGGAGTATGCTCTGGCTTTACTGCATCTTTCAGGGCCGGATCTCCCACTTGCTCTCAGATATTTGCACTCCTCCCCTCCCAGCTGGCCACTGCAGGCCCCAAGCCTTCACCATCCCCTATTTTGCCCTAGAACTGGACTCTGTCCCCGGGCACAGAGAAGGGGGAGGCCAGAGGGGTCCCTCAGACACTGCCCACCACACACTGCTCCCAGCACCCACTTATTGCCACCAAGTTTGGGATCCCAACCCAAAAATCCATTTCACTAAAGGGTCCTGCTGGGACCCTTTAGCTTCACTCCTCCCCTCCTGCCTTTTCCATCTCTGTCACAGCATCACTAACCCTCCTCTCTGCCTCTGTGGGGCCACAGTTCTGTGTGGCAGCCCATGGAGGGGGGATGAAGAGGTTGGTTCCCCATATTTTCTGATGTCATTAAACACCAAAACACAGCTGACAGAAACCCTCAGAGCAGCACAGGGAACTGCCAAATCTCCCCAGACAACATCAGCGCCTGGCCATGGAGAGAGGAAGAGCCAGGTATGACCCTGCTCACACAAAGCCCTCAGTCAGAAGACTGGAAAAAAAAAAAAGAGGAAGAACCAAAAGCAGTGAAAGAACCTCTTGTGTGGCAGACCAGGGACAAAGCAGCTCTTCGTCCCTGCAAATGCTGAGCTCTTGGATTTACAGGTATTTTGGAGCCCTGCCTGGTGAGTTCTGTGCATGGGTGGGGTGCAGAGAGGTTTTGAAGCGGTTGGAATCTTCCACACATGGAAAAACTCTGTCTCCTGAAGTGATCTCCTGGTACTCTGAGGGTTGGAGCCCCTCTGCTCTGGAGTCAGGCTGGGAGAGCTGGGAATATTCTCCTGGAGAAGGCTCCAGGGAGAGCTCAGAGCCCCTTGCAGGGCCTAAAGGGGCTCCAGGAGAGCTGGAGAGGGACTGGGGACAAGGGATGGAGGAACAGGACACAGGGAATGGCTTCTACTGCCAGAGTGCAGGAATGGATGGGATATTGGAAAGGAATTGTTCCCTCTGAGGGTGGGCAGGCCCTGGCACAGGGTGCCCAGAGCAGCTGTGGCTGCCCCTGGATCCCTGGCATTGCCCAAGGCCAGCTTGGACTTTGGGGCTTGGAGCGGCCTGGGACAGTGGAAGTGTCCCTGCCATTGCAAGGGTGGCACTGGATGGGCTTTGAGGTTCCTGCCAATCCAAAGCAGTGTGGGATTCAATGAAACAGAAAAAGCTCACCTGAAGCACTAATTCCAGAGGGGGCTCCCTGCCTGGAGAGGACCCTGCTGCGCTGCTGCCATGGCAGGACAGCCACAGCTCTGCTCACCGGAGATCCCGCTGCCACCTGAACCCGTGCTGGGAGTGGCTGCTCCTCGCCGAGGTCACACCCCTGTGACACCCACACGGGGCTGGCTCCCTCCTGCTGCTCACACTCGGGCCCTTCAGAGCCCCTCAGCTGCCAGCAGCCCCCCCCAGGGCTGTCGGGGTGGCGGTGGCAGTGCCGAGTGACAGTGGCAGGGTGCAGTGGCAGCGCCAGGTGGGCAGTGGCAGTGCCAGGGGAAGCTGTGGCAGTGCCGGGTGGGCGGTGGCAGTGCCAGGGGAAGCTGTGGTAGTGTCGGGTGGCGGTGGCAGTGCCCGTGTGACAGTGCCGGGGGGCAGTGAGCGGGGCCGGGGCTGTTTCTCCTCCTCCTCTGACGTTCGGTTCCTATTTCGGCCACTGCCCCGCACCCTCCCCGGCCAGGGGAGCCCGGGTCAGCTGCCTCCTGCCCTGGCTGCCGTGCAGGGATGCTTTGCCTTCCCCTCTTCCATCTGCCGTCATTCCGTGGCCGCTGCACTGGCGGAGCTCGCAGGCAGCCGGGGCCCCGAGGGGAGCGGAGGGCTCTGGCCAAAGCTGTCCCAGCCCACTCCCGTCCTGCAGGGAAAGCTGCCCTGGCAGGGGGCCAAACCCTGCCCCGGGTGATTTCCTCACCGTTTGGAAGGGAACAGGTCATAAACCAAACACTTCTGATGCTGTGGCGCTATTTTCTACCCTGGCCTTCAGCCTAGTTCTAATTTTAGTCCAGCTCCAGCAAATATATAAGATGAGGGGATCTGGGGAGAGGGAAAGCCAAGCTGCCAGTGTGGTGGCATTGCAGTTGCCTTTTTCATTTCTCCAAACTGAGTCATCTCCAATATTTTTTTTTTGTCTTGGAAAATATTGTATTAAGGAGATAAAAGGATGATAATAATTAACTATGGAGTTTTCAATCTGGGCAGCATCTCAGGATGTCCTCTGAGGATGGAAAATATAATTTATCTGATAAAGACTGTGCAGGTTCTACCTGCAGGTTAATCCCAGGTTACTCACCTGTGAGCAGATTTTGGAGCACCTGAAGGAAAAATCCTGTTGCTGTGGTGGGTACTGGAATTGCCTCATGCCAATGACTCTCTGAGCCTTTTCCTGCTCCCACGTCAGCTCCTCTGGGGAGATTTGGAGCCTCCTCCCATGCCTCCCACCCACCCAGGAATTCCTTGGCCCAAATACTGCTCCTGTACTGGCAATAAATCAACTTTTAATATTTTACAATTACTTTAAAAGTTCTCTGCACAGTATTTTACAGATCAGCACAGACTTTACACTGATTTGCTGAGGCTACACAAATGTACAAAGACGACCCCAAAGAACCCTGGGATTCTTTCATTTCCAGTCAGCATCAGAGGTCAAAACCTTCGCCAGGATCTTAAGTCCCTGCAGTTTGTGCTTGGTTTTCTCTATGGGATGGAAATTCTCTTCTCCAGGATCGCTGTAGGACCAAGTGAACCCACAGAGATTTTTGTCCTGGCATGGATTTAGCCACAGATGCCAAGATCCCAAAGAGCAGCATTTGACAGGGTAAGGTGCTGTTTTAAAGCCCTGAACAAAAACAACCACCTGCCAAATCCCAGCCCCATTGGAGACAACACACCCCAAAGCTGTTTGGGGAAGGAAAAGTCAGTGAGAAAACCCTTCCCAAATCCATGGAAAAAGCCACTAAAATCTGATTCTGATCCCTTGAGCCTATTTGGCTTAAAATAGTGATGGAGAGGAGTGCCTGGGCACCCTGCGAGGAGGGGACAGCCCAGCAGGGCCCAGGCCTGCCGGGTGTCCCTGCCAAGGACAGATACTGCTCCAGGCACGTGGATGATCTGCATGCTCCTGGAGCCACTGTGAGGCCAGGGAAGCGGATCCTTGCTGGGAGACCGGCCTGGCTCTGCTCTGTGCGGGGGCCAGGGCTCCTGCCCATGCCCAAGGGAGGCTTCACGCCCTGAGGGGCTTTCCTTGGATCCCCAGGGCAGCACCAGCCTGGGGTGGTGGATTCAAGCAGGAGGAGGAAGCACAGAGGCCTCAGGAGCACGGGCACATCTCAGGTTTCCCTCATCCCTGGCCCTGGCAAGAGCTGCACCCAGAGGGCACCTTGAGGACCACAGTGCTCACCCCTGGGCCCAGATCAAGCTGTCCCCAGCACGTGGGAGCAGAACGTGTCCAGCAACCAGCAGAGCTGGGAGCAGAGTCAGAGGCACAGGAGGGACCCCCCAACACTTCCAGCAGGGATGGGGGGAATCCAGCAGACAAACCTGAGCCCCACTCTCTGAGACACCTGAAGCCCCCAGGAGCTTCTGGTCCTTTCCCCGGCAGATTGAACCTCAAGTGGCACTGCTGCTGTGCCACCAGGCTTGGGGACAGTGCTGAGCTCACCAGCTCCTGTTCCCTGGAAAATCAAGGGACTCCGTGGACTGACCCCACTGCAGCTGAGCCCTGCAGCCCCCAGCAGTGCCAAGGGTCCCTTCTAGACACATCCAGGGAACACAGAACCTTGGAACCAAGCTCCTTTCAGCCTGCAGCAGGCAGTGAGCTGCTAGCACCAGTACAATCCCCAAAAACCACCCAGAAACAGCCTGAAGCTTTTCCAGTCTTATTTCTTTGTTCATGGGGTCAGATAACCCCTAAATCTTCTCAAATATTGCACCTTTCTGAACCTACAGCCTTGCAGAGGGGAGGAAGAGGTTGGAATGTTTGCAGGGGAGAGGATCTCAAATGCTGCTGTCACTTGCAGGTGTCACTTGGTGGGTTTGGTGCTGTGTCCTTCTCCAGCAAACGTGACTCTGCAGCTGGGCCTAAGGCAATCCTGGTGCTTTCCCCAGGACTTCTCTCCCTGCTGGGAGTCCAGCACAGCTCCCGATGGATTTCCAGCAACTACTGAGGGTTCAGGCCTGGGCTGGCTCTGGCACACAGTACTGGGAGCAGGATACTAGACCAGGAAGTACAGCACAGTCCTGGAATCCTGCAGAAATTGGGAATTCCTCTCCTGGATGTACAGGAAATACATGGATCCACCACCAGCTGTGCTTGCCCTAGGATGGCCTATTGCACTCAGTTCCGTGGGACACACCCAGCTCACGCTGCAGGACCCCTGCTCTGCTTCCCCGCAGGACACCTGACCTCCAGAAGGGAAGGGAAACCTTGAGAAACCTGTCCCCATCCCAAAAAACTGTCATGAGCATCCTCAACATGTCACAGGTGAAATAGCACCAGGACATGTGTTGGCATTTCACCAATCCAATGGGATCTGTAAGTCCCAATGCACTGATGGCCACCTGACAACACTGAGCGAAGGACATTCCATTTCTCAAATATCCCCCATGAGCTCACCCTTCCCCCACATCCCACTTGCACCATTTTCTAGCAGGGAATATCTCTCCCCTCACCCTGCCCTCCCATCCAGCTGCTGGTATCTGCTGATCCACAGGGAGATATCCAAGAACCACCCTCCTCCCCTTGCTGAGGAACCCCCAGAGACAGCAGAGCACAATGATCCCGTTTCCTGAGGAAGGGGAAGCCTGGAGCAGGAGCTGCTCAGCCAGCACACTGACACCAGAGCCACTCTTGGGCTGCAGGAGCTCTTGGACAGGCAGGGCTCGGTGTCCTCTTCCTTCTCCTGAGCCTGGATGGACGTGGGACACGTGGCCTGGAGGGACACGGTTCCTCTATGGCAGCGCCCCGCTGAAGGTGGCAATGGGCAAACACAGCAGGGACTGGAACTCAGAGGGGTCCTGGGGAGGCACAGGGGACCCCCTCGGTGCCAGGGGGTCACTGTCCCTGGGCTTGTAGCACACGGAGATCTCACACCTGCGGGGAACACCAGGAAACAACCTCTGAGTGAGGAGTGGGCTGAGAACCCCCAAGGGCAGCAGGAATGGGGCTGCAATCCAGCGGGAACGGGGCTGCAATCCAGCGGGTACGGGAATGAGGCTGCAATCCAGCAGCAATCAACCCAATCCTTAACAGGACTGAAGCCTGAGCACCAAGAGTTCAAGACTTTCAGCTGGCTCAGGCGGGGGCCTCAAGCAGCATCACCCATCCAAGGCATTTGCAGAAATTTATTAGAGAAAATGAGAACTTCTGCATCCCCCAGGTTTTGGGAAGAGAGAAGGAGCTCCTCTTTAGCATTTCATGAACTCCACCAACCCCCCGAGTTTCACAATAAACAAGTTAAACATTTCTCTTTGGGGTTATTTAAGACAAAAGATGCCAAATATTTTTCTGTTGAAGGCAGCATCACTTTGCAGAGTTCTGCTCAATCTGAGAGTGGAATTACAACATTTGTACATTTTTAAAACCAATGGGTCAAACTCATGGATTGATCTCTTGTGCTCATGGAAACTCTGTCACCTGGGGAGCCAGGTCGGTGCCCTGGGGACAGCGCTGATGGGTGAACAGTCCCATGAACAATTCCTGCTTTAGCCCAGCCTCTCCCATGAGAATCATGAGTTCCCTCTGCAGTGGGGATGCCAAAGGAGGGGACAGCCCCACCTTAGAAGGTGAAGGCTCTGCTGACGCAAAGGAGGTTTAGGAGGTGAAGGCTCTCCCAACACCTCCTTTATGTCCCATAACCTCTGGATCATGACTGCTCCTACTGGAAGAGGAGTCTTTGGGGATGAAGAGTTGACAGGGGATCACCCTTTAGACTCTGGACTTCCTGAGGGTGAACTCCTGCTGGAATCTGAGCAGGAGCATCCATCCAAGCTGAGCTCAGAGCTTGGGGCTCAGGGCAGAGACCCCCCATGGGCCCAGGACACCATTCCCAGCCACAGCTCAGGGACAGGTCAGGATGCCCCATCCCACGAGCTCTGGCTGCAGTTCCCACCTGGTTACGCTCTGCAGGATCTTCTGCTCATCCTGGTCCAGGCACACGGCGAAGGAGGACTGGACCCCGATGATCTGCACCTTGTCCACTTTGATCTGAGACACACTGATCTGCTGAGAGGAAAGGCTGGAGTGAGGCAGCTGCTGCCTCAGTGCACTCCCTGGGCTGGGCAGGGGAGCTGGGCAGGACTGGGGGCAGCAGCAAAGGGAACTCCCAAGGAGCTGCTCTCTCCAGCCCTGCTCCCCTCCCTGCTGGGTCAGGCCAACCTCATCTCCCCAAATGTAAAAGCTCCAGGATTGGAGTTACCTGATTGAAACTCTTCTTGGATTTGGAGTTCTGCCTCTTGACCACCTCAGTCATGGTTAAGTTAAGACATTCTGTCTTCGAGGCTGCAACACAAGGAAACTGTCATGACCTGGGGCTCTGCTGGGAACCCACATGGTCCCTGCACCCCTCAAAGCATCCCAGAACTCCAGCAGGATCCCACTGCTGGGGGAATGCAGTGCAGTCCCAGCTTTCCTCCCCTCCTGCTAAATGTCCTCTGCAATTCCAGCTGCTTTCCAAAACATGGCAGGAGAGAACATTTAACCACCTTGGGCTGCAAAGAGGAGAAAAACCACTGCCCATCACCTTGAGGGAAGTCTGACTCTGCCTGTATGGCCTCTCCTGAGCCCACCTGGAGATGCCTCCTTGTGCCTGGAGTTACAGTGACATCCTGTGGTCAAACTGCTGAACGAGAAAACCAACGGAGCCAAGGGGATGAGATTCCTCTTGGAAGGATGGAGATACATGTCCCCAGAGAGGAGCTGAGGGCACCGCTCATGCAAACCCTGAACTAGAGCAGGAAAATCCAATCCCACATTTAGAGAAACCCATTCCTGATATTTTTCTCCCATGGCTCCATGGATGGGGAGGGACAAGAGGGACAGTGCAGAGCTCCATGGAGCAGGCAGGGATGTCTCCTGTTTGGTACAACACCCATTCCCGATTATCCTGCTGACAAACTCCTGCCAGGCACCATGCACACCAGGAAAAAGGACCTAAACCCCCTCAGTCCCCTCAGGACTGGATGTGTCTGATGGCCAAACCAGCAGCTCTTAAACAAGAACAAACCAAATACACACGTGGACCACACCTGGAGCTTTTACAAAGGCTCAAAGCTTGATTAATTGGAAACTTGATTAGAAAAAAGGTTTCTGCGGCCAAGACACATGGGTGGGACTGTGTCTGAGCTGCAGGAAGGGAACCAGGCTGCAGCAGCTCAGGAAGAGCCTGCTGACATCATGTTCAGGTGCAGGACAAGCACCTGGCCCTTGGTCCTGCTTCATCTAAAGAGTTTTACCTGTTGTTCCTCCTTGCTAAATAAGTGTTGTTCTGGAAAGCATCATTCTCCAGTGACCATCCTGATGTTTGAGCCATCCCAGCCCCATCCTTAGTGGATGTTTTTCCAGCTGGAAGCTTTGGGACAGTGGGACAGGACACATCCTTTGTCCCTGACATGGTGATAAGGATTGGCACACACCCAAGGATAACTGAGGGAACATCTGGAGACTCCCACATGTCTCCTGCATTCTCACCTCCCTCATTTGCTCCAGCCAGGAGATCCACACCATTCCCTCACTCCCCCAGTGCCCCCACCCTCCCTGGGGCACCGGGACCCCTGCACCCACCAAGCTCCTCATGCCTCCTGCAGGCCTTGCTGAGGTTGACAGATGTGCAGACCTTCTCCACGTCATTCCAGTGACTCCTGCCACTGGCAGCTGTCTGCAGGGACCAGCCCAGGGGAGAGAAACACACAACCATTCAGCTTGGAAAAGACTTTGAAGGTCAAGTCTAACTCTAAATCTAACCTGTCAAGTCCTTAAGCACCAACCCTACATCTTTTAAGCACTCTCCAGGGACGGTGACTCCACCACTGCCCTGAGCAGCTGGGCCAGGGCTGGAAAGCCTTTTCTGTGAAGAAATATTCTGTAACATCCAATATAAACATCCTGTGGTGCAGCTCAAAGCCGTTCCCTCTCCTCCTGTCCCTGTTCCCTGGGAGCAGAGCCCGACTCCCCCGGCTGTCCCCTCCTGTCAGGGAGTTGTGCAGAGCCACAAGTTCCCCCTGAGCCTCCTTTTCTCCAGGCTGAGCCCCTTTCCAGCTCCCTCAGCCCCTCCTGGGGATCCAGCCCCTTCCCAGCTCCATTCCCTTCCCTGGACATGCTCCAGCCCCTCCATGTCCTTCCTGAGCTGAGGGCCCAGAGCTGTCCCCAGCACTGGAGGTGCCCCAGCAGTGCCAGCACAGACCTTGCTGTATGCAATCTGTAGTGTCAGTGGGATTGCTTCCCTGTCTCCATCTATTCCCAGCCTTTTGCTGCCTGGACCTGCAGGGAACAAGGAGCAAATGTTATACGAGGGTTTTTTATCCCCAGCCTTCCCTGGCTGCTGATACAGCAGCACACCTAGGACCTGCAGAAAGGGAAAAGGGTTTGCTGAGCACAGCTGTGGGGTAAAAGGGCATAAAAAAGAGGAAAGGTGGCTTAAAAGCTGCAGAAAGCAAAGAATCCAGAGAGGAATTACAACACAAAACCACTCTGCAGAACTGTAAGTGGCTCTGACTGAGCCAGTGCAGAGGGCTCAGAGCTCCAGAGAAAACGGAGCAATGAAGGCCACGGTGCTCTCTCTACTCCCGTTTGCTCAGGCAGACTTCTGCCCACATTAAATGAGCCCTGAAACACTGGGCCTGACACTTTCTAACTTGTTTTTTCCCCCTGGATAATTTTTTGCAGCTGTGAAACAGTACCAGACAAGCCAAGGGGAAAACATCGGATTTAGCACTGGCAGTTTTCATGAGCTGCAGGGAAGAGCTCTTTGCCCAAGCCTGATTTTGGGGGAGCAGGGTGGGTACACTTAATAGAGGAAATTTTATGGGCTCTGCTTCGAAGGACAAGTGGAGCTCACACCAAAGCAGTTGGTTAAAGCCAAGAAGAACGTGTGCAGGTGCAGTACTGGGGGCTGGCCATGAGGGGTCTGTGTGAGCTGCACTTCACCAGAGCATCCCGTCCTGGATACCCCGGAGGAACTGCAGCCAGATGTTCCTGCCACTGCTTCTGCTCTCTTAATACCACTAACGTTATAAATTTATAACATAAAAGTACAAAAAATTACACACAGAAGGCTCCAAGCACACATACAAACCTGGCTGTACGCAGTAAAATAAGGAGATGAAAAGAGGGATTTTATAAATGACACTTTTGGACAAAGCACAAAGAGAAAGCAGTAAAAAGGAAAGATAAAGAGCTGCAGTTGGCAGGTGCTGATGAGAGGAAGGAAACAAGCTTGGAGGTGTTTTATTGTAAATCCAATCTAGAGTTAAGAGCAGCACAAGTAATCGGGCATTGCCATGGTTCTGCTCCTGGAGGGAATACAAAACTGGGATGTTTCTCTCCCAAAGCAGGGAAGAGCTGTCTGGGTCCTTGTTCAGCCTGGCTCAGACACCTCCTGCAGCCCAGGCTCCCCCAGCCCTTCCTTCCCTTCCCTCCCAGGCCCGGTTTCACACCCCCAGGGCAGGTGGGGGGTGCAGAAGCAGCTACAGACCTGAGGCCTTGATGGCCCTCGTGGCTGCTGAGTGCCCCAGCTCCAGGGAATGGATGAAGACCTCGGTCCTCTTCTCCCCCCCGATGAAGGTGAGCTGCCAGAGGGACAAGAGGGGACACGTGGGGCTGAGGGGACAGCCCAACCAGGCAGCCTTCACCCCTCTCAGCCCTTAGGAAATGGGACAGTTTGGGAAAATCCTCCCATGTTTTCAAAGCACCTTTCAGCAGCTGCTTGGGGTGGCACCTGCCTTTAGCTGCATTTCAGACTGTTTAAACAGATCCCAAAACAACCCAAACCTCTCATTTTCACTTAAAACTCCACAGCCCACTGGGAAAAAAACCCACAATGAGGAAACAGCAGGGTCTGGGAATTGCTTTGAGAGCACGAATCTTATGCAGCTCTGCTCACCAAGCCCTGCTGCAGGTGGTCCCCAGCCACAGCGCCAAAGCAGGGGTTGCAACCCCAAATTCAACCTTCCCCAGCACACCTGCCCGAGGCACATAGCAGGGTGTGAAATTCCCCTCATGGAGGGACTTGGTTTGGGAAGCAGAGCTCTGGAGAGATTCCAGTGATGTGGAAAACCCGGCAGCACTGTCAAGCACTGCTTTGTACCGTGGGGAATGGTACTGGGGTGGGAAACTGCTCGTGGGACTTCATGGTCTGGGCAGGAGTGGCTCTCAGTCCCTGAGCCAGGAGCATCAGCCAAGGCACCATGGACACCCAGGGGACAAAGGGGACCGAGCTCTGCCTCAGCAGCATATGTCACACCCCCCCCCGCGCTGCACAGGCAGCTCCTGATAGGTGGCACAGAGCAGAGCCATCCCTCTTGTCCCTTGCCAGGCTGGGCTGAGCCCTCTGCCCACCTCGGTCTGGTAGAGCTGTAGCAGCACAGGGCGCGTGGCGAAGCGGCAGTAGTAGAGGATCATGTCTGCCAGGATGGGCAGCTGCTCCTGGGAGTCCTCCTGGGGCTCAGCCTCGGGCTTGGCACACTGGAGTGGCAGAATGGGTCAGAAACGTGATGGGGCAGGTGGTGCCTCCAGCCACAACTGCCCACCCCACCCCATCGGGGATGGAAACGTTCTGCTGACCACCAGGAGCCCCATGTCCATCCCACATCCACAGAAGGTTCTCCAAAGAGCTCCCCAGCCCCCCAGGGAAGGGGCACACCCCACCCTGCCCGTGGCACACACGCACCTGGCACAGGACATCCATGGGCAGGTTCATCAGCCCCAGAATGTTGCGCTCATACCAGGGGTCCAGCAGGCCGATGTAGTGCGAGATGTCGTTGGTGCTGCTCTCCATCCTGGCCAGGGAGGGGTCCTGAAACCGGACATGGGGTCACCCCGAGGGTCCCCTCAGTCAGCCCCACCTCACACAGCACCCCCAGGCCAAGCAGAACCCCTGTAACACCGCAGGGAGGGGACACCCACCTGTGCCCGGGGCAGGGTGTCCCCTAGGGATGGCGAGGGGTGATGATGCATCTGCGGGGTCGATGGAGCGACGCAGCTCCTCTTCACGGGGACGTAGAAGAACTGCAGCCTGAAGTACCGTGTCAGTGAGGGGCAGGAGCTCTCCTTGAGCCTGGAGGGAGGAGAGGCGGCTGAGCGGGGCGTGCCAGCAGGGCAGGCCACCTGCGGCCACCCCCGGGTCACCGCGCCTCACCTGAGGTCGCTGTAGGCGCGGGCCACTTTGCCCGAGATGCGGTCCGAGCCGAACACCACGACGCGCAGCGTGCCCACCTTGGCGTCCTCGTCGTAGCTGAGGAAAGGGCGGCGGGGGAGCCCGAGGGGCCGGGGGGCAAGCGGGGCGGGCCCGCGCTGGCCCGGGCCGTGCTGCGGCAGCGAGAGCGCGCGGCGGGAGCGCGCGGGGACGCG
>VWZS01007063.1:66180-115863 GCA_013397075.1 Rhabdornis inornatus
GGGGGCGCGCGGGGACGCGCGGCTGCGCCGGGGACGCGCACAGGCTCTCGGCGCGCCGCAGCGGCAGCGAGCACGGCCCCGGGCAGTCCCGCAGCTCCCGGCGCTGCACCAGCTGCTGGCTCTTGCTCTTGAACAGTTTGTAGAGCCTGTTGGTCAGCGACTGCCGGTGCCTGGGGGGCGGCCTGTCCGCCCTCGGCTCCGTCCTGCCTGCTGTGTCCAGAGAGCTCTCGTCACTGTCCTCGGCATAGCCGCTGTCCATGCAGTCCTTCAGGCTGGACACGAACGACTTCAGGGACTTCCTGGAGACCACCGTCAGCTCTGAGATGGACTCCTTGGAGGAGGTGAAGAGGGACACCCGCGAGGGCTTGGAGCCCTCCTCGGACAGCACGGAGTACACAGAGTCACTGGAGATGGCACAGAGCGGGGACAACAGCGAGTCCTGCTCAGGGGAGCCACCGTCAGTCTCCACATCCTCCTCCTCTTCCTCCTCATCCTCCTCCTCGTTCTCCGAAGCCAGGGGCTCAGCAACGCTGCACTCCTTGCTGAGGACATCGTTGAGGATGTCTGAAAGCAACCCAGAGGGAGAAGGTGTCTGCCAGGGGCTCCAGCAGAGCCACTGCAAACGTGGACACCACTGCCACTCCTCATGGCCAAAGCTTTCCTCCATCCTGGCGTCAAGCACAGAGCTGGAAACCCCCTCCCCAAGGTTTTTATATTTCCACAAAAGGCTCAATTGCAATGCATAGAAAACTGTGTTTCTTTTCTCGAGGTTCTGGCTGGGTTCTCAAAAGGCAAACTCCAGGTGGGCTTTTACTTCCTTCCCACCCAGCTTTCACCACATCCTCACTTCTGATCCAGGTTTAACCAGAGGGCAGGAGCAAAGCCAAGCCTTTGGCTGATCAAACCCCAGAGTGACCTGGCTGATCAAACCCCAGCTCCCTGCCAGGGCTGCCCTTCACTGCAAACCTGGGCCAGAGCTCTGCTCTGGAAGGAGCACAGAACATTCCTAAAAACAGACTAGGTCCCTCCAGCAATGGGGAAGCTGGAGGCACCAGCTCAGCACAAGGGGAACTTTCTACTTCTCCAGAACTGCTGGGCCCAGCTGAGAGCTCAGCTCCCCCTTTGACTCACCGAAGTTGTCCTGGTCCCAGCTGTAGGTGTAGCAGCGAGCAGGGGGGATGGCGATGGGCTGCAGCTTGCAGGGCTGGGCCTCGCCTAGGGAGAGAGGAAGGACAGCAGCTGGTTTGCAGGGTCCCCCAGTGCCAGCCCTGCCAGCCCTCCTGCCCTGGGAGGTGCCACCCAGCCCCTGCATGTTTTGGGCAGCCCCGATGCTGCTGTCCTTAGCTCCAGGCATCCACGTGCAACTGGGACAAGGGGACACTTCACACCAGCACAGCCACCAGATGTCACAGCTACCATCGGTTTCTGACTTAATGCTTTCATCTCACCCTTGAATTGTCCAAAGGCCGGACACCTCATTTTGCTGCTGTCTCAATGAAACCATTTATGGTTCACAGTGCTTACTGAACAGGACCTGGGCCGGTGCTTTTTAATCGCAGTCTTTGCACTCGGCTGAGACTCTGCAAAATCACTCCCCACTGCTGCTGCTGCTGCTGCTGCAGGGGCTGAGCTGGCAGAAAGCCCTGGGGAAGAGAGGGATGGGGGGATGCTCACCTGTGACGGCAGGGAAGGAGGCGGCCCCGGCGATGTCGCGCAGCACGGCCTGGAGCCGCTCCCGGGCCAGCGCGGGGTCACTGCTGGCAGCCGCCGCCTCCTGCGCATCGGCAGCGCTGGCGTAGAGCTCCGAGAGCTCCTCCAGGGGCTTGGACTGCGGAGCAGAGCCAGGGGGAGACGTTCAGGGGGTCCCTCCACTGGGGCAATGCACAGGCAGCATCACTGACGGGGTGACTCTCTCCGCTCCACTGTCTCCGCCCCACCAAGAACCCCTAACTTTTCCAACGAAAGTAACTTTGAAAACACCCCAGGCATTTTCTTCATTGTTTTTTTGCCTCTCCCCCAAGCGTTTCTCTGGTCAAATGAACACTTTTGCCGATTTTCAAATCTGGGGGCCTTTCCCCTCTCCACTTTGGGATGGGAAAGGAGTGAAAGGGTAAAAGGGGAATGAGCCCTCTGCACACACTTCACAAAACACTTCAGACCTCAGGTTTAACCTGAGAAGGGAAAAAAGAGCGTTTTTCCTCCAAGAAGCATTACCAAAACTCTTTTCCTTTGCCAAGCCAGTCCCATTTTGGGTAGGAAATGCAGCAGCCAAGTGCACTGAACTGCTTCCGTGGCACCCCAGGGTGGGCACTGCCCGAGCCCACCTTGAGCAGGTGGTGCAGCCTGTGCAGGTCGCAGCGGGTGCCGAAGTTGGCCTGGTAGAGGTGCTGGAGGAGCAGCACCAGCGTGGAGTGCTGGGGGGGCTCGCTGGAGCTCAGCTTCTCGGCGATGGACAGGAACTCACTCTGCACCTCCGAGCGGTTCAGCAGCAGCACCGTCCTGGGGACAGGGACACGGTCAGACCAGGACACTGAGCCCAGCCAGGGCTCCAGTCCTGCAGCCACTTGGCCTCACTGGACACGAGTGAACCCAAAACGTCTCCCTCCTGAAGGTGCAGCTCTGAGAAGAAGCTTTAAGGGTGGCACAGGTCTGTTCCCAGCCTCATTTCCCTATTTACAAATGAGGATGGCAGGGGAAGGTTCAGCCCTCAAATAATGCGCAAAGTCTGACTGCTCAGAGCTGCAAGGCTTTCAGTCCTCACTGCACTGGGGCAGGGATGGACTCGCTTCTGGCTCCTGTTGGGGTGGTGGCTTCCAAATTCATAGGTCACAGGATTTCCCAGCTGCTCTCCTACATGTGCTGCGATCAGCAGCTCCCTGGGGAGAAGACTTTGCCTTCCCCACATCTGCAGCCCTGCAGGGTAACTGGCACTGGGAGCCCACAGACCCTGTCCCAAGCCTCTGGAAATGGCCCAGCCGCCCTCCTCACCCTTCCCACAGCTCAGCCCAGCTTCCCAGCCCTCCTCCCCAGCCCCTGGGAGCTGCTGCAGCAGTGCCAGCCCGTGGGGATGCCACAGGGAGGCCCCAGCAGTGCCCATGGCCACACTTACACCGTGGAGCTCTGGTAGTTCTTCACAGGCAACCCCTGCTCCGTCCTCACCAGCCTCTGGAAAGTGATCCCTGGGGAGAGAGCAGAGCAGTGAGGCACAGAACCCCTACCGGCTGCTCTGCTCAGCAGCACGGAGCTGGCTCTGCCCCCACGGCAGTCCTGAGCTAGCACAGCCCCTGCCTGGACCGGGAATGGCAACACCAAAAGAGTCCTTGTTGAGACAAGGCATAGCCACTGTGTGAGGGGCCAGTCCAGGGGCGAGGGAACTCAGGATGTGAAGGGTAAAAACCCAGAGTGATGGGAAATCACCCTCAGGATGGAACAGGAGATCTTCTCCAGCCCCAGTCCCTTCTGTCCCACTGCTGTGGGATGGGAATTCCGTGGACGGCATTTAGCAGCTTCTCCCAATTGCTTTAGCCAGCAGGTCACTGCCCCCTCCCCTCCTGCAGGGATGGAGCCCAGACTGATACAGCAGGAAGGAGAGAGGCTGCTGGGGGCAGCCACACCCTGGGTGCCTCTCTGGGACTGTCCCCAGGACAGCGGGTGACATCCGATGGATCTGGACTGGCCCCACAGTCAGCAGGAGAGGGCCACAGCCTGGGAAAACCTCATGGTATCAGCAAGATCCAGCCCTTATCCATGCAGGGAGCCACATCCCACCCTGCCCAGCACCCACGGGCCCCCCCTGATCCACACAGGTCACGGCAGCACCAATCCCTCCTGCAGAGGCAGCAGCCCCAAGGTGCAGATCAAAGCCTCTGCATTCCTGGCAAATATTGACAGCGGCTCATTCTCTGTTAATCTTTGCCTCATCTCAATAAAAAGCTTTGGCCTCAGCCCCCCAGCAGGTCGGAGGGCTGTGAAGCAAGCCTCGAACAGCCCTGAAGGTCCTGGCAGCTGAGCGGCAGGGGACACCTCCTCACTGCTTCTGGAGATGGATTCCCAAAGCCAGCAGGCAGCACCTCCCACACAGCCCCTTTGGTAGGGCTAGGAAATCCACTCTGCTGCGGGAGGGGAGAGCTCTTGGGCCAAAGTCCCCACTCACACAGCCTGGGGCACTGGGGATGGCACAAGAACGGGATGCAGAAACCCCCACCAGGCACCACAGCTTTCCAGAGGCTGTAAAGCACAGCCCTGACCAGAGCACAGCAAGTAATGACCAGGAGGGAGCTGGGAAGCCTCACAAGTACCCCCATGTCCCTGCAGCCCTGTAGCTCTGAAATGAGGCTGGACAAAGCCAGACCCTGTCTGGTGGCCATGACCATTTTTGCTGGGGGTAAAGCAGAGAGTGCAGAGCTCCCACTGCATGGGTTGTGATTTTTCTATCTTTTTGTTCCTTTGAAAGCACCTTTCATCCCATCCCCAAGTTCCCATCTCACAGAACTGCTGCCCTGACAGAGACCCTGCAATTCACATCCCCCAGGGCTCCCAAAAGCACCTTCCCAGTTTGAGGGCATGGGGAACACCCTCAGCCACATCCCCCTCCCAGGCCTCCCAAACCCTGCCCAGGATTAAACACGGGCTGCAATGTGCTCTGTGTGATAACAGCTCTTCAAAAGCCCCCAAAAGGCAGGGAGATTAGGAAAAAAGACTTTGAGAAATAATTGGAAGAGCTGCTCCATTGGGAACCACAAGACATCCACAAGGAGTCCTTAATTAAGAGGAGCACTGGTGCTGCCCATGCATGTGCCCAGAGCTGGGTCACAAGGAGTGTCTGGGCTGGAAAGAACAATCCAGGGAGTCCCTCAGCCCTATGGAAATCTCCATGGAAGAGCAGTTCGGAGGCTCCAGCCACCCTGATGCCCATGAATGGCCCCACTGTTGTCCCCCCACCGAGCACCTCACACAAAGGGCAGGCTGGGGGGAGCAGCCAGCACGTGCTCTGCTGGGGAAAAGACCCTCCAGACTGAAACCCAGCCAGGAAATCACCACTCATGTGGCTAATTGCCCTTGCTGCACAGCTGGGAGAGCCCGGGATGCTCCTTGCACACAAGGGACCCTCAAAACACCACCCTGCCCTGCTCCTCCAGAGGAATCCGGTCTCACCCTGTGCTGGACCACCCGGGAATACCACCCCGAGGGAGAAGGGAGGCCAGGATCCTGACCCCCAGGAAAAGCTGAGGTTTGAGACGGACACTGCGCTCCCGGGACCCAGGAGGCAAGGGGGAAATGAGACAGGAGCAGCAGGGGGACAAACCCCAGGCAGGGCTGGGTTCGGTGCTGGCACAGCCCAGGGCAGGGCTGGGTTCGGTCCCCGGGCAGGGCAGGAGCCCGCACCTGGCGCCTTGAGCTCGTTGCTGATGAAGGTGAGCAGCTCCCGGAAGGTGTCACAGTAGGGCATGGGCCACGTCAGGAAGCTGTGGTAGATGCTGGCAGCTTTCAGGAGCAGGTCAGAGCTGGGTGGGAAGTGCGGAGCCTGCGGGGACAGGACGTTCGAGAGGAGCAAAGACCCCGAGTGCTCTGTGAGAACTCCAGGGTTTAGGCTGGAAGTGGGAGGAGGAGAAGCAAAGCAGAGGCTCTCCCTGTGCCACCCCATCTTCCAAGGAAGGGCCATAAGATCCCCCTGGGCACAGCTCCAAGAAGCTCCTTCCCAACTTCCCCAAGCGGGGCTCATGTGCCCAAGCCTAAATATAAATTCCTTTTTAAGCCCCACAAGCCATACAGATGAATTCCACACAGCCTGTGCTTGTGCAGGATCTGGCAGCAATGATTTCCTCAGGATAATGATGCATTGTGCTGGGAATAATAATAATAAAAAAAGTATTTCCTGGGAAGGCTCTGCTCCTTCTCATTCACACTGCCCATGTATTTTGCCCAAAAATAAAATTTAAAAAAAAAAAAAAAAAAATTTGCCTTTATTATCCATCTCCCTTTCTGATTAGCCCAGCCTTAAACTTGCTTCAAAAACCCCAAAGCTCATTTTCTTTGTCTCTCAGCTTGTGCAATGGTTGTTTGATCCTGATCCCTCTGGATTCCTACAGAATCTTTCTTTTTGGGATGAACTGATGAAAGCAGGCTGGGATGTCCCACCCAAAGGCACCCTGGTTTGGTGCCTGCCCCGGGCTGGGATCGGTGCAGCAGCCTCAGCACTTACACAGAGCACGGCTGAGTAGAAAAGCAGGGCCAAGGGCGTCACCAGGTCGTAGTCACACCTGTCCTGCACCTGTGGGAACAGCCCGAGGGCACAGTGATGAGCACCACCCAAAACATCCCTGGAGCTGCTGGGAGACTCCAGCCCCCACCATCCCACCCGGGAGATTCCCTCCTGTCCATGGGAAAACCAGCCCCAAAGCCCCAGCACGCACAGTGTGGGACAGGCAGAGCAGAACAACCTCCTGCTCTGTCCTCTCCCAGGTCTGGCCAGGCACCCAACCCTTTGAGGCTCCTGATGCTTGAAATTCCATGGAAGCGGCTCAGAGCAGGCAGCCCAGCCACTGCAGGCAGCTTGGGAAGCTGGGCAGGACAGTGAAATCCAGGGGATGGAATCCAGGGGGTGGAATCCCAGCCTTTACTCCAGGGAACAGCCAGCAGAACTCTCTCACTGGGGTCTCAAGGAGACAATTACCCAACCCAAAGTGTAATAAACCCTCCTGTACCAAACCACTCTCTGCACCCAGAGCAGTTCCAGCCATTAAAAGAACATAAACATGAACAACCTGAACTGCTCTCAGCTCCACAGCCTCTTGCCCATAAAACAGAAGTCAGCATTTACCCCTTCACATGAATCCCAGAGCTGGGGATTTAGGAAACATATCCCCATTTCCTGCCACATCAAGGGATTCCTCCAAGGCCTTCCTGGCTGCAGCCCAGGATGACCCTGCTTAACCAGTGATGCCTCAAGCACCCCTGGCACATGATGGGACCGTGGCAGGTCCATCTGATTGTCCCTGCTGCTGTTTTGTCGCCTCTCTGTGACCCCACTGTAGCTGCCAGGCTGCTGTGCAGTGCAAATCCTGCCCGTGGTCCCCAGCATCCCAGCCCTGCAGGAAACCCACAGCAAAGTTTCCATCAAAAACAACAGGAAATTTTCCATTTGCTCTGCTTTGGAGCAGCAGCTCTATGGACACGGCCAGGGAAGGGCTGGGGAAGGCTGGAGGATCTGCACAGAGCCAAGCAGTGCTTTGAGGGATCAAAACCCATCTCCGGGGTCTGCAGGGATGCCCAAACCACAGGGATGGGCTCTTCCTTGTGGGACACAGCACTGATGCCCCCAGAGCTCCGGACCTGCTGACCCAGCCCCACCCAGCCCCCAGTAATATCTCATGACCCTAAATCCCCTACCCAGCTTTGCCAAAGCCCATCCTGAGCAAGCCACAGAGCTGCTGATGCCTCAGGGCCTGCAGCTCCCCCTGACAGCCCCCAGTCACCTCTTTGGTCTTGCCCAGGATCTTCTCCACCAGGATGAGGTAGTTACCGGCGTCCCGGCTCACCAGCTCCTGCAGGCTCCAGCAGTTCAGGCACAGCCCGGCTGTGGGGACACAGAGCCACGGTCACTCCTGGAGCCATTGGCACCCCCAGCCCCGCTCAGGAAGGTCAGAGGGGGAAGAACAATGGGAAGGGGTCAAGGGGAAGGTGTTGACCCCAGGCATGAGATTCGGGCAGAAGAACAATCCTCACATCCCCCCTGGAGCCGGCCCTAACCCCGCACACCGGTGTTTGTGCCAGTGACACCACGGGGCACCTGAGCATTCACAGCCCAGCTGGGCTGGAGGCCTCTGCCCCAGGAGCCAGCTGAGTATCTAGGATGCCAGAGCTGCCAGGTGCCAAAGCAGCCAGCACGTGGGAGCCAGATCCCCGAGACCTGAGGGAACGGGATCCCTGGGGGGCACATGATCTGCGGGAGCTGGGGGAGAGCGGAACATCCCCGGGAGCAGGGGGATCCCCGGGAGCCGGGGGGGGAGCGGGATATCCCTGGGAGCAACAGAGAGAGCGGGATCACCGGGAGCCGCAGGATATCCCCGGGAGCTGGGAGAGTGGGATCCCTGGGAGCAGCAGGATCCCCGGGAGCCGGGGGAAGAGGAAGAGCGGGATATCCCTGGGAGCTGGGAGAGCGGGATCCCCGGGAGCAGCAGGATCCCCGGGATCGTCAGATCTCCGGGAGCAGCGGGATCGGGATATCCCTGGGAGCTGGGAGAGTGGGATCCCTCAAAGCTGAGGGGAGCAGTCCATGGCTCTGGAGGAGCCAAGATCACCAATAAAGATGCACCTTGTACAAACAGCACAAACCAGAACTTCACCTACCAGTCCCTAAATCCAAGGAATTGGCCCCAAGAGGCCCAGGAGATCCCCCAGCAGGGTAGTGGGAGCACCACAGCTGAGGAGCTGCTGCCATCCCCCTGCCCTCGTGCTCATCCATCTGGCTTTGCTCCACTAAACCAGTGCCAGTCAATTTTTCTTAACACAGAGAATGAGTCAGGTTTATCTGCCAGCAGCACAGGCAGCCCAGGGAACACCCTGTCCCCAGCTGGGACAAAGGCAGAACTAAGCTGGGCTTATCCCAGCACCCCACTCGACTAAACCCAGCCTGACAGTGACCCAAAGAAAAACCTCCTTTTGCAAGGGCAAAGCCCCCAGCAAAGCCTCTGCAGAGCCAAAGGAAATTCTCGCTTTGGGAGAAGAAGGCAACAAAGCCTCTGGGGAGGCAGCAGGTGCTGGGCAGGGGCTGCTCAGAGAGCCTGGGCTCAGCTTTGGTCGTTATCAGCACCAAAGGTGTCAAGACCAGGCACCCCAGCACCGTGGGCGGCCTCGGAAGGATGAGGCTTTGCCATTTCTTTTCTTAGAAGAGCCCCAAGATGCCCTCTTTCCTCCTCCTCCTCCCAGAGCAGCTCCTTCCTGGCCTCAGGGGGTGGCATTTCCCCTCAGAGTGGGCAAATGTTGAGTCAGAAATCCAGAAGCACCGAAGCAGAAATGGCACCTCCCGAGCTGCCCACGGCGCTGGGCATAGGCTGCTGGTGCTGTCAGCAGTGACACAGCCCAGGGGTGGGTGGGAAGCAGAAGGCTCCGTTTCCTCCTCCCCCAGAGCCGCTGCCACCATCTCCTCACCAGAGGGAGGTGGTTTCTCCTGGGACTGCCCCAAGGAAGGGCCAGCTCGGGCCAGCTGGCACAGGGAGGCTGCAGGTGCCCAAGGACAGGCACAGCCCAAGGCTGGCAGCCACAGCATCCCTTGGGAAGCAACCCAGCCTGCAGCAGCTGAGACACACAAGGTGGAGACAGATGTCCAGCACAGGAGCACCTCCTGCCACTTCCACCCAGCCTGGGCAGAGATTTCCAACAGGAAAACCCAGCACAAGCCTGGAGAAATCTGCTCAAATCTGCCAGATCCCCAGCAGCACCAGAGCCAAGCCCAGGGCTCTCCTTCACAAAAAAAAACCTTTTTTCTTCTGCTCACCAGCAAGAAATAAAACATTTTTCTTGTTTTTCACACTCTAATTTGACCATGGTCCCTCTCCTGCAGCACGAAGCAAGGCCAGCCCTGAAGAGGTTCCTCCACAAGGAAAAGATTTTCCTTGCAAGCACTTTTCTAACAGGCATTTCTATGAGTCACAGAAAACGCATTTTTATTTGGTTTCTCCAATAAGTCCTGCAGAAAGATCACCTATTTACACCCATGAGCTGGCCATGGGTTCATCCAGGCTGTAAATCTGTGATGGTCACACTCTCACAACCCCTCCTGGCTTACTTCACAGCCCTCAGCTCCTCATCCCTTACTCAGGGGGAGCAATGTGTTGAAAACAACTACTCACCCTCCCCAGAGCAACCTTGTGTGAAGTTAGCACAGAAAAATAAAGCTTTAAATTATTTAAAAATGAAAAAAAATTCAACAAGGTCTCAGCCCAAAAAGCTGTGACATGGTGTGTGTTATTTTGGTGCATGGAAAGTGTCAAAAAAATAGGGAAAGCAAAGAAATTGGGAAATAGAAGTGAAAAATGAGGAAGGTGAAGGTTCCAGCCCAGCCAAGAGCAAGATGAAAGGGTTCACTGACTTGTGAGGATCAACCCTGCCACAAACAACAGCCTGGGCAGGACAGCAATAATGAAACTGTCATTTGTAGCTTGGGGAAGGATGTGACAACCCCTGCTCCAGTTCTGAAAGGCAGCAGAGGACAGCCCTGGGCTGTGGGCACGGTGCTCTGCTTTCCCTGAATCCCTCCTGTCACCACAATGAACAAAGCCTTCCCACACCGGCTGCACAGGCTGGGACGGGGACAACAGTTCCTCAGGGACAAGGAGGGGCAGCCCCTCGGGACTGGGGGTGTCCCCAGCAGCAGCACTGGGGCACAGCAAAGCCACCAACACCCACCAGGGCACACTGGAGATTCCTGGCAGAGCACAAATCCTTTGGACAAGAGGGAGATTTTTGAGGTGCAAAACACCCAAAATTCCCCCAGGAATGTCAGGTCCTTCTGCCAAAGGCCACAAGAGGCACAGGAAGGGGCCTGGGAGCCAGGGGAGATCACTGGGGATGGGACTCAGGGGGCACAGCCCCCTGCCCCAACCCCTTCCCTGTACACCCCAACCTTTGCTAATGAGCTGGAAAAATGATGGAGTCGTTGTTTAAACCTTCCCCAACGCAAAGAGCAGCCCCAAGGGGCTGGGATTAGAGCTGTGAGTGACACAGGAACTGATTGCTGGTAATTACAGCAGAGGTGAGCTCTGGGCACACAATGACCTGCTTGGCCACAGGCTCCTCTGGCCACGCGCTGTCACCGTGCCAAGCACGAGGTCGCGCTTCCAGGAACCAGGAATGTGGGTCACACTTCAGGGCCTGCTTCCCAGAGCAGGGCAAAAGAAAACGACACAGGAATCTTGGGCAGAACTGCCCCAACCAAGCCCCAAGGTGATGTTACAGCATGGAAGTGCCATCATTCCAGTGGCTGTGAGAGGATGGCAAAGGGATTCCTCTGGGATTTGGCAGCAGGTAGGATCCTGTCTGCATCCCTTTGTTGGTCTTGTAGGGAAAAAGGAAGTAGAAAGGATTGAAAGAACTGCACAGACAAAAAGGAATCAGAACCTGGCAGCCCCTAGATTTTTTCATCCACAAGAGGGTTTGGCAGGGATTTAATCACAGCTCACAGACACAGCTATGAGGCAGAAAGGTCAAAATGACATTCAGAAATAACTTCTGCTCATTGCTGCTCTGCCCCCACCACACCAGCCCCAAACCCTTCACAGCCCCCTGGACAAGGCTCAGCTCTTTATGGCCACCACGGTATCTGAGCCAGGGTTAAACTGATAACAACATCTCAATGCTGTGTGTGACAATGCAGCACAGATCACAGCCCTGCCTTGGGGGCCCTGAGCATCAAGGCAGGGCCGGCTGATTGCACAAAGGAGCCTTTCCTCGTGCTGAACAAAGCCTTCTCCTCTCCCCAGCTCACCCAGGGACAGCTGGCAACACGCACGACTGCCCTGCTGAGTCCTTACAGGGTCAGACCTGACATGACCTGCTCCGGGTCCTGGAACATCTCCCTGTTCCAGCAAAATGCCCAGGAGGACTGACCAGGCTGGGTGCTACCTCTGACTGACCACTGGAAAGGAAAAAGCCTCCAGCAGCACCAGCAGTTCCCTCTAACCCAGAGGGAGAAGCCCATGGTTAGCAGGTCACTTACCAGCCCATCTGCTGGACACAGCATCCCTGCTGAGCCCGTGGAGACACCTTTCCAGTGCGTGGTAGATCCTGTCCTCTGTGCACGTGGTGTGCTGCATTTTAATTCATCTCCTGAAGAGGAAAGGAGAAGAGTCAATAAGGTACTGCCCTTGATGGTTCCAATGTTCACTGGCAATGGTCACAAGCCCACCCCAAGTGGCCAGGGAAGGCTACAGAACTGTCCCCTTGCTGCCACACAGCCAACATGAAGGAAAGGTCCCCGTGCCCTTGTGGCAATGGGGGAAAACTCTGAGGGGATGTCAGGGACATGAGCCCAGCACACGAGGACATTGTGAAATTGTGACTGCAGCCCTGTCACATCCCACCTCTCGCCCAGAGCACAGGGTGCAACCTGAACCTTGGCTGGCAGAGCCTGTCCTGGGGAGGAAGGTTTTATCCCACCCAATCCATATCCATCCGTCTGGGACACCAGGAACAGCCACACCTCTTCCCAGGGTCACTGCTCCAATGTCCCTGACCATGAGCAATCAGAGGTGACCAGGTGGACATTCCCTCCTCCCCTGCAGCCCAAAGGGACCGTGAGGCAGGTGTCCAGGTGTCCTCCTCTCCCAAGGCACAGAGATGGGTCCATCCCACACATTCTTTGTCTCTTGTTTAAAAGCAACACAAATGCACAAAAATAATCGAGTAAGAAGAAATAAAAGCTGCCAATGCTACAAAACCACCTGCAAGGCAGCCTTTGCTTTCACCCTGGACAGCAGCCATGCCACACACCCACATAATTCCCAAAGATATCCCAATTCTCTGCTCCTTTGGGCAGCATTTGGTGCCGGTACCCACCACAGCCCCACCCACCCCTGCCCCGGAGCTGCTGTCCCTCCTTGTCCCATGTCCCCAGCACAGCCACCTCTACCCACACTTCATTGCAGCAGCTCCCCCAGAACTGCTGTGCCTGGCTGCTGGAGCTCCCCGGGAACATGGAGCCACCTCCAGCCCTGCCCCTGCACTGGAGAGAGCCCAGCAGCTCCCCAGAGGTGAGAGCACATCCCGAGCACCACTGACCTGCCCAGTGCACACACTCTCCTCCACCCCAGACAGGCTCATGGGCTCCTCCTCCTCCTCCTCTCGTGGGCCACTGCCAAAGCCTGGAACCGGGCTCTGCAGCAGAACTTTAATCTGTGCCTGGTGTGAGGAGAGCCAAGGAACACTCTGGTGCCGAGGGAAGGAGCGGGGAAATCGCAGCCCAGCACCTCAGTCACGCTTGTGGCAGGAGAAAGGCAGCGAGTGAGAGCCCAGAGTGACTCACTGACACCTCTGCTACACCCAGCTCAAAAAAACAGCTCAGTCCTCAGAGGGTAACAGGCTCCTCACCCCACAGCAGCCCCACCATCCCCTCCATCGTGTCTTAGCACACAACAGCCAGAGAATTTAAAATAAAATACACCCAAGCTATTGCTATAACTTTCAAACCACAGAACACATTCTTTGGGTGTTTTTTTCCTGTTGTGCCATGGACCACACAGGAACCTGAACATCCTTTCCCAGGGCAGCGCTTATGGAAGCATTTTCCATGGGAAAGGCCTCGCTTCGTCCACCACAATGCAGCAGAAACTTTGCAACCTTTTCTGCTGTTCCCTCCTTGCCACCCACGCTGAGCACGATGACAGGCCAGGGGACACTTCTGGAGAACATAATCTGACTTTCAGGAGCCCTGTTAAGCATCTTAAGAACACCAAGAAAAACAAGTGCTAAGGTCAAGGGTTTGGAAAGCATTTTGCTTTCTGTGAGGGTGTTGAGCACCTCCACACGACCCCACCCCAGAGGTGGCACAGCCCTCTCCACACAGCAGGGACAACACCTGGTTTTAGGAGCCCCAAGTCCTCAGAGAAACCCATCTGCCTCAAGGTTTTGCCCCATTTTCAACAGATGCCCAACAGTTCCCAGCGTCAGGGCTCAGGACGAGGCTGAATCCATCCCCTCTGAAGGTGTGAGTGTCCAAAAGGGCAATTTATAATACTTAATTTGTAATAATTTTCTAACCAATTATTTTCTAAAAAGCACTGATTAAAGTGAGTGAGAAAAGACCCAGCACACCAAAGCTCAGCTTGGGAAGTATCCTAAAATTATTTGTGAAATTGTCCTTGCATGGGTGCCAGATCCCTGGGGAATTTCCATCCAAGACTGCTTAGTTAAGAGGCTTCATTCATCTCTTTGTGGGTCACAAAGGTGAACAGACAAATTAAGTATTTCTGTTAATTAACACCAAACTGGTTAACATTTACCCCTTGGCGGGAAGTAGGAACTTGCTGACTACTGGTTTTAGATTCTCTCTTGTCCTGCTTGAGGCAAAACGTTTGTAAAAGAAAAAAAAAAAAGTTTTTAAATAGTATGGAAAAGAATTACCAACAAAAAAAGAAGTCTTTTCCTGCTGAGCTGTGAAGTCACCAGAGGTCACGGGAAGCCCTTGGGGTATCACAGCTCCCTGACAGGGACTTTCCACTCAGCTGGAACCCATTGGGGTTCCCCCACTTGCCTTCGGTGCCCTGGAACTTTTCCTTTCCAGGGCTTTTCTGCTGCTCAGGATCCACTCCACACCCAGGAGCAGAAGGTCCCTCAGCAGCCAAGGTGACATCAGCAGCTGTGGCACGGCTAGGACAGGGCACAGAGCAGCCCTTCCAGCACGGAAAATCCCTTTTCTTGTATTGAGGTCCACGTGAGTCCCAGCTTCAACACCCAAAGGGCTTCTCTGAGCTCCTTCTGCAGTGGTGGAACCCAGGACAGCCCCCAGGAGATAAGACCAGAGGGAAGAGCTCAAAGATCCAAAATTAAGGAGGGAAGAGGATCAGACCCCCCCTTGCAGAACAAATCCCCGGAGCCTGGGCGGCTCCACCACACGCTCCAAAATCTACTGCTCCAGGAGAGCAAACCCAGGCAGACACAGAACAAGCTGAGATCGCCCCTCCCGCGGCAAATCCCAGCAATATCTCCTTGGGATGCCCGAGGGCAGCAAAGGATCTGACAAAGACCTTTCCAGAGGGAATCCTGCAGCAGGGGAGCGGCCACTGCTCCACTGGCACTGGGGAGAGCCCGGGGGTACCCTCGGGGCAGGACAACGCCCTTTCCTGCCCCGAATGTTCCGAGGCTGAGCATCCTGGGCAGGAAACAGGAGAGGAAAAACAAAGCCCTTGGCCCTCGGGAGCCGCTCTGAAGGCACTGCCCAGGTTCGGGAGCAGTAGCAGTGGCTGGAGGCACATGGATGCCTCGCCTGCGCTGGTGCCAGGACGTGGCTCAGCACCTGGATCGATGCTGCTGGAGGGCTTTGGACACTGGGAGGACCAGAACAAGAAGCCTGATGAGGTTGAAGGCAACATGAGCTCGGGCTGATGCTGCATCCGAAGCAAAATCACTGAACTTGGTTTAAAACAAAGGAATCCTACCCAGAGATTTTTTTCAAGGTAAGATCCTCACACAAGCTCCCTAGAAAGGTCATCAAGTCCTTAGAGCTCCATCTCAGCTGCCTCCTCCAGTTCATCCTCCCAAGGGGCAAACAGGAGCTTTGGGAGATGCATGCTCACTGCAGAGGAAGAGTTGGATAGGGAGCTGTGCCAGGCAGGGCAACAAGACATGCCTGGTACCTGCTCCTCACTGAAACTGTTTTTCTTAGATTACAGAAGAAAATCTTGGGTTTCAGCTGTTTGCTTGCAAGATTTTACTGCCTCCCCTTCACCTCACACAGGAGGCAAAGATAGAAACCCGGAGCGAGGGAGGGAGCAGCTGGAGGAAGCCTTTGTAGAACACGGGGCAGTGTGGGGAGAAAGCTGCGATTTTCAAGAAAAAACGTCAGCCTCGGTGTGTTTATCAGCCAAGCGAGAGCTCTGCACAGAGCAGGAGATGAGGGTGATAAGGTGTTCACTCAAACCACACCAAGGCAGGGTATCAGGAGATCCAGGAGGCAGCTGGTTTGACAAACATCCTCTTGGGGTGCCTGCAGAGGAGGCTGTGCCATCCAAACCCCCGCACGGCTCAGAGTTCCTGTCCCACTGAGCGGGGGCAGAGGCTGCTGTGACACTGAGGACAAGGACACACCAATCCACGGCGGGGACCTTGAGGGACATTCACTCCTTGGGCTGCAAACCCCCACTCCAGGGAGTCCCTGTGGATACACAGCCTGGGAGCTTTCCCATGGACTGCCTGAGAAGTACAGGCTTTCTCATAAGCTTAGAAAAAAAAACAGAAGGGAAAGAATCTCAAACAACGATGCAACTGGTATTACTTACAGAATGTGTACTGTGAAAAATTGTATTGTTTACAGTACAAACATCTTGCAAGAAGTGTTGCCTGCTCTAACCAATGAGCTGTATTCTGTTCTTGGAGTAGTGAGTAAGTGTACTTAAACAAAGTAGTGTTACAATAAAAAGTCTTTCTTTCCTGTCTTGAGGGGAGACCATGTTGCTCTGTGCCTTACTGCTGCAGTTCCAAGGGTTAATCCTTGACTAGCAGCAACAGTCCCCACTTCCTGAGCCAATGGGGGAAGAGGCAGTAGAGAAGGAACACAGAGGATCACTCCCAAAGAGCAGTTTAGGCACTGATCTCATTTTAAAGCAGAAGACAGAACTCCTGACACAAGAAGAAAATCTGCTTCTGGAACAACAAGAGGACCTGTGCCTGCAGGATAACGGTGCTGAGGGGCAGGAATGACACAGGACATCGCACTGCTCACAGGAGAAAGCGAAATCCTGAGTTATTAGTGGGAAATGGTGTTTTGAGAAGAGGAGAGGTACCAGCCTGGCAGCTCCTTTGAGAGAAAGGACAGGACCAAGCCCTACCCAGGCAGCCTTTCTGAACTGTAACGCCTCGATTACACCAAAAATGTGAGAACTGCAGAGCTCTCAAGGAGCTGCAACTGCAGAGATCCCTCAGAGGCAGAGATCACTCTCTGCTCTCGCTGTCTCTGAGAACTGGGCTGAAGGAGAGGCTCCCACCACGGGGCAAGGAAAGCACCTAACGTGCGAAGCAGTTTCAGAGTCCCCCGAGTGTCAAACAGCATTTACAGAATGTGACACAACAGGGGCAAAGCAGCACCCAGGTTTTACACCCAGGGCTGGCTGCCTGCTCCCCCTGTGCCAGCTGGGCACCCACAATGGGCACTAGGAGGCTGGGAGTGTCCCTGACAGCAGTGCAGGAATGGGGGATGAGGAATTGAAAGGTGACCTGAGATTCATCCAAACTGCCACCAGCTACAGTCACACAGCTCTGAGCCACGTACCTGGGGCTGCTCAGCTCCTGTGAGGGACAGCCACTGTGCTCTGCCTGTCCCCCTGCACCACAGGCAACATCCTCAACATCACCCAGCTCATGGCTGCACTGCAGTGCGTGAGCACAGCATGGATCCAAGCCCTGAGATGCTGCTTTGCAAAGAGAAGCCCAAATTAACTCACAGTTCCCATTGCCATAAGCAGAGGGCTCTGTGGGAAGGCACAACGGTGGCCACGGTCAGTCCATGGCCAGGGCACAGACATTCCTGTCAGGGGGAAGTGAAGCCTGACCTAACAACGGCACTTGTGTGGTCAGTTCTGCTGCTGCTCTGTCTGTCAGGCTGACTACGGCCACACAGCACCAGAATGTGGCAGAAAGAAACATCTGCAGTCAGAGGGGGAAGGTCTCCAGCTTCTGAAAGACCTTAAAAACACTGCAACCAAAGGATGGATCATCACCCAAGCCAGGGAAAAATAACATCTAGGAAAGGCAGAAAGAAGGGAAGTGCTCTGCCATCTGCCTGAGATGAGCAGCCTCTGGTCATCAGCTGTGTCTAGGCAGTAAACCCACACCTAAGGCATCAAACGCCAGCTCAAATCTGGAGATGGGGAGAGTTGTGTGCCGTGGGTGCGAAGCAGGGGCGAAATCTAAAATCCAGACACGGCCTCACCCCAGACCAGGCAGGATTGACTTTTCTCGCTCAGGGTGTCTCTGGCGCTTCCCTCCCAGGCAAGGGCGAGCCCAGTGAGCTCTGAGAGTCAGCGACACCCGGGGAGGGCGAGAGAGGGACAGGGAACAGCACAACCACACGAGGGACAGCGGCAGCGCTCAGCATCGCGTCACCCCGAGCAACGCCACCCAAAACCCCAGATCATGCGCACAGCCAGGGCAGGGGTCACCCTGGTGTGGGACCCGCCTGAGCGGCAGAGAGGAGAGGCTGCCGGGGCTCAGAGCCCCATCCTGCAGCAGCAGCGCTGTGCTCGCTAATCACGAGTGGTTTTATCGCCCCAGCCCCTCCCGGCACAGCCTGGCCTCGAGCAGCCCCGGCGCCAGGATCAGAGCAGGAAACCCACAGGGGGCTCAGAAAAGCCTAAGACGAGTCAGCCCCACTCAAAGCCTTCCATCCAAGCCCTTGGTGTCGCTGCAAAGGGGAGTTATTCAATGGGATTTCCCAAATCCCAGCCCCAAGACTACCTGTGTTAGCAGCCAGAGCTTAAGGCTGGGACTAGGAGGTGAAGGATCTGTGAATGCCAAAAAAAATAAACCCGAGTGGTGCAAACAAACAACAGCTCCAAAGTGTAACTGCCTTTGTTTGGGAGATTTGGAGATAAAGGCTGCACTGAAAAGAAGAAAAAAATCCAAAATATCAGGAGCAGGGTCCCAGCACCGCCCACCTCGGCTGCCCTTTGCTCTGGGATGTCCTCGAGCTGTTGAAGTCACAGAGATGTTGCTGGAGCATCAGGAGCAGGACTCACAGCATTCCCAGCATCACGAACCAACTTTGCCACATCCCTCCTGCAGGTCAGCATCGAGGCGGCCTCGGGAGCAGCCTGGGTGATAATGGCCATGCTTGACCTGAAATTTAGGATTGAGTTCTCCCAAGGGTGTGCAACCAAAGCAGCAAACTGAATCACAGGAGGAGCAAAACCAGTGCTGCAAGAGACTCAGCAGAAAGAGCAAAGTAATCCGAGAAACTGTTCTGAGGTGAGGGAATTCCTCAGTGAATGGAGAGGATGTTAAACAAATGAATCTGCCCAGAGGGTGCACAAGGAGACACGTGGAAAGTTCAAGGAGTCAGAACAAAACCCTGCAACTCATCACTACAAAACAGTGTTTGCCCTCATCTGACTGTGATTCAAAAAGCAAAAGTCAAGTCAGAAAAAAATGAACTTCTCACTCCTGATCAAAGGAGACATTTTGCTCCACACACCAGTTTAGATGCACATGGAAAAGAGCAAGCCCGCAGCAGGCCAGCTCTCCCAGGGACCAGCGGTACCCAGGTGGGAACCTCCCCCAAAGACGTTCCTGTGCTGGTTTGCCCTCCTGCAGCATCCCTGAGACATTTGAAATCGGGAGCTCTGACTCTACTCCTGTGTCTCCACAACTCCCGATCACTGCCACTCACTTGCACTCCTTGTGGAAACGCTCGTGACTTCCTGGGATCAGAGACGAGGCTTTAACCCCGTGTAAGGGCAGGTGAAACGCCTGGATCAGAGTGGGGAACCTCCCAGCAGTTCCCCCTGCACAGGAGGCAGAACTCCTGCCCTGGGCAGTGCCCAGTCCTGAGCAGAGACCAGAGAGAGCAGGAGTGTCCCTGGTGATATTCCAGAGGTGCCTGGACACAATCCTGTGCCCTGGGATGGCCCTGCTGAAGATGAGCCACTGGGATCCCTTCCAGCCTGGCGCATCCTGGGATCCTGAGGGCACCTCAAACCTCAGAGCTGCCATAAAATCCAGTTGCCAGAATTATCCTGTGCTTGTCACAGCTTTTCCACCTTTTCTATTTTAACCTGCAGCACTCACAACTCAGGTCACACCTGGATTCAGCTGGGCACTCGGGACTGGTTCTGTGAGGTGCCTGCATGGCCTTTTTTAAACACTTAATTTTTAGAAATAGGAACAGCACATGTTGAGCCAAGTGAAGCCACTCTGCCAGCACAGAAGGAGGCTCAGGGCACGTCCCGACTTCCCACCTCAGCACTCCCGGCCTGGCAGCAATTCATTCGCCTTCTCACTTAGCTCCGGGGAGAGAGACCTTACGTTGTTTCTGTGCTTTTTAACTTCAAAATGCGAACTCAAAATAGCTGCGAGGTTATTTCGCCAGAGTTCAGGCTGGTAGCTCCCAGCTGCAGCTCCCGGCTCGCCCCCGGAGGGGATCAAAGACTCCGCCAGCTGATGGGGGGTCACCTCCCGGGGAGCCCAGCTCCCTCCGGGAATATCCTGCACTCTCTAAATTAACACGGGAGGTGTAACGACCCCGCTAATTAGCCGGCCTGGCCCCGGAGCTATTAGGGCCAGCCAATTAGCGGCAATTCGCCTGTCCCGGCGGTGGATAAACACTCGCTGCTGCTCTGGGAGGGCGACTCCCCCGTGGCTGAAGTGCAAAGTGCCCTGGTCACAGCTCTGTGACACCTCGCAAGTATTTCTCCTCTCCTCCCCCAGCTCCAGACCTGCGAAACTCCTGCAGAAGCGGAGGCAGCTCCGTCTCCGCTCACCCTGGTGGGCAGAGCTGGGGCTCCTGTGCAGGGCACTTTGTTGGCATCAACATGGAAAACTGGAATCAGTGACTTGCCCGTGGTGTTCTGGGGGTGAGGTGGTCTTCCAGTCTGGGGGGTATCCTAAAGCTCCGTGTTTCAAAGAGTTTGTTGGGTTTTTTTCCCTCCCCCAGCTCGATCTGTAACCCAGCAGCACCGGGAGCATCCCCCAGGCTGTCCCAGTGCCTGACAAGGGGTGACAGGGCCCAAAACTCCTCGCCCCCCCCAGCTCAGCCCCTTAAGCCAGACAACACGGGACAACTGGTGCTGTCCAGTGCTCCCAGAGGGAGCCCCAAGTCCACAATCAAAGCCCAGAGACCTCTCTGTGCCTCAGTTTCCCCTCCAGCAGGTGTGGCAGAGGCTCTTGCTCAGCACAGTCCCTCAGCTGCAAAGCAGCGGTAGGTAAAGGTGAACCAGACTTATATAATCCTCTCACTTTTATCTCCTACTGTAACTTTCCCAATTCCATTTATAAACCTGGCAGGCAAAACTGGCAGAGCAGGCCACGCCAAAAAAGCGTTTTTATAATACATAAAAACACACTAATACTTCACCGAGGTTATTTGTAGCCCACAAAACCACTTGCCTTAACCAAGACATCCTGCCACGGGCACCCAGTACGGTACCCAGCCACCCCTCCTCAAACTCTCTGAGCAGCAAAACAATGACACACAGCCAGAACTGCCCATGCAGCAGCAAATTGCAGAAATAAAGCTGCACACGAGAAAACCACGTGTTCCCAGCAGCACTGCAAGCAGGGGAGCTGTGAATTTGACCACTGGGACCAGAACTGCCTTGGAACTGGGTTGTTTTTTTTTTACCCCCAAATTTCTAAGAAACAAAATACAGAACTGCCTTGTCCAGACTCTTGCTGCTGCAGCAAGCACTCAGCTCAGTAAATCTAATTAATGAGCCAGGAAAAGTGTCACTCGTTTGCTAACTACTGCACCCAGGACTGCCAAACAGACAGATAAAGGATTTAGCTGGGGCCTATTCCAGCCAAAGGAGCTGGGAACCTGGCAGGGAGAGCAGGAGATTAGAGGGGGCTGAAAAGAAAACGAGAGGAGAGGGAAAGAAAAAAATCCCACTAGATTAGCACTTTGCAAATGCAAGCATGTAAATCAGCTTAGGTTTGATATAATGCCACCCTTGTGAGCATCTGGGCACAGCAGCACACAGGGCCCGCCTGAGCCCGGCTTTATTTGTGCTCGGGAGTCTCACGCCAGCAGCAGCCTCACAAAAACTGCAGTTTTGTTTTTACCAGCTCTGGAAGTTTGCACAGGAAGCCAATTCAGGGGGACCTGGGAACAGAGGAAGATTCATAATTGCAATCAAGGCTTCAAAGTGCTGATCCCAAGCACGGCCCTTACAGATCGAGCTGGGGGAGGGAAAAAACCCAACAAACTCTTTGAAACATGGAGCTTTAGGATACCCCCCAAGTTGGAAGAGCTCCTCAGCCCCAGAACAAGGAGTCACCTGGCAGAGAAGGACTCAGCTCTGAGGGGCCCACGCAGGACCAAGAGATTTGGGGTTAAATCTGCAAAGGGATCCAGCATTTCTCCCTTACTGCTACTGACCACAATCCTTCATCCCATCCCATCCCATCTAAAGATGTCCTTATGGCTCTGGCCCCAACCATGGATCTGCTGCTTCACTGTGCCATTGGCAGGACAAAGGGTTGAGAAGAACTGAGAGAAAAGGAAACTCACCCAAGGTGCCAGGGCCACCCCCGGAGATGTGGGAGAGCACAGAGGGGCTGCAGCAGCTCTTGTGCCACTCAGGACAGCTCTGCTCTGCCTGTGCCTGCTGCCAGCCCTCGCAGACACTTCCCTGTGGTGGCACCTCCTCTCCTCACACACTCCCAGCTTTCACTCCAGCCCCTCCCAGCATCTCTCTGAACAGCTGGAGAACACCTGGCTCCAGCAGGCAGCAGAGCTGGGGGGCTCAGGCTGCTCCCCACACTGGGGATGCTCCTTCCTTCCTCCAGGCCTCCAAAGTTGCAGCAGGAGCCCTCAGCCCAGCCCAGGCTGGAGGAGAAGTGCTGCTGGGGATCGCTGTGGGACCCTTGAGCCCACAGGGACAAGGTGACCCCTCCTCAGTCATCTCCATCCCCAGCATGTCCCAAACTGCTGCTGCTCTCCCCCATGGGTCCAAGTCCTCCTCTCCCCACCTCAGCTGCCTTGGGATGTTTTCCCAGGCTCAGAAGCTGTGGTGTGACCTTGGGAAGTCCTTTATGTCTCTGGAAATGCATCGGCTCTGGGGGTTTTTGCATAAATGACTTTCCCTGGGATGTTTTGCCCCAGTGCTGAGCACGTAGGGCTTCGTAATCAAATGAGGGCAAAGAAAACTCCAGCCAAAACCTGGCAGCCTCAATGGGAACAGCCAAGAGCACCCCCACGAGCACAGCTCAGGCCTGGCTGAGGGCTCTCCCTCCTCAAGAGAATCATCACAAAGCTCAAGAGAATCATCACAAAGCGGGAATAACCCTGTAGAAATAAGCAGCATTCCACAAGATCCAAAATAAGCCATGGACAAGCATGGTTCCCAAGGGTGGAAAAAACAGGAGAAGGCAACTGTGCCTGCAGAGCCTGCAGCCCCCAGCCTCTGGCTCTCCTGCCATTCTGACACTTCCTGACTGAGGAGGAAGCCCCAGGCCAGGAGCAGAATCCATCCCCACACAGATCCCCTCCCCAGCCCGTGGCTGGACACAGTTTCCAAGAGCAACCCACACTTCTGCTATTTCAGAGTTCTTCTTACTCCACCTTCCGTGTGCTGTGCCAAAAAGAGAAGTGCTCGGAGCCAGGAGGAAGTTGTGGCACCCTTTCCTATCCTGGAGGAGGATTTCAGGCTCCTGCCACATCCGAGGGGCAGCTCCGGCCACGCTGCGCAACGGGGCTGGGACTGCAGAGAGCCCTGCTTTGGGGCAAGCAGTTCCAGGAACCTCAACAGTCATGAGCAAGAAAATACAGAAATAGAGCCCACACAGAAATGATCTGGTCAGAAATGACCAGGCTGTCAAATACCCCAGCAGGGCATGTGGCCACAGAGGGCTGTGCAAGGAGACAGGAAAGCAGGGCCAAGCAAGGACTCTGAGCTCCCCTAAAGAATGGCACACGTAGGTAAGCTGGGCTCAGGCAATCCTGGGGCCTTCCCTCCTTGTTTGAGGGGCCAGATCCCCCCTCAGGCAGCACTGTCTGGTGCTGGGAAAGAGCAGAGCCACAGCCAAGAGATCCACTCCTCCCTGTGTGTTCATTGAGCTGGATCTTCCCACCTGGATGCTGAACGAACAGCTCCATCCTGACCAGCTGCTGCCTAAAACTGAAGGAAAGGCTCTTCCCACCATCCATCACCAGAGTCTACTCCATTTGCTCAGCATGAGGGCTCTGTTTTCCAGTCTGCATGAGACTCAATCATCACTCCTTTCCTTGCAGCCATCAAAGCCTGGATTTCTGCTGCCATGATGGACATTTCATCCCCATTTAGAGCAAAAGATCTCCTGCATCCCTTCCCCAAGGGGGTTAAGCCACATCACCAGCAGCTCTTTCCAGCACACCTAAAAGTGGCTCAGCCCTTAAGACATTCACTATTTAAAGCTCCTTCGGTAGCTCAGCCCTCGGGGTGTTTTCAGAGGGAATATCCATGAGCACTGGAATTACAGCGCATTAATTAGCAGGGAGAGCATCCCAACAGTCACAAGGTCAGAACACAACATTCAGAATTCACACCTCGTTGGGAGTTACTGAGGGAGCAACACACAAGATCTGCCACCTCTAAGGGCTTCCACCCCCCCTGGAAACTGAGGAAGTGGAATTTCTCTGATGGACCAAGTCCTCAGGGACAGTTAAACTCACTGGTGGCTCTACAGGCAGGTAGAGAAGGAAACTCAAGGCCCTTGTCCAGCCCTGATGGTTTAGGGGGGTAAGAAATAAAGGATGGTGAACATTTGCTGTTCTGGGATAAACCACAAAGGAAATTTGGCTGCATTTGGTGTCAGTGGCCATCGATTCTCCTCAATAGACAATGTAGCCTTTCATATGGGGTCATTTGAGCCTGAGGGATGGAGCTGCCCACGTGAAAGGCTTGGTAAGATCAGAGACAGTTTTCTGGTCACACAGATGGGCAAATTCACCTTCCTGAGCCGTTTAGGTCTTTCCTGAGGTAGTTCATGCCCTGGCCCCACCTAGCCAGCCTCTCCTCTCCCACTGGGTACGAATTACTGGCAAGGAAGGGCCAGGGCTTCCCACACCTCCGACTGCACCAACCACGAGCTGCAGCCCAGAGCAGTGGCCCCAGAGGAGGCATCGCTCAGGTTCCATCACTGCTGAGCAGGACAACCCCACCAGAGGAGTGGATTCAGTAGGAAAACCCAGTTCCCCTCCAAAAACTCCCCAAAGCACAGCTGCTCACAGAGGGAGAAACCACTGGGGGGGTTCAAGTCCACACTCACCACCAGCTAAAGAAGGAAACTGCCACTGCTGGCCTACAAAACACTGATCTTGACAAGGATTTGGTTGAATTCAGTTGTGTAGTGCTGGCTGTGGATGGCCAGGGGCACTGTGCTCCCTGAGGAGTTTATTCACACTATGGTTTGGGTTGGAAAGGGATCTTGTCCAGCCCTGAAATCTGTGTGAACTTCTGCCCAGCCACCAACACACAAGGCACAGCAACCAACAGTCCTGGTGTCTTGTTCCTTACACCACTACCAGGAACTTCAGGATTACCATCCTGAGCCCCAAAAGACGATGGAGTCCAAGCAAGAGGGAAAACCAATAAATCATGTGGTGACTTTGGAGGATGCCATCAACTCTTTGCTCTGCTGTGGAGCTCCGTGGTGACTCTGGGTCTATCCAGGGACAAGAGTCATTGCCTCCAACTTTACCTATGCAAAACTGAGGTGATTAAACAAATTAACATCTCCAGCCACACAGCACCTGCTGTAGAGGGCAGCTCACCCCACCCAGCTGGAACCCCTCTTCAGGGCAGTCTAAGTGGAATTTTTAGGCCTATTAGGCCATACCTAAGCAAGACAGCTCTCATCTTTGTTCTCCTGAGCTGCTTCCCACATGCACAGCAGGAATAATCCCACTTTGCTCTCCCTCAGACCCACCAGGCCAAGACTGGCAAGTTTCAGCAGCCTGGGCTTTGCTTTATGCCCAGGAACACAGAGACAATCCCACCTCCTCTCCTCCTGCTCTCATCAGCAACAGCAACATCTCCCAACCTGCCTGGAATCCCCCATACTCAGCCTGGGATGGAGAGGCCACCCAGGACATCACCAACCCCACCCCACCCACCCCTGGCCACTCACTGGGCTCTGGGAGCTTGGCAAAACTCAGCCAGGGTAAGAGCAGCCTCCGTTGTCCTCCTGAAAAACCCCAAGGCCAACAGAAATGACACAGATCTGATGTGAGTAAGAGCAGTCCAGTTTTATAGCTCAGTTTTCAGAGAGGAAATGCTCTTGTTCCTGGCAGCAATTCTGAAAACCCCTGGCCACATGATGCAAGAGTTAATTTTAGCCTCTACCAGTCATTGTCACCACAGTGAAGGTTGAAGTTCCACCTAACATCACAGGCAATTCCTGGCTCCAGGTGAAATCCCCAGAGGATTTAGGCTGGGGACAGCCATGGTGTGGTCACAGCCTGATGGGAGCTGGATGTCATCAGCAGGGTGTGATGGAAACCCCAGGGCTGCTCTCTAGGGAAGGTGGAAATTCAGCACAGGACTTCCTGTGTGTCACAGGAGAGATGAGGGGAAAATAAAAAATTCAGCAAGTGCGTAATTTAGAGAGGAAAAAAAGGGTTTTCCCGAAGTACAGCAGCAGCCCAAGCTGTTCTGCTGAGAAGGGACTGAAGGACACAGCCTTGGCCAGTTATTCCTCCCAGCACTCCCCAGGGACAGGACACAGGGGACATCCCTGCTGGGAGGGGGGGCTGTGCCCACTCACCTGGGGTGCAGGTGTTAAACCCCAGGTGTTTTCAGGCTCAGCAGGAGACCCTCCCAAAAGCCTGTGGGACACCTGGGCCTGGGGTCCATGCCCACACAGAGCTGGTGCTGAGCTCTTCCCATTAACTCCTGGCAGCTGAAGATGCCACAAGGAAGTGTTTGGATCAGGAGGGTGCCCAGCACCCCCACTGCGGGCACAACCCCTGTCCCACATTTCCTCCAGCAGCTGCCCTGGACAAGGCCCTTCCCTGGCTGTGGTCCTGGGGAAAATCCCTGTCCACTGTGCAAGGTCACGTGTGGGTGGCACTGTCACATTCAGGGCAGCATCGAGCTCGAGGGAAATGCCAAGACTGAGATACCAGGAAAGCTTCTCATCTCCCATTCTGTGTCCCACTGCCCCAGCACCTTCCTGTGCCTCTCCAAACCCTTCCCAGGACTTCTTGCCCCCCACAAACGTCCTGTGGCCCCTTACTTGGCTACCCTCGCTCACAGGGAGGGGTGCTAGGCTGGGTCTGTTGGGTTTTTTTAATTGGAAAAATGTCTCCCAGCCTGAACAGGGTCAGGGACCATCCCAGCAAGGTGGCACAAGGGTCCCTCCCAGAAAGGACCCCAAGGCCTCACTGCCTTCCCCTTACAGCTCTCTCCTGATGCAGGAGGGGAGAGCAGATCCTAATTCCTTCTGGCTATTTGGAAAAACAAGTTTACACGTGAGATTTCAATTGGCTCTGTCTCTGCTTAACTCCTCCAGCTGTGAAACAAAGTAAGTGAGAGACAAAGCCCTACAAACAAGCAGCGTGACCATTTCTGAGGGCTTTTTGTGAACTCTAATGCCAAACTCACTAAACAGATTAACTTCCAGCATAAACAAGCAAGTAAATCTTTCCCCCAAGGCCCTGTGTATCCAAAGGAAGCTTTAGAAGTTGCTTCCTGCCATTGTGGAGGCCCTGCTGGGAACCCAGGAGCCTTTTCAGTCCCTGGCTTGGTTGCCCAAACCCTTCAGTTTACTCCCAGCACCGCTGGCTGCAGCACCACAGAGGACAGATGATGGCAGGGACGTTTCTGGCCAGTCCCCACCACCCTCAGGCCAAGGGCAAGCAGGGCTGGAATTCACAAATCTGATAGGAGGGTGGGAGCCCCACTTCAAGTGGTACAATCACAGAATCCCCATCACAGTGAGGGGAAGAAAGGAAATCTCCAAATGGGAGGACAGCCCAGGGAGAGAGGGGCACCCATCCAGCAGTGGCCAAGCCCAACAGGCTTCATCTCCTGAAACAGCCATGGCAGCATCCACACCTCCTTGTGAAGGAGAACAATGAGCCCAGAGCCTGAAACCTTTCCAAACCCCATGCTGACCCCTCAGAAGCAGCAGGCTCAGTGCTGGAGGCCATTCCTGTGTCCAGATGTGCCAGACCTGCAGAGGTGAAGGGGGACAGGCAGCACAAAGGGAAGTTGCTGGCACTGGGGACGTTGGGGCAGGGTCATGAGCTGGACCATTCTTTGGGATGGCCTTGTACAACCAGAGCTACGTCTCTGGCAGCCCAAAAATCCGTGGAGACCACAAAGCAAGAGGTGCCCCCTTCTCCACATGAAGAACCCGTCCATGACTCTCCATCCCCTCTCCCCAGCTCAGGGACTGGATCTGAAGGTGACACCACAGTCACAAGTGACACCAAGAGCAACCCAGCTCTGAAGAGCCTCCAGCCAGGCTGGCACAGTCCTGACCTCAGAGCAAGCTCCCAAATCCCCCCAGGCACCCACCACAGGAGCAGGGACATCAGCACATGAACTTCCCACCCTCAGGTCCTCCCCAGATGGGCTGGAGCATCCTGGCACAGGGGCTTGTCTCCCAAAAGGGGCAGCCCTTCATCCCAGCCCTGCTCCTGGGAGCTGAGCTGACAGTGACTGTAAACATCCGGCTTCCAAAGGCTGTTCCCATCCTAAAGCATCAACCTCATGATGCCCTGCTTGGAGCCCACCTGCAGCAGGTGGGGATCTCATTCAACTCTTAATATCCTCCATCACTTCTAAACCCACCACCAGGATCTGGCAGCTCAGGGCCATGGAATTCCCAGGCCCTGGGTGTGCTCTGGGCCATAAAAGCGGGTTTGCAACCATTCCTCCATATCCTGCAGTTCCTTAAGGGAACAGCACCCCTGGCATGGAGACCAAACCAGCCTGGAGACAATTCCCAGCTAATGAGCAGCCCTCGGGGGAACATTAATCTTGTCGGCTTTGATTGCAACCCAGCTAATTGATCCAGGGAGGCTGCAGGCAGGATCCCCACAGCTGCATGAGGAGCAGCAGGGATCTCTCCCAGCCTGGAATTCCCTCATTCCCACTGCAAAGCCTCGACACCTGAGAGATGTTGTGACTCCCCCAGGCAGCTGCACACTCGTGTGCACCCATTTACGAGCTTTATCAACACAAGGACACCGAGAATGAAGAAATATTAGCGGAGTTTCACATGTACAGACTGCCAGAAACAATGAGAAAAGGGAAATGCCACCTGAAAGGATGGGAGCTTGTTTGCCGAGAAGCCTCTGGGCGGAGGGTTTAAATAGACACAGAGCGATGGGGGAAGCAGCTGAAAGGGGAAGCGTTTCATCCTAATTTGAGACAACAAAGAATGGGCCTTTGTGCAAGGGATGAAAAACACTTCTGCAGGCTCAGGGACACGGCGCCTTTCCCAAAGCGTGCACACAGCAGCCGTGCCCCATCCACACAGCAGCCGTGCCCCATCCACACAGCCCTGCACTGGAACCGGCAATCACGGGAGTGAGAACAGCCCGGAGCGGCCACGCAAACCCTCCAACACGGGATAGAGTCATGGCAAATTCCCTGCCCCGGCAGCTGCTTTGGGCAGTCACAAGGTCCGGGTGAAGCTGAGCCCTTCCTGCCCAGACACAGCAGCGTCGGGACAGTGCCCTGTGTCCCCCGTGCCCGGCATCCCCATCACATGGGCTGCTCATGCCAGCTCCGCTCACTTCTGCTTCAGCCCACCCCAAAATAAGCGTTTTGGGTACTCTCAGCCCAAGCACTGTGGGCATTTTGAGCAATGAATCAGAGCATTGGAGGGGAAGTCAAGCCTAGCCCCATCTCTTACAAACACAAACAGAGCCCATGCAGCACCCACAGTCATTGATAATTGTCATTGATAATTGTCACAGTGCCAGGGAGCGCTTTTCTATTCCCCTTTTAACTCAGCCAGCGGCTCACACATCTGCGGCCCAGAACCATCTGCGGTCCTTTCCCTGGGCAGCACAGGTGGGGAGGCACCAGGGCCATGCCCGGGCACCTCGAGACTTCCAGCCCCGTTCCGGGAAGGAGCAGCCCAGGTGGGAGCGCTGAGCCACAGCTGCCCTGGCAAGTCTGGCCTCCAGGCTCGGCTTTACCAAGCCAGAGACTGGATCCGGGTGAGCTCTCAGCACTGCAGGTTCAACATAGCTGAGGTGAAAGCAACCCAGCCTCGGAGCATCGCACTGCTCCGGCTCCACAGCCCCAGCTCCCGTCCAGCTGCACATATGCCATCCCGGCCGCCGGGCAGCCCAGCAGCCACAAGCTGAAGTTGACCTGGCTTTTTATTTTTTTCCAGTGGCAGAGCTTGAAATCAGAGATGAACAAGTCTGAAGGAGCTCCTGCCTGGCCTCTCATGTATTCCAGATGCACATGCTCCAATCGCCGCTTGCCAAACAGGATACGAGGCGCAAGGAAATAAAGCATTTTATCTTCAAGCTTTTCCAAGAGGGTATTAGAAACAATGGGGAGGAAATACAAAATTAACACTAGAGAAGAGCAATTGGCAGTGCCCTTGCGAGGCTGTTCTTCATTACAAGGCTGCCTATTCAGCGGCTTTCATTGGGAAAATCACATCGCAGAGCCATTCCCAACAGTGTCCCTATTTCCTAATTAGGCTTCGCCAAAGAGCTGCATCTCTCAGTTCCCGCCCGGCGCACAATCACAACAATTACCATTTCATTGCACCCAGCCGCCGAAAACACCGCAATTAAAGCATCTGAGGAGTCACACGGGCGCGTCAGCAGGGAAACGAGTTCTCACGTCGTGCTAATTGGCGGCCGAAGACGGATCAGAAGGACGGGAACGGCGGGGTTTGGTCTCCGTGCTGGGAAAGGCGCTCAGGAGCTGCGGCCGCTCCCCGGGCTCCCACCCAGGAGGCCGCGGACAGGGCTGGGTGCCAGCAAGGAGCATTGGTGACAGGTCCTGTCCGCCCCTCCAGGCTGCGTTACAGGGAGATGCTCTCTGGATCCTCGGCAACATCCTTGGATCACCAAACAACCCTGGCCCAACACCAGGTGGGCGCAGCCCCGGGTGGGTTGCAGAGGTCACCTGGAGCCCCCGGTGACAGCTTTGGGTGGGTGGGACCTTGTCTTCACACTGGACATGAGAGATGGGACAGGGATGGGGAGGCCTGAGCCCCTGAGGGAAGAGGGAGCAAAGCAGAGAGGAGGCAAAGAGCGGCAGCTGCGGAACCTGGATTGCATCCACAGCTCCCATTTTCCTCCAAGCAGTGACATTTCCAGCCCGAACCAGCAAAGCACAGAGCTGCAATGACGGCAGACCTGCAGAGCAGCAGTGAAATGCCAACGGAGTTGGGGGGCAGAGATTCCATAACAACCTCTTCCACCCTCCCTATCCTCTCACCCGGAAATTCAAACCGCTGCTGGGAGCAAGAGTTCAGGCACAAAAGGAGCCTCTCACTGCTCAAAAGCACCTGGGGCACTCACCTGAGCACTTTCCCCTGATACCCTCAGGCACAATTTTCCTCTTGCAGAATAATAACGCAAAATTGGGCAGCCCCGCCATGCTCAGCAGGCAGCCAAAAAAGAGAAGTTGAAACTACTCCAGGGTGAGCTGCAGCATGGCAAGGTCCCCATGCCATGTTGGGATGTCCCTGGTCCCCAGCAGAACCAGAGCACTGATTCTGGCATCCCTCAGCCCTGAGGCTGCTGCAGCACGGGCAGCTCGCCCTGCCAGAGCAGCTCATCCTGCTGGAGCAGCCATTGCTCTTCTCTGCCAACACTTCCCACTGCTCTCAGTTCTTCTTCTTTAGCATAAAACCCACATCTTCTTTTTCACCTTCAGCAAAAAGGCACACGGGGCCAGTTTTGGTTTCTGTCCCAGCTGGATTCCCTAATCTCCCTGGGGAGGAAGGAAAAGCCAGCGGCACCATCCTACAGCCCAGAGATGTGGGGCTGCCCCTCACCCAACCATTGCACACGAGAATTCCACTTTCTCCCTCTGAAGAAGCACCTCCAACACGTCTCGTGCCCTTTCCTCTGCCTGAGCAGGCTGCAGAGCTGCCGGGAGCAGGACAAGGGCGGCCACACAGAGCCAGGGAAGGCAGAGCACTGAGCTCTCCCCGCTTCAGTTCAGCAGGACCACATCGCGAGGCTGCAGCTGCCCTCGGACCACGCTCACATCCCAGCTCCCACTGCAGCACACCTGGCTCTGCCCAGCTGCTTCCCTCAGAAACCTGCAGAGCATCCCCAGCACCACCTGAGCCCTCCGGCCTCACGCAGTCACCGTGACTGAGGGACGGAACCACTGCAACCGCCACAGCCGAGCTCTGGCTCCTTATCTTCTCAACTTTCTGTATTTGAGCTCTAATCTGAGCAACACTCAGAGCTCCAAACCTCTTTGCAACCAAGTTTCGGAAACACTTCGTGAATCCCTCCGAGTTTGTTGTTTGAACAAGAGAAAAGAACCCGAACACCAAACCAACAGACCTTTCTGACAACCAGGAAAATTAAAGCCTTGACATCCTGCACAATCCCTGGAGTTTGCAGCGGACTGAGATTTACAAAACTGACCTAAACGGGAAAACAAAATAAATTGCAGCTGTTCAGCATCAGGGCAAGCAGCAGGAGCAGCACAAGCCTGCAGCTGCCTGAGCAGTTTCGCTGCACCGGGAGCAGCAGAGCCCCGAAACCAGCCCTTGGCAAAGCTAACGGGTGCTGGGTGACAGCAGCCAGATTGTCACGAACACGAAAACAAAGGGCTGAAAGCTTTTCTCCCGCTTTCGTTAGTGATTTGAATCAGCAGAGCCTTTTCCTCCCTCAGGGCTCACACCTCCAAAGCAGCTCATCATCCTCTGGTGGGGGCGGCTGCAGGACGGAGCGTGGCCCGGTCGGCTGGGCACTGACTGGGTGACACCAGGAGGCCACAGAAGCACCTTGGCAGGCACAACAATCAGCACGGGCTGCTGCAAAGGGCAGCACGGGGACAGCTCAGGGCTGGCGCGTGTCCAGCCCCCGAAGCTGGAGGGGTGACGCTGCTGAGCTTCTCTCATCCCAAACCACATCCTGTTGCCTAAGCAGAGCCTTCCCTGGGGCTGCACCTCAGCCCCTCGGGCTACAGGGACCCAGCTGAGGGAGCAGCAGGCGACTTGTGACCTTTGGGTCCCTTCAGGGAAGGGCTCCTGTTGCAGCGACAAGGATGAGTCACTGCCTCCCCGCCAGCAGCCCTGCCAAAACTCCGGGCGGGGACCAGAGAGCCCCCGGATTTCCCGGGGACCCCGCCACGGCAGGGTGGTCCCCTGAGGCGGGCAGGGCCCCACACCTGGCCCCGCGCAGCAGCTCCGGGGGCCACGCGGAGGAAAGCAAACACAGAGTCCTGAAATGAGTCACGACGGCCGGACCGTCCCCAGCCGCGGGGTGACACCGGCTCCTCCCGACCAGACACGGGCTGCAAGGGCACCCCGAGCGAGACGCGGTGCGGGGGGCCCCTTCCAGGGCTACAAGAGAAACCCCCAGCCCAGGTAATGACACCCCGCTGGTGGGTTTAAGAGGAAGCCCCCGGTCACACGGGACCCACGCATGACACCGGTTTCTGTCCCCCTCCTGTTACCCCATTTACACCGAGCCCCCCGCAAACGACACAGCCCCGCCGGGCACCAACGCCCCAAACCACGGGACACCCCGAGAATACAAGGGAGCTTCTCCTCCACGTGCACGGGGTGTACGGAGCCCCCTGCCCCGCTTACCCCGGGCTCGGTGTGTACACGGCCCCCCCGTCCCGGTCACACGCTCCCCCCGCTCTCCCACCTGCGGGGCGGCTGCCGCCGGGACTCCGTGCCCATCCTCGGCCGACCCCGCCGGGCTCTCGCCGGGCTCCGCTCCGCTCCACTCCGGGCAGCACCGGCGGCACCGGGGCAGGCGGGGCTGGCGCTGCACGGGTCCGCCCCGCACATGTGCGCGGCCCGCCCCGCCCCGGCCATGCCCCGGCACCTGCCCCCCGCCCCCGCTTCCTCCGCCCACCCAGCCCTCCGTCCTTCCCTCCCTCCCTCCATCCAGCCATCCCGCTGCTCCTACCACACTGCCAGCCACCTGCCGCTCACCCGGCCAGCCATCTCCTCATCCATCCATCCATGGATCCATCTATCGTGACCCCATCACCACTTTCCCTTCCACCCTTCACTCTTCCATTCGTCCACCCTTTCTTCTATCCCTTGCTCCTGCCATTCTGCCCCTCATGCATCCCTGCATCCATCCACCACCCTCTTATTCATCCATCTGCCCTTCCCTCCATCAATCTCTCCTTCTTTCCATCNGCCATCCCGCTGCTCCTACCACACTGCCAGCCACCTGCCGCTCACCCGGCCAGCCATCTCCTCATCCATCCATCCATGGATCCATCNCCACTCCGGGCAGCACCGGCGGCACCGGGGCAGGCGGGGCTGGCGCTGCACGGGTCCGCCCCGCACATGTGCGCGGCCCGCCCCGCCCCGGCCATGCCCCGGCACCTGCCCCCCGCCCCCGCTTCCTCCGCCCACCCAGCCCTCCGTCCTTCCCTCCCTCCCTCCATCCANCCCTCTTATTCATCCATCTGCCCTTCCCTCCATCAATCTCTCCTTCTTTCCATCCATCCATGCACCTTTCCAACCCTTCACCTGCAACTCCATCCATCCCTCCATCCGTCATCCATCTATCCCTCCATCATTCATCCATCATCCATACATCATCTCTCCATTAATGCATCCTCCATCCCTCCATCCATCATCCATCCATCCATCCATCCATCCATCCATCCATCCATCCCCCTCCATCCCCCTCCATCCCTCCATCATCCCTCCATCATCCCTCCATCATCTCCCTCCATCATCCCTCCATCATCCATCCATCCCTATCCATCCCTATCCATCCATCCCTATCCATCCATCCCTCCATCATCTATCCATCTGTCCATCCATCATCCATCTATCCATCCATCATCCATCCATCCCTCCATCCATCCATCCATCACCCATCCCTCCATTCATCCATCTATCCATCCATCATCCACCCATCCAGCTGTTCATCACCAGGCTGGAGACATTCTGCTGGTGTCTGCTCTGGTGGCACCTGAGAATGGCCTTTTCCAGTTGCCCTCATGGCTGCTACTGAGCAAAGACCCGTCCCACACTCGTTTCTGGCCCCCACACCCATCCCCTGCCCCACCTGTGCACGGGGCTGGTGGCTGGGGCCTGCCCGGCCAGGGCTAAGGGCAGGAATCTGGGCGGGTTCCTCTGCGGATTTCGGTTTGTCAAAGAGAGTGACCGCTGCCACTGCTGCTTCGAGACTCGAAACCTGCTCGGGGGCCAAAATAGCTGTGGGTTCCGCAGTGAAATTCCAGTGAATTTTAAAAAAAGCAAACCCAGTCAGAGCCGAAATCCCCTTTCATTGGTGACCCATGGAGACAAACGCCCGCTGTGCAAAGCACGTGGGACCAGAGCCCCGGGTGCCTGTTTCACCTGCGCCAGGTGAAACCCCCGTGGAGGGACATGGGCTCGGCCTTCCCCAGCTGAGCGGCCACCAGCAGTTCACAAGAAATCCTGAGGCAGCAAAAATAGCGGGACAGGGAAGGTCCGGTGTCGATGTCATGGTGTCACCTGCCCCAAGGCACTGACCTGCAAAACAGCCAAGTGCTCAGCTTCTCTGGGCCTGAGCTCTTCACTGGATGTCAGTCTGGGATGCCAGTCTGACCCTTCTCACCCCTTTTGCCCCATTCCCACCTCCTCATTACAGGCAGATCCCAGAACTGGAGGAACTGGGAGGTGTCTGAAGGGCCAAGGCTGCAGAGGCCAAGCTCCTCTGGTTGCTGGGGCTGCAGTGTGTCCCCTCCTGTCCCCTTCCCTCCCCACCTGCAGCACCTGGAGCTCCTTGTTTTGCCCCTGGGGGCCCGGAGCAGCTGAGGAAGTCACCAAACATGGGCTGGGGGGGCTCGCGGCGGCGGAAGGAAGCGGAGGAGGGCAGGGAGGGGCCGTGCCAGGGCTGCAGCGGTGACAAACAGCGCGTAGGGCTGCCGGGCTGACACAGCCAGCTCGGAGAAAGGGCTCTGGAGCAAGGGCACCTCCAAGGGATGTCGACACCAGCATGTTCCCGGGAGCTCCCTGGAGCAGGGAGTTCCTCCTCATTGCTAGCTGCTTGGAGTTCAGGGGATCCTGGGGATGCTGGTGCCACACCAGGGTGACAGCAGGCAGCGGAAAGTGATCCCAGGTGATTTTTGGGGTCACACAGAGAGCAGGAATGGCATCCCCAGGGGCTCCCACCCACAAGGACGGGTAGCATTGAGCATGGCTGTGATGACACCAACAATGATGCCGAAGCTGTAGGAGCTCCAGCCAGAGCATGGCCATGGAGCACAAGCACATCCCAGCTGAGTTCCTGCCCCTGGAGCTGCCGACCAGCCCCAGCAGGAGGACAAAGCTGAGGCTGTGCTCTGATGAGCTCATTTAGACCTTTGGGTTCTCTTTGAACAACCCAAAGAATGGGTTGGGTTGGAAAGGACCTTAAAGATAATCTTGTCCCAAACCCCCAGCAGGGGAAGGGACACCTTTAACTGAACAAGTTGCTCCAAGTCCCGTCCAACCTGGCCTTGGGCACCAAATTTCACTTTACACTGAAGTTCAGCTCACCACAGTCTTGTTCCCATTCCTCTCTGCTCCACACCCAGACACACTTCCTGAAACAGCAAGTCCAACCCAGCCCCACACTGGGAATCGAGCATTTCAGCCACACAAAAATGCCACAAAGTCACCAGCTCTACACTCAAGCTGAGCTCTGCAGACTACAGCCAGCACATCTCCCTGGTTTCCAGCATTCTCCAAGGGTTTCCAGCAGCTTTGGGATGGCTGACCCTGTCCTTACAGAGCCCCCGAGGCTGCTGTGTGCTGCTGGGGCCGCACAGGCTCCACGTGAGCCCACTGCTTCCCCCTCCCCGAGTTCCCACAGGAATGGAGCATCCCAGCCCCAGCAGAGTAGCTCTGCAGCCTCTCCCCACTGCCTGTCCCTCGGAGAGAAGGGGAAGCAGTGTCACTGAAAAGGGAACCTGGTTGTCTCTGGTTTTCCCCACAACTTGTGTTTTTCATTTCTCAGAGCACACTCAAGAGGATCCTGACAGACTGTTTCGCAGCCCTTGAGAAATGAAACTGGGGCAGAGACCTTGCTGCGGGCAGATCTGACACCAGACCTTCCCCTTCCACCTTCCAGGGAGGAGGTGACAGTATAATTTTACATGACTCTGCTGAGTTGTCAAAGGTTTTCTGGCCAGCTGTGGGCTGGGAGGGCTCCGGAGCTGTCCCACTTTCGGCAGGTGAGTCTGGTCTGCTTGATCTGTAGCTGCCGACATTCCTAGCTCTTCGTTCACCCCGGCTCCGGGCGGGATTCAGCCGAAGCTGGAACCCCCCTCCTCACTACTCAAAGCTCTCTGCCCTGACAACAGGGGGTTCCTGTCCGGATCCCTGTCCGGGACAGGGGGGAGCAGGCAGCCCCGGGAAGGGGCAGAGCGCTGGGAAGCGCCGGGCTGGGAGCGGCTTTCCCGTGGGCTGAGGTTTCCACCCGGTGTCCTGCCGGAGAACTGCACTGATGGAGCGGGTTCAGCATCCCCCGGGAGTGCAGCTCAGCCACCCTGTGCACCCAGCTGGGCAATAAATCCCTGGAAAACACTTCCCAAGGAGTGCTCTGCCTCTGGCAGCCTCCCTGGGTCCGCCCGGAGGAGGGACGATGTGAGGGTGCTGAAATTCCGTGGGCCCCATGGCATCTGTGGCTGTGGTGACCCTCAGCCCTCTGTCTCAGCCTCCTCTGAGTCTCCAGAGCCAGCAGCACCTCCACTTCCCAGAGCACCCCAGCTCCTGGTGAGCTCCTCAGCAATCAAGCCTGCATTTGGGAACTCTCTCGGGGCATCCCCAGTTAAGCTGTGTCATAACCAGGACTCGCTCAGTCCTGATGGGACTGAATAAATCCGGGCAATCCTGGAGCTGACTGCACACTGGGCCTGTGCTGTGCTACCCCTGCTAGCCTGGGGACAGCTGGAAACATCCCCGGGCAGCCACACATCCCGAGGTAGAGGTGGCAGAACCGCAGGGCTGTGAGCCCAGAGCAGCTGCAGTTTGTTCTTCCCCAGGTCACAGCCCTGTCACCCAGCACAGCCATGAGGGCACCGAGGCAGCACCGCCCAGCCATGTCCCACCCCTGTCACTGCCACTGCCCCTCCACTTTTGGATGCACATTTTATGACGGCCAAGGTGTAAATCAGGTGTAAATCTGAAAATCTGAGTAGAAACCACAAGTTCCTGCACCCCTCAAGAGCTGGGCTCTGCCTTCCCAAATGCAGGGGCTGAAATACTTCAGCAAGGGACATCCCAGAGGAGCAAGGGACAGCCGAGATCCTCAGCTGGGACTCTTGGGGCTGTTTGGCATCTCCGGAGGTTTTGCTCCCAAAGGTGGCTGCAGCGGGAGAGAGCCAGGTCCAGAAAAACAAGGACGGGCATCCCCTCCCCTTCCAGCCCCCTGGAGGGGTCCGTCCGCTCGGACAAAACCCATCCCCAGTCCTCGATCCCCGATCCCCAATCCCCAATCCAATCCCCAGTCCCCGATCCCCATCCTGGGCTGGTGCAGTGGGCTCAGCCCTGGGACCCCAGCAGATGGCAGCAGGGCCTCAGCTTGAGCTCCTATGGATCGTTCCTTTCCGTGAATTTCCTTTTTCCTCTGCTTGCTTTAAATAAAAGTAATCACGCCGTACAAATCCACTGCAGATGCACCTTGGGATAAGCTGGACTGGGAGAGGGACATTTGCCCTGCACATTACCCGGGTGACAAACTCAGTGCAGGCACCTGAATGATGTGCCCTCATCAGCCGTGAGGAGAAAATAGGGTTTGTGGACATAAATGGGAAAAATGGGACAAAGATCTCACCCATCCCAAGCAAAAGAGGCTAGAAGCAGGACAGAGCCGGGCTGGAGCAGCCCTTCCTCAACCCTCCTTTGGGGGCATCAGAGTGGGCACAAGGGGAGGTGCCCAGGTGGGCACAGGTAGTTCTGAGTGAGGACTACATCAAATCCAGGACTCCTCCGGGCACGAAACACCCCCAGGTCCTCTGCTGCCCATCGTCCCTTAAACCTCAATCCATTTTGCTCTATTCCCAGTTTCATCCTGATGCTTTAATTCACAGTTAGAGTGAAACCACTCCGATTTCAGCAAAGCCTCCGAGGTGTCATCAGTCGGTCCAGGCTTAAATCTGCAAAGTGGTGTGTTTAGAGCAGATTACAAACCCAACCCTCTGGTTTGTCAGAGGCCAGAAGGGTGGGTGTGTTACAGGTACCTCCAGGCCTGAGGCAGTGCAGTTTTCTGTGCATTTAGGTGCCACGAGAACAGCTCACACTCCGCATTAACCCTCACAGCGATGATATTTTACTGCTTCTGTCACCACACAATTAACCGTGCCACCAAATGACCAAGGCGCCTCTGCGAGGGGCCAGCGCTGTGGGCAGCGAGGTCCTGGAGCAGCGTTTCATGGATGTGAGGCGTTTGCAGCTGGAATTCCGAGCGGCAGAGTCTGCCTGCATCCAGCGGGGTGCCCGGGACTGGCAGGATCTGGACATGAGGATCCAGCGGAATCCAAAGCAGGCGCTGTGCTGGGAGAATGGGTTTGCTTTTCTCTAGCAGAAGATGGACAGTGAAAAACAACAGGGAGTTACTGGAGCCATAGAGGGAAAGGACAGAAAAACCAGCTTCACCTTCTCCTCCCCCTCGTTCCTGAGGCACCGGGAGCAGTGATGAGACCTGCAGCCACCCCTGGCTGAAGTTCGGAGCTGCCTTTTCTGCCACGGAAAGAGCAAAGAGCTTTACCGAGGGTGTGAGCATCATTCTCTGCTCAATATCTGGGGAAACTGAGACTGACACGGAGAGGTCCATTCGCCTTCTCCCACCACCGCCTCAATCCCCTCCCCTTCGTGCTTCCATGCGCTCTCCTCCGACATTCCCGGGGCTGGGGATCGGCTTCCCGATGCGACGGTGCCGCTGAGCAGCAGTGGACAGCGAGGAATTGGGCTGGGCACCCAAGCGGTGCCCGGCTGCTCCAGCGCCCCGAGGAGCCGCGGGGGCCGGGGCGGTGCCCGGGGGCAGCGGGGCCGGGCTGGGTTCGGGAAGGTGCGGACCCCCAGCACGCAGCGGAGGATGCACAGGGAGGGCCGTGCCAAAGAGGGGCTTTGGGCTCTGCTCGCTCCGATGCACCCGTGCCCCCTGGCCTGGCATGGGCACCACACCGATGAACGGAACTGGTGCCGGCTGCAAGGATGGACACAGCGCCGAGACAAAGCCGCGGAGCTCAGCCCTGCACCGGCACGGGTGGCTCTGCATGGACCCAGCCCTGACATGGGGCGGGATGAGGGCTCTGTATCCCGGCAGGAGGCAGGGGAAGGTTCCTCCCTTGGAGCTGTGGCCCCATCCCAAGCCCCGGCTGGGCTCCCAGGACGCCGCAGTGCCCGGCCGGAGCCGCTCCCGCTGCCTCTCCCCAAGCCCTCCATTAGAAGGTTAGAGCCACTCGAAGGCCACTTCATCCCCGCTTAATACATCCTTAATTATAATTAGGTTAGGATGGCTGCCAAAAGGAGCCCGAACGCTGCGCAGCGCCCTGGGGAAGGTCCTGGAAAACTTGTCCTGACAGATGGCAGGGCTCTGCTCAGAGCTGGGCCACGGCTTGCTCCCAGCACCCTCTCGGCGGCCTCCCGTGATTTTGGGGTTCCAGAAAGGCCCCAGCATCCACCGTGCCCTGTCTGATACCCAGAGGACACTTCCCTTAAGGAAAATACAAACCCAAAACGTGGATGGGGCTGTTGCATGACCCCCTTTGCCTTGCCCCAGCCTTGATGGCTCAACCCCTACAAATCCTGCACTCCTTCCCTCAGGATACTTTCTGGAATATATATATATATAAAATTATTATTATTATTATTTCTAAACAAAGAAAGCAACAAAACGCCGCCTTCATCTGCAGCTGAAACAGTGCCTGCCCCAGGACTGCCTCAGCTGCAATCGGAGCTGGGTCCCATGAGCTACTTGTCACTGGAGAGGGAATGCTGGAGAAGAGTTAATTATCTGGCAAAGGGAGTTACTGGGAGCTGGGAATCCAGAGCCTCTGACGATCCATGTTTTGATAATCCTGCTTCTTAGGTAGCTGAAATCCACCCAGCCCTGCCTGCCCTGGCCTCAGCTTCTGCCACACTCCCTCCCTCTCCCCTGAAAGTCCAGCCCAGGTTCCACCTTTACCTTACACCAGCTTAAGGAGATCGAATTCCTTTTCACAGGGGAGGAACATTCCCTCTAGGAACAGGGTTTCAGCTCCACAACCTTCCACGGGTCCCATACAAAACTGTGATCCCGGGTTCCCCTAAACAATCTCTATTGAGACAGAAAATCTCTCCATGGGCCAGTTTCTTATGCCAGAGCCAAAAAACCTCCCACATGGAGTGATACCAGTAGTGTTCACTGTGCCCAGAAACAATTCCGTAGTGTAGGTGAGAAACTGTCTCCACTCAATTTAATTATTTTAAAGGAATATTTGTTATTTTAAAGGACTGTGGTGCACTGCTCACTGCACTGTCCCTGCCCTAGCACAGCTAAGGTTCCCTGTCCTGCCTGTTCTCTCTTTGTCCTGGCCAAGTCTGGCTCTCTCCATCTGCATTCCCTCAGCACCACAACTCTTGTGCTGGAATTGCTGCTCAGACTTCGCTAAAGCTACTAGAGGCAGTGAGTGAAGTGATCGATTTTCTCTGAGTAATGTTGGGCTTAGATGAAAAGGAAAAGTCTTTGTTTGCTGTTATCCTCCCCCAGCAGGGCCCAGGTGTGGATGGTTCTCAGTCAAGGCTGCTTTTCTCCAAAAAGGGCAGCTCACAGAGCCCAGGACTCTCTCGAGCTGGTGTCAGGCAGTGCCAGGGGGGAGTGAAGGTGCAGCCAGAGTGGAGACATCAAACTCCTGTGCAAAATGTGTTGTGGGGTCTAAGTTGGGCGCTTTGGGACACTCTGCTCACTCTGAGTCCCCAAAAGCCTTCATGGCACCTGAGCTGGGTGGTCTCTTAGGCCTTGGTGGTGAGGATTTGTGAATTGCTCTGGTGTCCCTCTGTCAGTCAGACCCACAAATACTGGATATGAAGGGAATAGTCCTAAACAGTGCAGTAGGAAGCCTGGAGTTGCTTCAAGTCCCCTGAGATCCAGGTGGGTGCTTTGATAGTCTAAAAATAAGTTCTGCAGAGTGGCACCAAAACCTCAGTGAAGTCTCTCTGAACTAAGCATTTTACTGAATCAACTGGATGTCCCCATCCTCTCCTCTCCACACAGATCCCCAGGAATATTTAGACAAAAATCTGCCTCCTCCAACCCCAAACCTGTTTCCTGCACCCCACATCTCCCACACCTCAGCCTGGCAACAGAGTCCTGCAGATCCCTGAAACTGGGGTTACAGAAACATGCAGGGATATTCCCTCCATCATTGCGGGGGGTCCTGCCAGACCTCCATCAATTCAGTGCAGGGAGGTTTCTCCAGCTGTGCTGGGGCATTCCCAGTGATCTGAGCTCCCAATTCGGGTATTTCTTTCCCCTGGAGCTCAGAATATTGTTGTGAGTTCACCAAGTCCCTCTTGAGGTCTCGTCCCTGTAATGTATTGCTCAGAAAAGTAGTTTTTACTTGGATACAGCTTCCGGATATAGGGTAGTCTTGTTTGGGGTCCAGGAGTAGCTGGGCTCTGGGGGGTCTGTGTGTGCTCCTGGACCCACTTTTTCCCTGGATGAGCCCCCAGCAGCGCGTCCAGCACACGGCAGCATTTCCCAGCTCCTTGTTTGTGTTGTGCTCCATCTGCACCCATCCAAACGAAGCCGTCGTTTCTGTAGGGAAGCACACAAGTAAATCAAAGGGTCTGACAACTTTACCATCCGGGAGCGCCCGTGTTTTCCTGGGAATATCTGGGACCCGCCGTGCTGCAGCGGCTGAATCCACCTGGCTGAATCCACCTGCGAGTTTCCGGGAGTGCCTGAGCCGCTCTGGACAAGTCTGGCTCCTCTTCGGGCCAGCCGGGAGCTCTGCTGGCTGCTGAAAATAAATCAAATATTACTCACTGAGCTTCCCAGCCTGCCTGCCCCAAAGAAAACATTTTGCAAGAGAAAATATAGTATTCCGGAGGCTTATCTCACTTGGTGGCAATTGTGGGTGTATAATTGAAAACCGAGTTGATCATTAGAGGTTCATAGAGATGCTGAATAGCCCAGTGTTCAGTGGTCTCTGCCAGCCACGGCCAATTTACATTAAAGGCTTGATTCCTTCTCCAGCCCACTTCTGAGCCCCTGGGAAATCTCCGTGCTTATTCCTCGTTTGCGAGGACTGTCTAGTGCGAGGAAAAATCTTGCCTGGCTCTGCAGTCGCTGCAGCCCAGGCTGAGCCGGGATGTCCCTCACTGACCGTGGGTATTGCAGGGGATTCAGCATCAGCCCCGTGTCCAACTCCCCCCATCCCAAACCGATAGTCAGGCTTGACACGCCGTTCCCTAAGCGGTTACTTTTTAACGTAAAATTCCTTCAATTTTTTTTTTCCCATGAATGAGAGGAGCCAGAGGTGTGGTCTCCCGGGAACTGAAGGGAAAACTGGATTAGGGGCCAAGGAGCTACAAAGCGATCGGGGAAATTACACTTGTTTGGGAGCAAAGCGTAAATATTAGAGCGACAATAATAACAATAACTGCCTGCCGGGAGCCACAGAGCTTTAGGGTGGAGGATTAAATGTCATGTGCAAATGTTGTCATCTGTGCTGGCAGAGAGACATCAGTCCGAGAAGAGCCAGCGGTGCCTTCTTCCCAGTTCCCTTGGGACCGGTCTTTCTCCCCTTTCTCCGCGGTATTTCTGTGACCCTCCAAGCCAAGCAACGCGAACCAAGTTATGGATCGGCATCCCTGCACAATCCCTCGCCCTCCCCCTTCTCTCTCTCATCGCAAAGAAGCGATCGGCTGATCACTGTCGCATCCCCGAGCCGGACCTCCGGAGCGGAGAGAATTCGGGAATGCCCCGGGCGTTCAGCTGCGGACACACCGCTGCAGAGGGGTCTGGGGACAGCGGGGCTGCTCCTCACAGCGCTCCGCACCGGGGCACAGGTGACAGAGAGTCCCTGTGCTGGAGAGAGCGGAGGTGACGGGGAGGGCCCGGGGGACCGCAGGACACGTGAGCTGCAGAAGCGGCCTCGGCTGCGGCTGCGGCCCCGGTTCAGCCGCGCCCGTAGCCCCGCGGTGCCCGGCGGCCCCGCCGGAGGCGAGAAATGCGGCAACGGCGGGGTGGTGCCGGAGCCAGGCCAGGGGAACCCGAACGGGACCCCGCGGCGTCTCCTCGGTCCCTCCGCCCGGCTCCGAAAGCCGCTGCCCCCGCGCTGGCGGAGCGAAAGTTTGGGGGGTTTGAGGGGAGCAGCCCGGGCCGCCCGCCGTGCCCGTGTTTAAAAGATCGCGGAGATATTTTCACACCTCAAACCGCCGCCCCCCTCTCCCCTCCAGCCCCCATCGCCTTGATTTAGCCCTTGGTAATTAATTTGGCATTTCAGAATAGCTACTGGACTGGATAATGGCCTCATTCATCTCCCCAGCCTAATCTGAACAGAATCTGGAAGAAAAGCTTTCAGAAAGACAGAAACTGCCATTCGGCAACTGCTCAAAAGAACTGTCACTCCAGGGGAATAAATCGCTCCTGATTATTTCAACCCGGGTCTTCTCTGCTTTTCCAGCCGCTCCCGGTCCCGCCGGGGAACGGCCCCCCGAGAGCCGAGGAGGAGAAGAGCCGCTCGGGCTTTCCCCCTCCCTTCTCCAAGCCCGGGCGGTGCAGGGGGAGGTAGGCGAGGAGCAGCGCATTGTTCCCGGGGAGGAGGACGAGCTCCGGCACCCGAAGCCATTTGACTTTTAGAACAGGCTCCAGGCGCCGGGGCCGCCTTTCCCGCTGCCCCCGGTGCGGCTGAAATAAAGTTCTCCGTCCCCGGAAATTCTCCCGGGCCAAACGCGGGGGAGCGGGGTCGCTCCGCTCTGCTCTGCCCCGGCCCGGCGGTGCCACGCCGCCGGTCAGCCCCTGGGCCCGCACGTGGGACGGCCGCGCTCCTGGGCAGGGGCTGGGGGACAGGAGATGCTCCGGTGTGGTCCCAGCTGTGCTCCGTTCCAGGTGCAGGTACCGGAGATGCTTTGGTGTGGTCCCAGCCGTGCTCTGTTCCCGGTGTAGGTACCGGAGATGCTTTGGTGTGGTCCCAGCCGTGCTCTGTTCCCAGTGTAGGTACGGGAGATGCTCCGGTGTGGTCCCAGCCGTGCTCCGTTCCCGGTGCAGGTACTGGAGGTGCTTCAGCGTCTCACCGGGGCTGACTTCGGCAAGGATGCATCCTCTCCCGAGGGAGGACAGGGCCGAGGCTGGCTGGTGGTTCATGATAGGAAAATCAAATCCGAAGTGGGAGGCGATTCGTGGAGGGCACGGCCTGGTGGCCCGAGCATCCCCCGTTCCATCGTCCCGGGACGGCCCCAGGCCCCTGTCCCGGAAGGGCCCGGCGAGCTATGTCTCGGTCCCCGCGGAGCTGCTTACATGCATTTAATAGCTCGAGGGCGAGGTAATTAGAGGAGAAAGCCTCAGTAAATCACGTTAATGACCACAAGTGCCATTACAAACCCCGGGGGTTGTGAAACACCGAATAAACCCAGCGAGAAGGGCAGGAGGGAGGCGAGAGCCGCAGCCCCGGGAACGCCGGCGAGCAGCGCGGAGCCCCGCGCTGGGCAGCGCCGGGAGGTTGTTAAATTAACACCCTGGTAATGGGATTAGGCAGAACCTCTGCTTTGCGGGGGAGCTCCACGGGGGCCAGCTTTCCTCAGATTCACCCCAATTTTTGCTGTGAGGCGGTGAAGGACCGTGCGGGCTTTGAGGAGCCGCCGGGCGACTTTTGGAAACCCTCACGGATTTTAAAGAAGCGCTGACATTTCAGCCCTTCCCTGCGCACTGGGGACATTTCCGGGGCCGCGGCCGGGCCAGCGAGAGGGTCCGGGAGCGTCCGAAGCCAAACCCGCATCTTTCCCCGGAGTAACGAGGGTCCCGGCAGCGGCACCTGCTGCGCCCCGAGTGGGCCCCGCGTGTCCCTCACGGGCACGGGAGCCGTCCCCCTGTCCCTCCCGACAGGCACGGCACGGCTCGGACACGGTGGACAGGGAACCCGTGGTGACAGCTGGCCCCGGACACGCGTGGCCGAAGGAAAAGCGCCAGGCGAGTAAAGCGGGGAATCAGAAACGACGCTCGGAGATGTTCATGGCAGGCACCTGGAGGGGTCTGTGGGCCCGAACCTGGGGCTCCGGGCTGGGGATTCCCATCCCCGTTGTCCCCACAGCCGCGCCGGGCCCGCCCGGAGCCGCGGCCGCCGCGCTGGGGAGAGCCCGCACGGAGCGGCGATGTCCCGGGGCCTCCCGCAGCCTCCGGCCCAGCCTGGCCCCCATGGTCCGGGACAGCTCAGTCTAAATTACCCCCCTTCCTACTTAAGGTGCCCTCCTAGAGCTGGACGCGAGCACACCCCCACCCCAATCCTACAAATAGGGCCGCGATTCAGGAATGGGGTTAAACTTTCTCCGGGGCTGGGGTATCCAGGGATTGTCCGTGAGTGTCCCGGGTGTGCCGGGCTGCGGCCGAGTCCCTGGGTGGCTCGGGCGGGACCAGAGGGACCGGACTCCCCAGTCCCGGGCCAGCCTCATCCCCATCCACACACACCCCTTCTCTTCCCCCGGCGATGGAGGGCGCCGGGAGCGGGACAGAGGGGCTGTTTCCCGGGGAAGAGTTAACAAATCCCGGGAGCGGCGGGGCTGGGGGGGCGGCTGGGGGGGTCCGGCGGGAGCGATGGGGGCAGGGAGGCTGCGGAGCCCCGCTGCCCTGCAGGGAAGGCGGTTGCATTGCCAAAGACGCCCCGCTGGGCTAGCAGGCCCGGGAGCAGATTAATCAGGCACTAATTCAATTTACAACAACCACTTTTATTCAGCTCGGTGGCAAGGAATTCAAAGCGGGAAGAGGGGCGGGNCCCGAGAGCCGAGGAGGAGAAGAGCCGCTCGGGCTTTCCCCCTCCCTTCTCCAAGCCCGGGCGGTGCAGGGGGAGGTAGGCGAGGAGCAGCGCATTGTTCCCGGGGAGGAGGACGAGCTCCGGCACCCGAAGCCATTTGACTTTTAGAACAGGCTCCAGGCGCCGGGGCCGCCTTTCCCGCTGCCCCCGGTGCGGCTGAAATAAAGTTCTCCGTCCCCGTAAATTCTCCCGGGCCAAACGCGGGGGAGCGGGGTCGCTCCGCTCTGCTCTGCCCCGGCCCGGCGGTGCCACGCCGCCGGTCAGCCCCTGGGCCCGCACGTGGGACGGCCGCGCTCCTGGGCAGGGGCTGGGGGACAGGAGATGCTCCGGTGTGGTCCCAGCTGTGCTCCGTTCCAGGTGCAGGTACCGGAGATGCTTTGGTGTGGTCCCAGCCGTGCTCTGTTCCCGGTGTAGGTACCGGAGATGCTTTGGTGTGGTCCCAGCCGTGCTCTGTTCCCAGTGTAGGTACGGGAGATGCTCCGGTGTGGTCCCAGCCGTGCTCCGTTCCCGGTGCAGGTACTGGAGGTGCTTCAGCGTCTCACCGGGGCTGACTTCGGCAAGGATGCATCCTCTCCCGAGGGAGGACAGGGCCGAGGCTGGCTGGTGGTTCATGATAGGAAAATCAAATCCGAAGTGGGAGGCGATTCGTGGAGGGCACGGCCTGGTGGCCCGAGCATCCCCCGTTCCATCGTCCCGGGACGGCCCCAGGCCCCTGTCCCGGAAGGGCCCGGCGAGCTATGTCTCGGTCCCCGCGGAGCTGCTTACATGCATTTAATAGCTCGAGGGCGAGGTAATTAGAGGAGAAAGCCTCAGTAAATCACGTTAATGACCACAAGTGCCATTACAAACCCCGGGGGTTGTGAAACACCGAATAAACCCAGCGAGAAGGGCAGGAGGGAGGCGAGAGCCGCAGCCCCGGGAACGCCGGCGAGCAGCGCGGAGCCCCGCGCTGGGCAGCGCCGGGAGGTTGTTAAATTAACACCCTGGTAATGGGATTAGGCAGAACCTCTGCTTTGCGGGGGAGCTCCACGGGGGCCAGCTTTCCTCAGATTCACCCCAATTTTTGCTGTGAGGCGGTGAAGGACCGTGCGGGCTTTGAGGAGCCGCCGGGCGACTTTTGGAAACCCTCACGGATTTTAAAGAAGCGCTGACATTTCAGCCCTTCCCTGCGCACTGGGGACATTTCCGGGGCCGCGGCCGGGCCAGCGAGAGGGTCCGGGAGCGTCCGAAGCCAAACCCGCATCTTTCCCCGGAGTAACGAGGGTCCCGGCAGCGGCACCTGCTGCGCCCCGAGTGGGCCCCGCGTGTCCCTCACGGGCACGGGAGCCGTCCCCCTGTCCCTCCCGACAGGCACGGCACGGCTCGGACACGGTGGACAGGGAACCCGTGGTGACAGCTGGCCCCGGACACGCGTGGCCGAAGGAAAAGCGCCAGGCGAGTAAAGCGGGGAATCAGAAACGACGCTCGGAGATGTTCATGGCAGGCACCTGGAGGGGTCTGTGGGCCCGAACCTGGGGCTCCGGGCTGGGGATTCCCATCCCCGTTGTCCCCACAGCCGCGCCGGGCCCGCCCGGAGCCGCGGCCGCCGCGCTGGGGAGAGCCCGCACGGAGCGGCGATGTCCCGGGGCCTCCCGCAGCCTCCGGCCCAGCCTGGCCCCCATGGTCCGGGACAGCTCAGTCTAAATTACCCCCCTTCCTACTTAAGGTGCCCTCCTAGAGCTGGACGCGAGCACACCCCCACCCCAATCCTACAAATAGGGCCGCGATTCAGGAATGGGGTTAAACTTTCTCCGGGGCTGGGGTATCCAGGGATTGTCCGTGAGTGTCCCGGGTGTGCCGGGCTGCGGCCGAGTCCCTGGGTGGCTCGGGCGGGACCAGAGGGACCGGACTCCCCAGTCCCGGGCCAGCCTCATCCCCATCCACACACACCCCTTCTCTTCCCCCGGCGATGGAGGGCGCCGGGAGCGGGACAGAGGGGCTGTTTCCCGGGGAAGAGTTAACAAATCCCGGGAGCGGCGGGGCTGGGGGGGCGGCTGGGGGGNGGCAGCGCTCCGAGAGAGGGCACCTCCGTTGGAAAAATAAAAGTGCCCTTTTAATCAAAGAGGGAGGGAAGGGGGGCGAGCAGGGCGGCCGAGAGCCGAGGGAGGGAAACTCCGCTCCCTCCCGGGACCGTCTGTCCGGGATTCGGTACCGTACCCCCGGGCTATGTCCGCGCCGGGATCATAGAGGGAAGAGCGGGGCAGGAGCGGATCCGGGGGGAAGCGGCCGTCGGGGGCGGCCCCTCGGCACTGGGGGTCCGCTGGGTGGGTGGGAAGGGGAGCCCAGGGCCGGACCACGGCGCGGTGCCGGACAAGTGCAGCCCTTTGACCTTTTCCTCGTCTTAACGGGAGAGCCGACAAACTGCAGAGGGAGGTGGGGGGCGGCAAGAGGCACCGCGCAGCTCCTTGTGCCACTTGGTCTGTCCCGGGGCTGGCATAGAGAGACTGCCCCTCTTCACAGAGATCAGTCCCCTAAAACAACCTGCCGAGCGTCGCCAGGCCCGGTAGTTCCCGTGTCGTGATTTCCCCCCATTCAACTTCCCCGGCACTGGGTTTTCTGTCCCAGGTGCGAAGGCTTCGGGAGCCCACTTGGGCCGGTGCCCCCACCGATCCAGCTGAGGGGACCAGTCTCCATCTGGCCCATTGGAGAGGGGCGGCCAGCAGAGACCAGGTGGGGAGATGTCCCCATCCTGATCCCCCCGGCGTCCCCACAGGTGGGCGTGGGGCTCCTCCCGGCTGCTTCCCCCCGTTCCCGCTCCACACCCACGGAGCATCCCCAGCTACAGGGCGCAGGAGGCCCCGGTTCCCCCAGCCCCGTCGGGGGCACAGAGGCGCGGGGGGGAGGACAAGGGCCCTTGCCCGGCTCCTCGGGGCTGCTCGGGAGCCCCGCGGCGGAGCTGGCGCCCATCACCGCGGTGTCGAGGCGGGCTCCGTCCCACTCCCNGGATGTCGTTGTTCTGTTCCTTGAGCGCGATGTCACTCCTTTAGCATGACCTCAAACGCGGCGGGGGCTGGGACCGCCAGTCATTCTCCGTGCGAGGGCCGGGGCGGGAGGCAGGCGGGGCCCAGCCCCGCCGCCCGCCCCACTTTTGTGGTGCCGCTGCCCCCGCGGG
>VWZS01007063.1:115888-244969 GCA_013397075.1 Rhabdornis inornatus
CTGCGGGGCTGGCCGCGGGGCGGGCGATGCTCCGGGCTCCCTGAGCCGCCGCACCGCGTCCCGGCCGAGGTGCCCCGCGGAGCGGCGCGCTCGAGCGGCGGCTCCCCGGTCTGCCCCGTGTCCCCCTCCCCGCTGTCCCCACGCCGCGCGGACGCCGCGCAGGATGCCGCGGAGGGGAGCGGAGGCGCCGCTGGCTCTGCTGCTGGCGGCGGCGTGGCTGGCGCAGCCCCTGCGCGGCGGCTACCACGGCGTGAACATGTTCGCCGTGCAGACCGCCCAGCCCGACCCCTGCTACGACGAGCACGGGCTGCCCCGCCGCTGCATCCCCGACTTCGTCAACTCGGCCTTCGGGAAGGAGGTGAAGGTGTCCAGCACCTGCGGGAAGCCGCCGTCGCGGTACTGCGTGGTGACGGAGAAGGGCGAGGAGCAGGTCCGCACCTGCCACCTCTGCAACGCCTCCGACCCCAAGCGCGCCCACCCGCCCTCCTTCCTCACCGACCTCAACAACCCGCACAACCTGACCTGCTGGCAGTCCGACAGCTACGTCCAGTATCCCCACAACGTCACCCTCACCCTCTCCCTCGGCAAGAAATTCGAGGTGACCTACGTCAGCCTGCAGTTCTGCTCGCCGCGCCCCGAGTCCATGGCCATCCACAAGTCCATGGACTACGGCAAGACCTGGGTGCCTTTCCAGTTCTACTCCACGCAGTGCCGCAAGATGTACAACAAGCCGAGCCGCGCCGCCATCACGAAGCAGAACGAGCAGGAGGCGGTGTGCACCGACTCGCACACCGACGTGCGGCCCCTCTCCGGCGGCCTCATCGCCTTCAGCACCCTGGACGGCCGCCCCACCGCCCACGACTTCGACAACTCGCCCGTGCTGCAGGACTGGGTGACGGCCACCGACATCAGGGTGACCTTCAGCCGCCTGCACACCTTCGGCGACGAGAGCGAGGACGACTCCGAGCTGGCCCGCGACTCCTACTTCTACGCCGTGTCCGACTTGCAGGTCGGCGGGCGCTGCAAGTGCAACGGGCACGCGTCGCGCTGCGTCCGGGACCGCGACGACAGCTTGGTGTGCGACTGCAAGCACAACACGGCCGGCCCCGAGTGCGACCGCTGCAAACCCTTCCACTACGACCGGCCCTGGCAGCGAGCGACGGCCCGGGAGGCCAACGAGTGTGTGGGTGAGTCCTGGCCACGGGCGCGGACACTCCGCACGGGCGGGGAGCAGGACGGGGACGGGGCGCGGAGGTCCCCGGAGGGGAGGTAGAGGGAGGGCAGAGCGAAGGAGCCGCGGGCAACCGCAGCGAAAGGCACAGGGACATCCAGGGACACACCGAGCAGCGCGGGGACAACCAGGGGCACCGAAAGCCGTCCGGGGACACTCAGGGAGACGGATAGGAGGAGGACGCTGAGGTACCGGAGAGTGTAGGGATGAGGACAGGACACCGAGGGACCTCGGAGCACGGAGCAGGGATGTGGAGGCATTAGGGAGCGCAGGGGATGGGACACTGAGCTCAAGGCAGGGGGCACTGAGGTACTCGGGAGCCCGCTGGTGACAACACAGAGGGACCTCCAGGTGCAAAACAGTGGGCACGGGGAAAATGAGACGACCGAGCAGGGCACAGGACTTTGGGGCAGGGAATGCCAATAGCAGCGGAGCGTGGGACGGGAACACCGGAGGCATCCAGCGGCGCAGGACGGGCTTAGCCGGGGGCTCCGACGAGCAGAGCAAGGGGAAGCTCGGAAACGCGAGGCAGGAAAAACCAAGCAGCTCAGAAAAGGGGATAAGGGACAATCGGGATTCCGGGAAAACGCCGTTCATGTCCGAGGAAGCTCAGAGGGGCCCTGGCTGGCCGGGCAGTGTCTCTCGTCCCTGGCAGGTCCCGGCAGGGGGCCCGCAGCCCACGGTCCGGCTCCGGTCCGGGGATCCCGGAGCTCGCCAGCAGCCCCGCTCTCTTCCCTGGGACACGGGCTCAGAGCCGCCGCAAAGCCCGAGAGGCTCCGCGTCCGGGCGGGACGGGGACGGGCTCTGGCCCTTTCCAGAGAGGGTAGGCGGCCGGGAGCATGGCAGGGAAGCCCGGCAAATCCTGCAGCTCCCGTCCCTGCATCCTCAGGGGGTGCGGGCGGGCCTGGGACGGCGGGGACTTGAACGAGCCCCAGGACCGAATGAGAAGCGGGCAGCAGCCGGTTTGTTCCACGTCGAGCGAGAAACACGCGCCGTGCTGGCTGTCCCCGGGCGGGGACGGAGTGTCCCTTGCTGCTGCCGAGGTCGATAAGGGTTAAGGGTTTCGGGAGTTCTTGCCCGTGAGTCCCCACACATCCCGCCGAATGTTCCCTCGTATCTTCCACCCCCGCTTCCCAGCGGGATCCCCGCGCGCTGCCGCTCCTCTCCTCGCGGTTTAGGGGGCCGGTGCTCAGCCGTGTGCCCGCGGGGACCCGGCTCCGGGGCTGGGATGGCCCGGACTGGGCTCGGCTCCCCGCGCCGGCACCCCCCGGCCCCTCAGAGCGCAGCCGCGGTCCCGCCGCCCGCCGCCGCCGCCGCCTTGTTTACATGGAAAACACGGCCCCCTCTTCCAAAATATTTTCAGCTCCGACGATAGGAAAAAACCCTCGCCGAGCGGCCGGAGTTGGCCGCCTTTTTTTTTTTCTTTTCCTTTTTTTTTTTTTTTTGTTTTTTTTTTTTTTGTTTTCTTTCCTTTCTTTTCAATTTTTTATATTTTTCCTCAAATCACAATCAGATGTGTCTCTTGCAGAGAACGTAATTTCTTCGCCGGCGTCTTCACCAGGGAGGCACGGCCAAGAGGGGTTATCTGGCGGGGAGAGGGGCCCGCTCCGGCAGCCCGGTCGCACCGGGGCACACGCGGTGGTGGCTCCGGGGGCAGCCGCGGGGTCCCGGCAGCTTCGGGGCGATGCTCGGCTCCGCCGTGGAGCCGCGGATCCCGTCGGGATGGGGGAAGCGGCCGGGAGATGCCGCATCCCGGGACAGAGCGGCGGGTGCCCCTCGGCTGCCGGGGTCAGCTCCGGGTTTGCTTTTCCGCCGTCTCGCGGGTCCCGCTGCCCGGCAGCGCTCGGGGACGGAGCTCCGCGTCTCGCTTCCTTCCCAGCGCTGTCTCTTGCCCAGCAGCGAGGCCGGGAGGCAGGAGGGGTCCGGCTCTCCCAACCTCATACCCGCTCTCTGCCTGCAGAGTCATCGCTATCAGCGATGCCGAAAATTTTGGTGCGGTCTTGAGGTGCTATCGGACCCCCGGTCTATTCTTCAGGATCCCCAGCTATTCCTGAAAACGATTCTATTTAGTTATTGTGCTGATGAAGTGCTCCTACCATCCTTCTCCCTTCCAATTTATTTCCAATAAAAGGGAAGCAAGCTCCCAGTTTCCAGTAAAATATGTCACTTTTATGCCAGGCTTTGCATTTCAGACCATGTGCAGTCCTAGCAGCGTCAGACTTTTGCAAACGAAAATCGCTCTGTTTTTTCCTTTTCGACCGGCTTTGCTCGGAAGTGCATGTTTTGCAAGGATGAAGCTACCGTAAAACAATTTTCCGCAGCCCAGTCCTGATGCTCCTTTCCTGGGGCCGCACCTATCGTCTGTAAAACCAGCTACGGCCAAAAACCCGCGCTGCCCTGCCAAGCCCACACCGCCTGGAATAATCCCCCCAGATAAAGATCACAATAACCCCATTCAACTCCCACCCGCTCGCTCATGACCGTCGGCCCACCCTGGTTTCTCTCCCAAATCCCGAGAGAAAGTCAGGCCCCGGGTCAGCGGGGGCTGCGGAGCCGCCTGCGCCGGGCAGGGGCCGGGGACGAGCGGGGAGCTGCTGCTGCTGCTGCTGCTGCCGCCGCACGCCGGAGGCTCCTTCCAGCTCTGCAGAGGGGATTGGAGCGGCCAGAGCGTCCTGAGCCGCCGTGCTCAGGGAAAGGTGAATCAGCCAAATCAGCTGAATTTGCATCAAGTAGCGGTGGGAGAACCGGTTGCATTTTTTTTCACTGAACTTACTTTTTTCCTTTCTGGAAAATCGTTGCGGCTTTTATTTTTCTTTTTCCTTTCATCCAAGGAGAAAAATTATAGAATGTGTCTGCTTTGCTTAAAAATTTGGGTGTTTTCTTTGGTAAGCCCATTCCCCCTGCCAAAACTGAATCTTTGTTCCTATTCATGCTTATTTGGGGCTGAAAAAGAAATGCTCTGGAGTTTCTGACAGAAACTCAAAATTTCCCATGGGAACGGTTTTTGCCAGCCAGATCGAATTTTTCTTCATAGCTCCTTGCAAGATCCCAGCACTGCACATGGAGAGGACAGGGCTTGTCCCAAGGAGATGCTCTCCAGGGATCTGCTCCTGCAGAGCTTTTCACAGCTTCAGGTTCCCATCAGCTCTACCTGGCAAGTAACTCATGCACGTAGAGCTTGGCCTTGCGGTCCGGCTTTGGCCGGGCGCCTGGGAGCCTGAGTGCTCCAGGGAGGACTCAGCTTGGAGAAGAGCTCAGAGGTCTGTTCTCCATCCTGCCTCTCTCCAGCGCCGCGGGGCTGGCTCTTTGCTCAGCACTGGTCCAGCCCAAGCCCCCATCTCCAGCCCAGTTCATCCTGATGCAGCTTCCAGCTCCCCCGGGAGAGGAGATTGCAGCTGGGAAAGGTCTGAAGTAAAGCACTCTCAGAGCTCAGCTGCTGGTGAGCTTGTGTGGACACAGGAAAATGCAGGCAGGGTCTTTGATCAGATTTAACATCACTAAAATACAACGGGCACCATTCCACAATTTCTCCAGAACCACGGTGTTATTTAAGGTGCTGGGAATGAACCCAGACAAGCACCCTCCCTTCGGTTTGCATAGAGCACCTTTGCCTTGGATAAAGCACTGCTGGACAAGCCCAGGTTGCATCCTGCTGACACTTGGAGAACTCCAGACTCCATTCCCAGTGCCGGCTCTGGATGTCCACAGCCTTTCCCCCACGGAGCCAGGAGATGCTCCCGGCACCTGCACGTGTTCCTGACGTCAGCCGTGGCTGCAGGTGCTGGGCGCTGCTTGGATTTTGGCCCTCTGTGCTGCCTTGAGAGCGTTTAACAAACCCGGGAGCGAGCGCAGGGAGAGAAAGGAAACACATTGTGCTCCCAGATAGGGGATTTGGCACAGGCAGCACAGGGAGCCTGGTGTTGGACAGGCTCTGCTCTGCTGCCGAAGGGTTCCCAGGCTGGGATGTGTCTCATGTCAGAGCAATTTCCGAGCAAGTTTCTTATTCAGCAGAAAGGAAACTTCACCTCAGACAAGGAGTTGACCAGGAACTCTGAGAGAAGCGCCCGCCAAACACTCCCAGTGAAAAACTTCCTTCCAGTCAAGCCTGGAGCTTTATCACCTCAGTGGTGGTCCAGGGAGGCATTTACAGGGCAGTGCTCGCTAAAGTAGCAAACGGGGCCCCTCCACCCTCCTCACAACCAGGAAATCAAATCCTCCCACCCAGCCAGCTCCTCTTGCTCTGCTCCCACGGAGGGATGGGAAGGATTTCATGCCAGGGAGCTCCTGGTGTCCCTTACTAAATTCAGGTGATCCCTTTCCTTTACCCTGCATTAATCACCTCCACCTCAAAAGCCTTCCCAGTTCTCATCCTGTCTGTAACTATCTTCCCCAGGTTGGCACACTGGGATATTGGGGAGCCCCATGAGATAATTCCTTCCTATTCTTCTTGGAATAGGAGGCCCATTTCCTTGGCCTCTAAATGGAAGAAGGAGTCAAGCTGGTGGTGACTTTGGCTCTGTCCCACTCGACAATCCCTGCAGGAATTGCTTGTGGGCCAGTGCCTGTCTGCAGGGTCCGTGCAGAGCAGCCAGCCAGGGCAAGGCCTCGGCCACCAGGGGCTGACAACGGCTCACAGAGGCCGAGACATATCTGACCAGGAAGGGGTGGGCTCATGGGAGATGTCCTTTCTGTCTTCTCCTCTCCTGGGGTGGTTCAGGGCTTTGCAGATGGTTTGTCCTGAGAGGGACAGAGGGGCAGAGGCGCTGGCTGCAGCAGTGGCAAGGGGAGTGTGGGTGGGACTGGCAGAGCTGGCAGGGACCTGGTCGCACAGGGGCACATCCCCTGCACCCTCTGCCCCTTCGGTTCCATGGTGGCATGGCGGGCAGACAGAGGAATAAAGTGGCTTTGCAAATCCCTCTGTGAGGGAAAGAGGAGTCTGAGTGTCCCCGTGTCCAGCCTGCTGATGGCCACGTCTGTTCTAGAGTAATGGGGAAGGTTGCAAGCATCCATCCCTTCTTGCTTGGAGAAACAGCCACACTCCCAACCCCAGCAGAGAGGCTCTGAGCAGGATCCCCAAGCCGCCCCTGCAGGTTCCCCAGGATCCCACAGAAGATCCCCAGGGTGCCAGAGCAGGATCCCCACAGTGTAACATCCTTTGTCCCCCCGAGGCAGGCGCTGGTGCCTGGATCTGACAGCACAGCACAACTCTGCCTGTGGCTGCATGCAGCCAGGGTTCTCAGGTGGATTTTGGAGCTGCTCTGTGGTGGTGCTGCCTGTTACCTCCTGATGATAACAGGAATGTTCATGATTTCTGATATCCAGGTTTGTCTTGGGCCTCAATTTCCCCATTTATAGGGAGCAAAGGGGGGCTCTGTAAAATCGTTTGGGTTTGGGTTGAGAAAGGCACGAAGCATTATTGCAGCATCCTTGTACTCAGGAAACTGTAACTTGGGGCAGCTTCACCAGCAACTGGAGCAGACCCTGTGAGAGCTGGGCTTCTCGTGGCCCCATGTGCCATCCACGGAGCCACAGGTCCTTTCCAGCCCCTCCTGGTGCAGCTCCCAGCGGATTGTGCTGCATGAGGAAGCACACGAGCAGGGGTAACTGTATTGCTGAGCAGATGGGTGCTGTAGCCATAGAAATTCGGGCTCATGAGCTGCTGAGGCTCCCATTGTAGCCTCCCAAGGGAGGCTCGCATGGGCAGAGCTTTCTCACAGGCTTTTATTCTCAGGAAGCTTAAAGTTAAACTGATTTCCAACAGAAAGGTTTTTACACCAACAAACAAACAAACAAAAAAGCGCAGTTAAGGCTAAAACAAAACCAGGCTTGGCACTCCGGGTTGGACACTTGCCTTCCCTTGAGCTTGTCCACAGCTAATCTCTGCCCTCCTCTTTCTGGGCCAAATCATGTCATCCTTATTCAGCCTCCGCTGTCCTTGCCTCGCAAACTCCCTGTGCCTGCCCGGGGGGACGTGCTGCCTCTCCAGGGATGGAGCAAAAAGGACCCGAGGGCTCTGGAATCCCCACTGCCTGTAAAAGCACTCCCAGGATTCTGGGATTTCCATCTGGCCTGTGAAATGGGAACAGTTGGGCACATGCATTTGTCTCTATATTCTTAATTTATCTCCCCTTCATCCTCAGGAATGGAGATGGATTTTCGTGACCACGGAGGATTGATGCCTTTTTGGCCTTAGATCTCTCCTGCCTTCCTTTTGTGACACCCAGCTTTTTAGTAGTGGTTTTGGAGGCTCTTATGGTTTTTATGGGACTGCAGGATTTCATTCCAGGGAGTTCCTGGTGTCTCTTATTAAATTTAGGTGGTTCCTTTTCTCTACCCTGATTGATCACCTCCACCTCAAAAGCCTTCACAGTTCCCATCCTGTCTGTAACCTTTCTGTGGCTGGGCTGTGCAAGCAGAGTTTCACTGAGGAATTTCTGGAGGATTTTAGGGTGCTGTGTTGAGTTTTTTCCTCCACCAGTTTTGTTCTGGGGGACATCCAGGGCAAAGGAGATCATCGGTCAGGATGGCTGGAACAGTCTGGCATTGCAGATGCCATAGATCATTTGGCCCCTTGTTGCTGTCAAGCACCAGAAAAAAACCCCAAAGCAGCCCCAGAACCCATCAAATCCAACATCCAGCCTTTCCTAGAGAGCGCTGGCACAGCTGCCTGGGGCACAGGACCCCGTGGCAGTGCTATGTCCCCAAAGCACAGGGGGTTCACGGACTCAACCTCACCAGGATGTTTTTTTTGTTCATGATTGCGCCGAACAGACCCGGCCGTTTTTCAGGAGAGGAGGAAGAGGATTTGCTGCCAGGATCAGTCCGTGCAGAGGGCTCAGAGCCGGGCCAGGGCTCGGCGGTGGCAGAGCCACATCTGCTCCGTCCCCAGGGTGCCTCTGGAGCAGCGGCTGCCGTTTGGCCTCTGCCGCTGCGATCAGCAGGAAACGTTTGCTTTGCATAAGCCGAGCTCCCGTCCCGAGCATCCCTGCCAGATCCCCGCTGCTTCCCGCACGGAGCGGGTACAGCCGGGGCTGGCACGGCTCAGCCTGGCTCTGCAGCCCGGCGGGAGGGGGACAAGCTCCGTGTCTGAACAGGGATCACAGCGCAGGACAGGGGCAGGGACAGGGCAGGGACAGGCTGGATCCTCACTGGGGTGATCCCGGCTCTGCCCGCGGCAGACTTATCCCCGCTGACCACGCTCCAAAGAGTCCGGAGAGCTGGGCTGGGGCTGCCTGGAGTGACAGGCAGGCTTTTACAAAGATATCTGTATAATGGATTTCATTTCTAAGGGGATTAGGATGCCCTGGGGACAGATAAGGAGACAGGGAGGCTTTTCCTGCTCTCAGCCAGGGCAGCCGTGCAGTCTCTTGGAGGGAGCGAACAGCGACTCAGCCGCTCCCGATCCATCCCAGGCAGAAGCAGAGGGACCAGTGGCATGGAGGGGCTCAACCCCACACTGAGTGGGAGCTTGCTTCAGGCTCATCAGAAAACAGGGAATTAATGGTGGGGAGGGAAAAATCCTGTATTCGTTTGAGAGATACTAACGAAACAGATTCTGAGCTGGGAGAGCACAGGAATGGAAGAGACACTCAGCTCTGCTGGGAGATGAATTTATGGAAGTATTTTGTGCACCGCTGGTTTAAGTGTAAAGTGGAGTTTTAAAACTGCTGGAGTGATGTGGCAGATTTTGTTCTGGGGCTCAGTGGGCACGGGGGGCATCAACAGCACAAACTGGGTACAGAACTGCTGCCCACAACAGGCACCTCCCGCATTGCCGGGATTACAGAGGGCAGAGGAACTGGGCAGGGAAAGAGCCTGGGTTCGTGTCCCGCACACAGCTGTGACACCATGGAAGAAATCTTCCTGGGCAGAAGTTTCTGCAGGCAGAAATTTTCCTTTCCAACCTTCTCAAGATATGTTGTGAGTGATGGGAGGGTCGGAAATTGTGTCTGCATCCCTCACCTGGACAGAGGGTTGGAGAGCGGGGAAGGAGCAAACCTTTATTTCACTCTCTCCTGGAAGTACGGGGTTTTTCTAAATTATTTCACAGAAGGGCTGGAAGGGGCCTCTGGCTTTGCCCAACGCCTGTTGTCACCCAGGTTGTGGTTACTGATGGATCCCCTCTTGGGCTGAGACAGGACACCTGGGGATGCTGCACTGGGAATAACAGCCCTCAGGGGAGTTCCTGCTCTGTGGGGATGGAGGGGCTGCTAATGCATGAACCCAGGAGTCCTTGGCCATCTTCTGCCAAAAACAAGCGGCAAAAAGAGATTGTGTGGGCAGGTGAGTGGAAATTCTGGTACAGGTAGGGAGGAGCAACCTTGGGAATCTCTGCTTGAGGATCAAAGCTTCTGCATCTCTGGTTTGGGGAGATGATGGAGAACCCAGGGCCTACACCCAGCACCCCCAGTTTCCCCTGGGAAAGAGTAAAAATACCATGAGAGGCAGGAGCAGGCAGTGCAGTGCCACAGGCTGGGAGCAGCCTGGCTCTGTGGGGTTGCTTGACAGCAAATTTATCGTTCTTGATATGCTGGGATGGGAAACTCTGCCAGTGAGAAATAGGCACAGATTTGTTGATGGTGCCTCATGGAGTGGTGAGATCATTCCCCAGTTTCTCGGAGCATGAGAGAGGGAGGTGAGGTGTCCTCCCCCTGTCCCAGGTGGGAATTGGAGGAGGAGCACGGGAGGAACGCTGCTGGCTGCTGGCTCAGCAGGCCCCAGCTCCGGGCTCGGTGCCATATCCGTGCTGGGTCTGTGCTCTCCCAGCTGTTCCCTCCCCGATCCCATCCTCGCAGCCTGTGTGCTCCAAGTTCAGGGCCCGGCATGGAAAGATGGATGAGGTGTCCACGTCATCTTCCCTGTGGTATTTCAGAGCTATCCATCACCCAGATCCCTGCCAGGCTGCACTGGGTGGATCACTGGGATCTCTGCTTTGTTTTGACCAAGTGCAACAATTTTCACTGGAGTTATCATTAATTATCCTACGGGAATAGTTAAAGTCCCTTAATGGCAGTTCCATGGGTATTTAGGGTGCAGGCTCGGGCAGTCAGACCAGAGTGGGTGAGGAGAGAGTGGACAGCACATCTGACTGGAAAAGGGAATTTTAAAACTCACTGAGGACTGCTCCAGCATTTGCTTTGATATCACAGCCCCAAAACGACTTTCCTTCAGGATCTAGAGCGTCATCTCTGCTTGCTCAGGAGATGCTCTGGGGAGAGCTGAGCCTTGCGTACAGGGAGCGGAGGAGAGGGGAGGGAGGGGCAGTGCAGGGAGGGGAGACCGAAATCTCCCTGTTCGCAGCCTCCTCTTCATGCAAGGCCTTCCCCGGAGGGCTGGCCCTGGCTCTTCCTGGCCCACTGGCTACCCCAGGAAGTAGCGAGGCACGAGCAGGAGCCTGTTCCAGCAGCAAAGCGAGCCCTGGGGAATGTGACAGAGGCATCAGGACACTGGAAGTGGAACAGGGAAGAAGGAAGGTAAAGGATGGGAAGAGCCGCGGACAGGAGGAAAATGTCTGGGTTTAAAAACCAGAGTTTGTGGTGCACGAGAGCAGCCTGAAGAGCATCCTCGGGATGGGTAAAGCCGCTCCCTCCCGGCGCTGCCAAGAGCCTGTTGTTTTCCAGCCCTATCTGATAAGCGGCTCAGAACCAGCCCCGCATTTTGCTTTCCTCTCTCGGTGCGGCCCGTCCCGAGGCGGGGCTGGTTACTGGCTCATCCTCCCCCTTTTGCAAGAGGGAGTCAGTTCTGGTTAATGTTGGAGATCGGAACGTGATTACCGAAAGCCTCATGAAATTAAATCCCTTCTCTTCAAAGCGGCCGGGGAGGGAGGGGAGCGTCCCTCTGGCAGCGGCGGTGGCCGGGCGGATATTGAGAGCAGCCTGGTGGCCAGCGCTGCCCCGCGCACAATCGGGCTCTGACAGTGGGAAGGCAAATACAAACAGCAGCTTGTGTTTGCACACAAAGGATCTGTGCCCCGCCATCCCCGGCCCCGGGCTTTACACCCTCGGCTCTCGGGCAAAAAGTCCTGGGAGGGTTGGAGGGAGGGAAACTCGGCTGAATATTTAGGGATGAATTGAACTGTGCAAACACGCCTTTGGGAAGCTCGCGGTGCAGCGCCTTTGGATCAGCTGCCCGCCGGGGCTGGAACGCAACCGCTGCGCTTGAAAGGGCGACTTTCACGCTGAAGCAAAACGGGACAAAGGAAGATAAATGAAACGGGCTCCCGGCAGGGTTTGGTTTGTTTGTTTTTGTAACTCGGCTAATATTCCCTCATTGTTCAGCCCAGCGGCCCAGTGTCTGTCCTTCACACGCTGCTCGTAAATCGGGGCTGGGAGGGAGGCGCAGGCAGCGGGCGGTGCGGGAGGGACGGGACCGGCGGGACTGGGATGACACCGGCGGGACAGGGATGGAATCAGCGGGACAAGAACGGGATCGGCGGAAAAGAACGGGACCAGTGGGACAAAGATGTGACCGGCAGGATTGGACCGGAAGGACAGGGACAGGGACAGGGACAGGATGAGCGGGACAGGGACAGGATGAGCAGGACAGGGACAGGACGAGCAGCTCCGGCTCCGGCCCTGGGGACCAGGGATTATCCTCTGCGGCTCTTGCGATGCCGGGAGCTGGGAGCTCTGCAGCTGCGGAGCTGAGCTGGGCAGGTCTGAGCCGGAGCGGAGGTGCTGAGCCCTGTTCATTCCCAGCTGTTCCTGGATTCAGCCAGTGGCGGTTTTGGGCGCAGTTCAACATCTAACAGAGATGTGTCAAGGGGGTCTGTGCAGTGCGGAGCTCTGCTAGCAGTTCATTCCTCAGCTGAGCGTGGCATACCCTGATGATTTTTCACAGAGCTGGCAGCAAATCTGCCGAGATTTTTCCAAGTGGGCACATCCCAGGGCCAGGCAAAGCGTGGGGACATCCCAGGCAAATCGTGGGTACCAGCGCTGATGTGTCAGACTTCCCCATCCCAGGACAAGGAACAGCGCTCATCCCCACCGTGTGCATATTCGGGGATGGATCCCTGCAGAGCGCAGAGCCTGCCCAGGGCTGATCCCGATGTGAATTCAGGATTAGGGATTGCAGGGTGGACACAGCCAGGCTGATACAGGCGCTCGTTTGATTGTAAGGATTAGAAGATCCCCAATGCAAGCGTCTTGAAAATTCCCTTTCCCTCTGGATTTTAGGCAAGCAGGTTTAACACCACAACATTTCTCTAGTGTGAGCTGAGTAAGCAAAACTTAATGATCAGCTGCATAATAGTTTAGATCAAATCAAAGAGCAAGAGCAGCGTCGCCTTTAAAACATTTGAATAACATTTAATATCCTCTGTAGCATTTACTTTTCACAAGCCTCTGCAAAACCACCAAATGCTCACAGAAATTTGGCAAACTGACTTCTGCACAAATCCAGTCCCCCAGACGAGCTGTTTGCTAGTCTCCACTTCGCAAAGTTTCACCCAATCAACAACAACAAAAAAATCCCAACAAAACCCCAGACAGCGCCTCAAGTGCTGGGGGCAAGCAAATAAATCCCCTGATTTGGGTGACCAATGAATGTCCCCAGCAGTGAAAAGCGAGCAATTTGTCGGCAGCCCCTGCACTTGAAAACGAATGATCCAAATTATGCAGCGAGTCTCCCTGGATAGTGAATCCATTGAAGGGGGATCGAGACAGAGTCATAAATTATTCATTACCCAGAAGAGAATGAAATGCATATAATCATAACAATAATAATAACAACAACAATCGTCACACTAATAATAGCAACCAGAGCCCAGGCAGCTCTGCCCGGAGAACCAGGGAGCCACGAAACCTCCCAGACTTTATTTTCCATTTACCCCAGCCCCTATTTAGAGCAGCTGTGTTAAATAAAGGAATGTAAAGTGGCTCGACATTTGGAATAAATGTATTTATTGCTAATAATTGGACTCGCTTGCCTTGGTTGGGGGTGATGGACTTTGTGCTCGGGTCCTTGGCAGGCAGCAGCTCCATGAGCTCCCACTCATCCCTGGTAATTGCTTCATAGAATGGATTTCTCCGTGTCCTGGGCTGCTTTCAAGGAGCCTTTGGAAGTGGCTGCAGCGGAGGCATGTCCTGTCCCTCTGTCCCTGGAAAATTTATAGGTGTCCATGGGCTGAAAGAGAAGTGGGAAGTGCTGGCCTGACATATATCCCTGGGATCTGATTCTTCCTGGCGTGAATGGGACCTTGACTGCGGAGTCACCCGGGAGCCATTGAGCAGTGCGGGAGCTGAGGAGAGGCCACAGCACTTGTCACCCAGCCCGCGAGTTTCCTGCTGTCGCTGGCACGCCTGGCCTTGGCCGGGAGAGCCCCGCCGCGGATCCGCCCCCATTCGGTGCCTTTCAGCCCCGCTGCAATCCTGCTCCCCTTGGGACCCGAGGTTTCCTTTGGGCACCTTTGACTTGGGAGCTCCTTCCAGCAGCCCCCCGGGGGATTTTCTCCACGGGGAGCTCTCTGCTGGGCGATATTGAACATTCAAATACATTTCTATGCCTGCACCGTGGTGGAAGGAGCCCGGCTACCACTTTGGCATGCAAATGAATCGCCGTTCGCAGCGCAGGGGCTCAGCCGTGGCACTCGGCCATCTCCCAGGCATTTCCCACAGGTCGCCCCGTGGTCGCAAGGAGGGGTCGGAGGGGCCCGAGGGTCCTTCCTGAGGCTCCCTCGGAGCTTTCTCCACCTGCTGCTCTCCGGGAGGAGAGGGGAGGGGTCCTGTTGTTTCCTGCATGCGGGGGAAAATGACATTTTTAAAGCTAGGGAGAAGCAGGTTGGGCCGGGAAGGGGTAAAGCACTCGCCTCGTCCGGCTCCATCAGCGCTGGGTGCTGCAGGGGGCGCTCAGCACCCCCAGGGTTGGGGTCGGGTGGGTCAGTGCTGCAGCAGAACCAGCCCGTGGGGTGGTTTGGACCCTAGTGCTGAAATAGTGTCACAGACATGGCTTTTGTTTGTTTGGTGAATTAATGTGCAGGTCAGGCTGAGCCTGCCCAGGTGGGGAAGGTGTGGGAAGAGGGGGGAGATGAGGCAGAGCCCGGCGCTGAGCCTGGTGCCATCAGCTGGGCTTGGGGACACGTGGGACATGTGGGGCCCCTCCCTGTGGCACGGCAGGAGGGCTGAGCTCGCAGAGCCTCTGCTGCCGGGCAGCTGCAAGGCAAGGAGCAGAAGAAAGAGTTCCTGCTGGCATTTTTGTTGGAAGTCGCCTGAGTATTAAGTGGAACACGGTTTTCATTACCAGCTCCATTTTGGTGCAATAAATCACGAACTAGAAACACACTTCTGGCCTGGATTCTGCCCTCAGTTCTGAGTGGCAGTAACCAGAGGCAAAATCCAGCCTCAGCTTCAGCGTTACAGCCCATATGGTCACCTTTTGGAATTAATTTCTTCTGGTAATTTCTGTGTAATTAGACAGCACTGAAGGCTGCTTCCTCTCCTGGTCAATTGATGGTGCTGATCTCGTGCCAAAGGTGCACTTTGCAGTGCACAAACCTGTGAGGAGAGACAAGCTCAGCCTCCAGGTACCAATCTGGACTCTCAGCAAGGGGACCCTGGACACCCCCAGGGTCCTGGGGGGAGATGGGGCCACCAAGCAGCAATCGAGCACACAGCAAGCCCTTGCTGCTGGGCTGTAAAGAGAACACGGAGTGTTTGTGCGAGCTCCAGCTGCTGCTGGAATATTTGGGAGGTCATTCCTGCCGAGCAGGCTGCAGGAACCTGTAATTGCAACAGATGCTCTCCGACAGCGGTGGCCCCGTGGGGGAGCAGAGCCGCTCATCCCTCAGGGCAGGAATCTAATTTATATCTCATAAGACAGTTTTATTTTTCGGGATTACCGATGGATTCCGTGCCAGAGAGCCCCGTGGGCTCCGGCCGCTGCCTCGCTCCTGCCTCAGACAGGAGGAGTGCAGGGTCGTAAAAGAGACTCCTCGTGCTGGGTTATGGGGCCTATAAAATTATCCCTGTTAGGAGCCGGCTGCCCATTGAAAGGAGCGATTTAAATGGATAACAAAGGCAGCTCCTCGCCCCCCTCGCAGCTCCTGTACAAACCCTGAGCTTAGGTGGGGAGGAGAGCTGCGCTGGGTTTGTGTGAGCCAGGCTTCTGTGTGCTCAGATGCTGCTGCCAGGGATCCTTTCTGTGTGCACAGGGCTGCAGTTCCAACGGGACAGAGAGGGAGAGCAGGGGCAGGAGGAGGAGAAGTCATTTCTCACCTCACCGCTGCTTTCCGTGGGCTTTGGATGGAGCCCTGCTCTCTCTCTGTGCAGTTTGCTCGGGATTTGGATGGAAGGGTGGCCCTGGCCGCGTGTGGGCTGATGGATTTGCTCCTGTTCTGCCAGAGGCAACAACACAGCCCCGAGTGGGAGAGTCTGAGACCAGGGGGGAAGGTGCTGCCTCCAGGAGTTTGGCTGCCCTGAGTGCTGGGGGTGTGGAGATCTCTTGCAGCCCCTCCTTTGCTCTGGGGTCCTCCAAAGCCAGCCCCAGCAGTTTGCAGCTCAGTGGGGCACAGAGTCCTCAGCTTCCCCCAGCTCCAACTGTTCTCTTCAGCTCCTTGAATTGCAGGAGCAGTGATTTCACTTCCCTAGCTGGTTCCTGGGGCCAGGGAGGCAAAATGGGCTCTGTGAGTGGTGCCCTTTACAGATACAGTCCCTGTGCCCTAAGATTCACTCTTGGGAGAAAATTAATAGAAAACTGGGGAAAAGGGGAATTTTTTGCATCTCCTGTGCATCCAGCTCTGAAAATCAGACTCATTTGGTCAGGGGTGTGCAGCTGTGTTGGGTGAACACTTCCATCCATGGGAGCACTCTGCAGGTCAGTCCATCACATCTGTGCTTGGGAGCTTAAAATCAGCTCCTCGTGCTCAGTCCCAGTTTGAGATCCCAGGCAGAGAAATGCTCCTCAAGCCACAGGTTGTCATCTGGTTTCAGAGGGAACAGACCCCGGTAATGGTGAGAGCAGCTGGTCCTTGCCCCGTTAGCTGGGACAGCACCATCCCTTCCCAGACAGCTTCCCCCACCTTCCCAAACCTCAGCTCCCGGGTCACAGGCTCACACTGTCCCTCACTCCTTCCTCTCATGGCTGCAGAGACAACCTGGGAAAGCAGGAGCTGAAACCCCCTATGGCAAACAGAAATAAATGACCAAACCCTCTCAAAGGAGAGAAAACCCCTCTGGTTTTACCCCCCACCAGCATCATGCTCGGGAGCTGGGGCTGTGCGTGGATCTGAGCACTTTTGGGGACACAAAGGGACAGTCCAAGGTCTGTCCCTGCCCCAGTCTGGATGCTGGGGAAGCAGCCACAGCCTCTAAACAACTCTCCAGGCTCCCAGCCTCCTGAGAGTTTAATTTTTGGGAAGCTTTAACATCCCCAGCTTACCAAGCTCTGAAAGAAAGGTCAGCTAATCCTCCAGAGCATCTGAATGAATTCAGGCCCAGAAGTGAGATTACTAAACAGGGGAGCGGGAGGCCGGCAGAGCTGCATGGATACAGGGACCCTTCCCATAATCAGGCCTGGCTTTCTAAAGAAATGGACCTTTTATTCCAGTTCTCATCCCCCGGCAGGAGGGAGGGGTGGGCAGACGTGCCCAAAGCACCCAACTCTCCTCCCCCAGCAGCAGGGCTTGGTGGAGGGGAGCCCTGAAAGAGACCTGAGGGTCCCTATCCATGGAGGGACAGGGGGACACTGTGGCATCCTGTGGGCACTGAGCGGCATCCATGGCCTTTGGATACTCTGCTCTAGGTCTCAGCTTAAGCATTTAGGAAAAAACCCAAAATCAGGGTCCTTATTGTCGTTATGTCCCTCTTTGGCTGCTTGGGTGGCTCCAGATCCGAGGGCACTGAGGTCCCAGCAGGCACAGGGTGACACTGCCAGAACACAGGAATTCAGGACATTGTGGCCATTGCTGTGTCCCCAGCACTCACCCCCGTGGCTGAGGTGGCCTTTGTGGGACACCTGAGCTGTGTCTGGGCTGAGCAGGGCGAGGTGGGTGCCTGGGGAGGGCAGTGGGCACCGTGCCCGGGGGGCTTCGTCCCCTCCCCGTGCTGCACCCACCCTCCTCTGTGAGCTCCCGGGGGATGACATGACAGCACCGCTAAGGACGAGCTTTTCTCCTGCAAATGCAGCGCCTGCTCAATGCTGGAGGAGCAGAGCCCATTGAAAGCCCGCAGGCAGCAGCCCCGGGTGTGGATGCCCTGCGGATGAGCCATGGTAACCTGGCTACAAGTGTGACAAGCAGACACCCAGACCCCGAGCCTCCCTGCCAGGCTCTCCAGCTCCCCAGGCTGTGTATTCAGGCCACAGGGGCTTCTCTATTGACCTCGAGACACTCTTCTGCATGGGAGAATTCTCTTTCTTTCTCTCCTGGTAACTGCAGAACTGAAGAGTTTCAGTTGGAAGGTTTCACTCCCACCACAGCAAGCTGGTGACTCAGCCAGGAGCTGCTGGCCCAGTGGTGGCCCTTCATTCCCAATGTCCAGGGGCACTGGGAGGAAAGGAGAGGATGTTCTTTGCAGGCATGCTGTGACGGCTCCAGCAGGGTGGGATGCTCCATACCCACCAGCAGAGCACCCAGTGCCACCACACAGAGCTGCCAGGTCCTGCCCCAGTTCTCTGTCCCCCACAAAGCACTGGGGGCCCTTCCCCACCTCACTGGGGGTGTCTGATGGGAAAAGCCCATCCAGATCCCAGTGAAAGCCTGAGCTCAGGCTTTCTCCAAGACTTGGTTTCTCTTGCAGAGCCATGGAGAAGCCACAGCAGAGCTGAGGCTGCCTCACCCTGTGAGCCCCTCAGCTCTGGGTGCCATCTGCACATCCTGCAGCTCTGCAGGTCCCACAGGGAGCTCAGAACTTCCCAGCTATCCCAGGAAAAGAGGGGAGAGGGATCACTCACCCCCCCTCAGCACCCTGTGGGACTCCATGGTGCTCCCAAATCCCTCTTGCAGGGAATAAACTCCTGGTGCTGGTGGGAGGGATCTGCGTGAGGAGAGGTTTGAACACCAGCCATGGGCACAGCCACCCAGACCTCTTCTAGAGGCACCTGTGCTGCTATGACATCCAAAGTTTAATTAACGGGAACCTGGATTCTGAGTGAATGCTCAAATTACACTGAGGAAATGCCTAAAGCCATCCCCAAAGGTGGCTTTCACTGGCAGGGGCAGTAAAGTGCTTTGCAGGGCTCTGGGATGTGCTGGAGCAGCCAGCCAGAAGCGGTCTTCCTTCACTGTGACACCTGTGACAGCAGCAGGGGCAGCCTGGTGCCACCAGAGGCAGTTTGAGAGCAGCCTGTGGGAATGAGTGCAGAGGAAAAGGACAGGAACCCACATAGAGGGAGAGGTGCAGGACAATCACGAGCTGCAGGGCTGAAACCAGCCCCATCTGCCTTTTGGGGAGGTGCTTTTCACTCACTTGTGGGGGGAGTTTCCTACTGCAGCCCTGATTAGAAATCAGATTGATGTTGGAGTGTCTCAGCGTGACATCTGGTGTGACATGCAGCCCCTGTCCTGGGGAAACTGAGGCAATGAGCAGGGCAGTGGCCACCAGAGAGGCTCCCTGGTCCTAATTCTCTTCCTTTCCCCACTTTCCACAAGGATCCTTGCTGTGCTGGGGAGCATTAACCTGGAGCCCGTGGGCTTTGGGGGACTCTCATTTAGCTCGGCCTGATTTCAGACTGGGCTGGTTTCAGGTGTACCTGAACATTTCCATCTCGTTTTACTGTCCCTAAACAAGGACAAACATTAACCACAGGCGGCTATGGGACAGACACAGGGAGTCCCCTGCCCTGACAGGAGGTGGAGAGGGCTGTGCCAGGAGTGAGAAGGGCACAGCGCTGTCTCTGGCAGAATAAGAGGGTCCATCCCGTGTCCCTGCCTGTCCTCTCGTGTCCCAGCCCTGGGTAAGCCCATCTGAGCCCTCCCATCCATCCCCTCCTCAGTTCCCGCTCCTCCAGACGTTGCCCCCAGCTATTCAGCCTCTCTCCGGATCATTAAACATATTGAGCAACACCAGTCCTGTGACTGGTTAATTAGTAAAGACCTGACTAATTAGTTAATCGTGTTTACCGAGTGCTTTGAGAGTGCTCAGTGTTATTATTTTTAATTATGACTGGCCCCGGATGCCCCTCCCCTCTGCATGCCAAGCCTTGCAGAGCTCACAGCCTTTGTCTCTGCTATCCCAGGCTGGCTTTTGGATGGGAATTTGCCTCTTCTCCCCACCCGGTGTCCTTTACAGCCTCTTGGGGGGGATTTAGAGAAGCCCCTCACAAATTTCCATGCACCCTGGCACAGTGAGCTGGCTCTTCCAAAGCCATCCCACATCTGGAGGAGTCAGGGTTGGCCCTTGGGAGGCTCTACAGAGCAGAGCCTCTGTGCTCCCCTCATCCCACATCCCTCTCCCGACCTTAAGGGAAGATCAGCCGACATCCAGCCTTGCTCTCCCTCCCCAAACCCAGCCCTCAGTGCCGTGGACACCTCGGATTTGGGAGCCTTCCATCCTACATGAGGGAAATCAGATTCCCAAATCTGAGTGGGGCTGGTCAGAAGAAGAGGACAGGCAAAGATTTCATCTGCCCAGAAGGATGTGAATGGGGTTTGTTAGTCAGGGGAGAGTCTTGGTATCTCTGAAGAATCACCAAGTCTGATCTCCTTGGGACCGTCTTAATTCGTAAAAATGTCATCAGCTCATTAAGCACCCTCATAAAGAGCCCCAGTCACCCCTTATCACTGTGGGATCTGCAGGGGAGGCAGCCAGCACCAGCTGCAGGAGCAGATCCACCTCCACAGAGCACTGAGGGGGGAAATCTGGCTCTGGAGCAGACAACGAGCTGGAAAAGTCACACAGGGCTGCCACAGGAGCAGGGCTTGGGAATTTTTCTGTCCCTGGGAGTTGCACATGGCCAGTGACAGTGACTCTAGGGCTGCTGCCTTCACCCCAACCCCGCTGTCCCCAGGCTGCAGCTGGGAGCTCTTTGCTTCTGCTCTTCTAGAAAGCCCCCAGAGGCGTGGTCAGGCTGTCACCTCTAGGTGACACTGAATGGCTGATGCCACCCTCGATCTGTGCTGATGGGGATGTTGCTGCAGGATTACAGAGGTGCTGGCTGAGAAGTAGAGAGCTGTTTCCCTTTGCACTCCAAATTTCCTCCTGGAAATCCTCCCTCCCTTCATGGCTGCCAGTGAAGGGCAGAGCAGCCTAAAATGGGCAGTAATCAGAATGTCAGTGATAATGGGGATGGAGCCCAGCCTCAGGCTCTGCAACTGCTCCTTGCACTGGCCATACTGGTCCAGAGAAAGCACCTGCTGGTGCAGGATCCTGCTCCCAATCTGAGCAGCACTAGATTGCCTGGGAGGTGCTTGAGTATGGAGCAGGCACATGGCAGTTGGGGTTTCTCTGTAATTTGGGGATTTCTCTGCAATTTAGGGGGTTCTGAACCACAGATGGAATCCTTGCAATTCATTTTAGTGACATATCAGTAGTAAGAGTGGTTTAATGGCTTCCACTTCCATGGATCACACATCCAGGACATTTTCAAGTTGTTTGTATGGATTAACTGGTGTGGGATAAGGGCTTAGAAGAGGGTGGGACCATTTGGAGTCTGGAAATTTGATTCTCAGCTATGCTGCATTTGTCTCCCCCATTTGTGTGTAAGGTCAGAAGGGGCCCTGGACTCTGCATGGGCTGTGGCCCCAGCCCATTGTCACCCCTAGGAGGGAGCCTGTGGGTTACTGGGCGCCTGCAGGAAGGGCAGGAGCACCAGAACTCAGTTTAGTTTCTTCCACAAGACCAACTTTCCTCCTTGTCCCACCTCCTCCCACCATCTTCCTGTCAGAACCCATTTCTTTGCTCCACCAAGCTCCTCCTGCAGCCAGGGAACACCAGGAGCCTTTCCCCATCCTCCCACTGCTGCTGTGGGGGAAACTCCTTTCCTGCCAAGTCCTCCTGGGCAAGGCAAGACCCCGAGCCCTGCTCCTCAGCCTGACAGGGTGGCACCGTGTCCCCAGGTGTCAGAGCTGTCCCTCTGCCCCAGCCCAGCCGTGACCTCAGCATTTCCAGGCAGGAGGAGAGGCTGCTCCACCTCTGCCTCCACAGAGAGAAACCAAGGCAGGCAGGGAGGGAGGGAGACGAGCAGGGCTGCACCTGGGAGATGTCATGGTTGGTTTTCCAGCTCCAAATGGGCAGTGACAGCAGCTCCGTGGGGGCGTGAGCAGGCAGAGCAGGGCAGATTTATGGCCGTGGGTCAGGCACAGGCTGAGCCAAACCTCCTGCCTAGCATCAGTTTTATGAACAAGATGAAGTGCAGAACCTGCAGTGCAGGCGCCCTGTGAGAGGAGAAACCCTGGAGAGCAGGAGCAGGGAGTTCTGTGAGGGGCCATCCTGCCCCTCTCCCTGCTCTGCTCGGGGCTCTCCTTTCCAGGCTGGGTTTGGGATTGCAGTGAGCAGGCATGAGCAGCCCCCAGCAGCTGCTGGGTCTGGTCCCACAATCCCATAGAACTCATGGGCTGTGAGCCATGAGCAGAGCAGCTGGAGGCTGAAGGAAGCAGGAGGCAAGAGCTCCCCTCTTTCAAAACAAAATAAAATTCACAGCAATTTCCAGCCCTGCAGGAGGGAGCAAAGCCAGAGAACTGAAACCTCAGAGACAATTCCAAATTCACCCTGTTGGGCATGGGGATTGCCAGGCCAGGGAGATGCTGTGGAGATTGTCACAGTACCACAGGACACGAGAGCCCAGGCCTTGCCAGGGCTTCCCTTTCTGGCCAGACACCCAGACTGAAACTCTTGTAAACTCAGAACCTCATAGAAAAGATTAAACAAAATTCCTGGAGGCTCCCGGCTCTCCCTGAGATCAGTGTGGGACAGACCTTTCTCCCAGATGTGGTGAGATTGTCACTTCATCACCGTCTGGTACTAAAAGCTGGGTTTCAGCTGGGCTTTGACGAGTAATTGATGGATGATGCAATGGTTATTGTGACTGCAGTGTCCCCAGATTGTCCGCTTTGGCAATGCCTTTTGATGTCCCTCTTCAAAGGACAGTGGCAGATCCTGCCCTTTCCTGCAAAGGAGTGATCAGGAAAGTTTGGCAAACACAAAGAAAGTGCCTGTGGTGTTGAGGCTGCTCCTCCTTCATCCCAAATCCTTCACCTGAGGCAGGTGAGGTATTTTTCTGATACTTTTTCTCCATTAGACTTTGTGGCATCTCCCCAGGTAAATTGTGGGGATCAATGCAGTTGTTTGCCACGAGGTGCTGGGTACCCACACGATGCCCTAGGCAAACAAAGGGCACAGCTCAGCGGCCCTTAATGAGTTACAAATCCTCAGCTTGGATCCGTAATGGGATGGAAATGCTGTTATTTATTTATGGGATCCGAAGGGCTCATTTCATGTTGGATAAAGTCGGTGGAAGAGCTGGTGGCAGCCGCTTCTCTGGAGATAATGGAAGCATCCCACTGATCCCAGTGGGAGCAGGGAAGGGCTCTGAGGGGAAATGCCAGTGCTGGGATACCTGTGCTGCTCTGTCCGTGCCGAGGATGGAGGGAGTGTCTGTTCAGGCAGCTCCTGCTGTGCCGGCTGCAAAGGGCACAGCTCTCCAGGTGGCTCCAGGTGGCCCAGGAGGCTTCCAAGCCTCAGTGGGTTTGTTTTCCAGGGAAGCCATAGTCAGAGCTCAGCTCCCTCCAGCTTCACTCCCAGCTTTTGCTTTCAGTACTGCCGTGCTACCTGGTGAGCTCCAGAGACCCTGTGGCTCAGGGAGGTGCCCAGGACCTCACCCAGACCCTGCCAGGGTGTTCTGGAGCTGCCCAAGGAGGGTAGGCATGCTGCTCCTGCCCAACCAGGGAGGTCACTGATGTTTCTCCAACCCAGCCAGGGCAGGTGCTGGTTCCTCCAGCCCAGCTAGGTCAGTGATGCTCCTCCTGCCCAGCCAGGCAGGTCAGTGATGCTCCTCCTGCCCAGCCAGTGTAGGTGCTCGCTCCTTCAGCCCAACCAGGCAGGTCAGTGATGTTCCTCCAGCATGGCCAATGCAGGTGGGGAAGCTCCTCCAGTGGCTGTGCTGAGGTTTGGGAGCAGCTGCTTGTCCTGCAGCTAGATTTGAGCCTGGTTGTGGCTGGAAGGGCTCCACAACCCCTGAAGGTGCTCAGCAAAGCCCGACCTGTGCAGGAGGAGTCTCTGTCCGGGGAGTGGGGAGCTCCTTCCTGAGCCTTGGAGCCACATCCCCTACAGCTCTCAGAGTCGGACACGGGGCTGGCAGATGCTGGTGGAACAGGAGGCTCTGTGGGGACATGGGGGACTTGGTGCAGGAGGGGATGAATGAAGCCAGTGGGATCTTGAGCCAAGTCAAATGTAAGGATTCCTTCATTCTTCCAGCACCGTGGGCAAGCCATGGAGCTGCTCACACTTGGATGCAGAGGATGACAGAGGGTTTTGTGGCCTCAAGGAGTGACCGTGGGGGGAAGGGGGGGCTCAGATGCTCTATTGACATGTAAGGGAAGTTTGACTCCCTCTTTGTGTTTATGCTGGTAGGAGAAAATTGAGCATAGTCCACACACCTTGGGATTGGGAAGGGGTTGGGAAGGGATCAGGAAGGGGCGGCAGCTCGGCCTTGTTCCTCGGGAGCAAAGCCCAGAGAGGGCCGTTCAGCAGAGGAAAGCCATGTCAAAGGAGGGATATAATGGCAGATTACAGGGAATTCCTGGGGTGGCATTGAGCTGCCCAGCCCTGCTCAGCCCAGGCATTAACATTCATTGTGCTGCCCGTTTCCCCAGCCTCTACCTCTCAGGAAAACCTGAGCTGTCCCTGCCCCAGAGCCCGGTTTGTGCTGTCACGGAGTCATTGACAGGCTGCCCTTTCATGCACATGATCAGCTCCCCAGGAATCTTTCCTGAGGCGTTTTGATCCCGCAGTTTGTCAATGATGGCCCGGAAAGGGCTGGGCTGTGCCGCAGGGTGCCCGGGGTCCGGGAGAGCTGAAGGTCCATTCAGCACAAGAATACCCCAAGCCAGCAGGTGGGACACGGGAACCCTTAATCCCAAATCATCTTTCTTGCTGGCATCCTTTTTTTTCAGCTGGGAATGATGATGATTGTGGGCAGCAGCGAGGCGTGGGCTCGCCCCTAGGAGAGCGATATTATTCCCCTCCTTTTGTGCCCTGGCCCATGTTTGAATTGGGAAACAAAGCTGAGCAGCTTGTGCCTCCTGTTGGAAGCCTTCCTATCCCGCTGGGGATCCGGGACCTTTTCATCTCAGCCCGTGCACTCCAGAGGCTTCTGCCTCTTCTCATCTTTAAGTCTTTAGTAAATATCAGAAAAGAGAAAATAAAGGCGATCCCCAGGGCTCGGCAGTGTTACCTTCCTTGCATTAAACAGAGAGAGGGGGAAAGGAAAACAGATATTTATCCTCATTTTAGCATTTTTCATATGGAGCTTGCAGTGAGTAAATAATATTTAGTCTGATTTTGCAAGCTGAGGATGCTGTGGAGCAGGGTGGATTTTACTCTTTGTGTGTGTACCTAAATTTTGGGAAGATCCAGAGCCTGAGCCATGGGAAGGGGAACAAAGCACTGCCAGGCAAATGCCAGCTCGGATGCTCCCATCCCAGCAATTCTGGAGCCATGGGCAGGGCAGGCAGGGAAAGGGAGAGCTCAGCCCCCCTGGAACCATCTGGACACAGCTCAGCTGCAAACCAGACTCCCTAAAACTAACCCAGGAGTCAGGAGGGGCAGCAGGCAGAGCAGGGAGGTTGTGTCCTGTAGGGAAGGAAGTTACATTGCTGTTAAGAAAGGAATAGTTTAAAAACATCCAACTCCTTTTAATTCACTGTCTCAGATTTGATGTGAATGTTTGGAGGAAACTCTTCCCTTTCCATGAAGTTTTTGATTATCTGATGGAAGGAAATTCAAGACAGGACAGGAATACTTCCCTTTTTTTTTCTTTGAAACCCAAACTTTTGGCTTGGCTTTCAAAACCCCAAATGAGATAATTTAAATCTGAAATACACCCAAAAATGTTCCTAATATGTTTCGATGTTTTTCCTTGGAAAAATGAAAAGTCTTCCTCCCACAGCCTCCAAGCCCCCTGTGATTTCTGTCTGAGGCTCACACTGTGATCAGTTCTAGGTTTGACACCAGGCAGGTTGGCAAAAGCCAAGCTCAGCTCCCCAGCTCGGGCTCTGTGCTCTGACATCAACGGCAGTTGCACAATTCCCTGTTATTCCTTCTGCAGAGGAGCACCACAGGAAGAGGTTTCCTGGCACAGATTTGGGGATGGCACTTCTTCATCTAACTAATGATGTTCACATGTGGTTGTTGTTCGTTCTTTGCTCTTTAATACTTCCTTTTCCTCCAAAGCCATTTCCAGGCCAGGTTTGCAGTTGGGTTCATCTGATGGCTCCAGGACAGCTGTTGTCCCTGGTTCTGCTGTCCCTACAGGCTGATGGAGGGGCTGGGTGGCTCAGGGGACATTCAGAGTGTCCCTTGCCCACCAAGCCATGTCCCCTCTGCAGAAAGCTGCCCCCTCAGGAACGTTCCTCCCTCCCCACCAATGTCAGCAAGGTGGGGACTGTCCCCAGAGCCAGGACAGGCTTCTCCAGAAGCTGTGAGGGACATCAGGGCTGGGGGTCACACAGAGCACCAAAATCTGCTCCTGCCAGCCTTGGAGCAGTGGGTAGACATGGGAGGTGACCAAAGTCCCAATCCCACACCTCCCCAGTGTCCAAGCCTTGGAGTAGGCACCAGGACATGAGGCAGAACCTCAAATTTTCCCATACAAGCAGGAGTGTGACTGGGGCTCACAGGAGAACAGCCCCTTCTCAAGACACCCCTGAGCAGCTGCAGGGCCCCAACTCTCCCAGCTCTGATTTTCTGCCCCTCAGTCAGTGGGGCTGAGCCAGGTCCCCATGAGTTTGCTGCCCTGGCTGTTTGAAGAGTTCCCAGAAGCCACCCCCTGGACTGGGAGAGCATTTGGGGCTCTGTCCATCTCCTGTCCCAGGGCTGGCAGTGACAAACACCACCAGCAGCACTTCTGAGGGGGACCTGACAACTGTGGCACTGCCAGTGACAAAGGAAAGCTTTAACTTTAAGCTCCCCATGGTGTGCTGGGGCTGATTGAAAGCTTTTCTCTGGGTGTGTGGGTGAGGGCTGTGCGTGTGCCCCACTCCAGAGAGGAATGCAGCCACAGTGGCTGTGCTGAACGCTTGGATCCAGCTCCCTGCAGCTCTGCAGGTTCCCCCAGGACTCCCAGAATTGCTCCATTTGGTTTGCTGTGCCTCATTATTTCCAAGTTTTCCAGCCCTAATGCCAAAGGAGGCTGTATTCGATGTAATTATTACTCAAAAATTTGAAAACTTAAAGGAGGAAAAATAAGCCATTAAACAACTAAGGAGCAAAGTAACAAGTGTGAATTATGGCCCTGCCCTGTGGTTTGCCTGTGATGGGTTTGTTCCACCCATGGATAGATGCTGGAGAAGGGAAGGTTGAGTGGGTTGTTTTGCTTAATCTCTCTGCTGTCAGAGTGGCAGTCCCTGGAGAATGCAGATCTATAGAGAAATGTGCCTCCCCTTTGAAAGGCAGCGCACATGCCCAGCTCCCAGCAAAGGACTTTTGTTCTGCTCTGATTTATACAATTCTCTGGGGCCAGAAGAAGTGGCTGTCATGGTTGCAAGGATTACTCGCGACTGGAGGCAAGGGTGGACTGTGCTGGAATAATTTGTTCTCTTGGCTGGGCACGGAGATCCTGCTCTGCCTGTCCCCCAGCCCTCACCCACGAGGGGATGCTGGCCCCCAAGGTCCTGCTCTGCCTGAGGCTGCCCTGCCACAGAGGGATCTCTGTCCCCTCCCAGAGTGAGTGACAGCCTGAGGACACTCCTGCCCATGGCCCAGGGCTGGAAGGGGACACTGAGTATCTCACCCAGAGCAGGGGATGCTGCCAGCAGCTCACTGCACACCTTTGAACATGCCCAGGGGTGAGGTGCAGCACCCCAGAGGTGGCAGCTTCTCTCCTGTGGCTCTGCAAAGGAATTGGGGTGTCTGGCTCAAGGGTAGCCCATGTGGCTACTGAAGCATAGGCTGAGGCCTGTGGGCTTCACACACGTCCACAGTTTGCTCATGCTCTGAGTGCACCTGGTGCAAGCTCTCCATCAGAGGAGCAGAGGAGCATCCAGAGGATGCACCAGAGGAGCATCCCCTGCACACCCTGGGCCCTGGCACAGTCTGGAGTGAGGTTTCTAAATTCCACTTCAAGGCAAGGAAAGCATCAGAGCCTGTTCCTGGTGTCCAGGGATGTCCCCAGGGCTCCTGGAGCAGCTGAGCACATGGTGGAGGATGTGGGCCTGTCCTGTAGAGCCCAGCAGCCTCAGAGGGCTCCATTTGTCCATCCAAGAGTCACCTACCACCTCCATCAGCACCTCCATCCTTCCAGTGAAGGATGTGACTTCACTTATCTACTCCTGGAATTTCTCTGCTTGTTTGTTTTGTTTTCATCCTGTGAGGAGGAGGAGGAGGGTGGTGCCTCCACACACCCAGGGCTGGCCACCTCTGAACCCCAGCGCCAGAAGCCCTTTCCATGCTCTATAAATTTTATTGGGAAATCTGTTTCTCTTGGGGGAGGGGTGCAGGTGGTGTGCGTTTCTTTGCTCCCCCAGTAACGCACCATGAAAGGGCTCGTTAAACGCCAGCTCCTCGCTCTGATGAATCCTTCCAGGCAGGCAGAGGTGACACAGACTGATGGCATTTCCAGCCGGGCTGTCCCCTGGGACAGCCGAGGCGGCCGGAGGAGACGCGTTGGACGGTGCCGAGGTTGCTCTTGGCTCCGGCGCTCATTTGTGGTGGAGAAATGCCTGAGGAGCCAGGCAGAGGCTGTCTCCCCGGCAGGACCGGCAGAGCTTGCTCTCGTGGACATTCCATGGACTGTCCCAGGCACACGAGCTGTCCCCAGGCTCCGGGAGGGCTGGGGAAGGTGAGGGAGGGACATCCCTGCTGCTCACACGGATCCCGGGGCACAGAGCAGAGCTGACTGCTCCGAGAGCGCCTGTCTGCACCAGGTTGTTTTGTTAACCTCAGGCTGCAGCCTGGTCCTGCCAAGGCTCTGATGTTCTTGGAAAACCCTGGGCTAACGAGACACCTTCCCAAACAAGAGCTGATTAAGGGACTGCCCCGCCGCTGGCTCAGCAGGCACAACTCCCAGCGGGCAGCACCGAGGTGGATCTCCCTGGATCTCAGTCATTCCCTGTCCCCAGCACTGCTTGAGTTCAGCGATGGAAACTCCTCCTTTCCCCAGACCCTTCTCCCCCTCTTTCCTGACAAGCAAGACCTGCCTTCTGATGAAGGTCCTGGGATGCAGCACCAGTTTAAGAGTTGTGAGAACCCAAAATAGAAATCCTATCCTGCCCTATCCTGTTGGAAACCCCTGTCCAGCTGGAGGCAGGAAGAAGCAGGGGTGTTCCCAGGCTGGGTCAGGGACATGCCTGGGGCCACCCAAGGTGTGCTGGATGGAAGGCAGACCCCGCTCAGGAGGTGCCAAGGTGCCTGAGCAGTGCTGATATTTCTGTGCTCAGGACCAGCTCTGCAGTGACACAAGGCAGAGATCCATCAGCAGAAATTCCTTCACCCTGCCCTCAGCAAATATCCAGCCCTTCCCTCACCAAGTGTTTCGCCTAAGCCTGGCCAGGGACCAGCGAGGTGCACCCAGCACTGACTCCACCTTTGCTCCGAGGGTCTTGGCTGCAGTGGCCAAGAAACATAAAGGCTTGTAATGCATTGTTGGGCCAGGAATAAAGGGGATTTGTGGCAAGAAAGTTCCCATGTTATGTAAGTAAGGCAAGGGGAGCTGTATTTGCACTGGCAGAGGGCAGTTGTTTTCACTCAAGCAGAGCCCAGCTCACGGCTGCTTCCTCGCTGAGCTCTTGTTCACCTTGGCCTGAGCAGCTCCAGGTCAGCGAGGCAAAGCTGGAGCTTCACTCCAGGGAAGGGAGAGGTGCAAAGGGCAGCACAGGGCAGTCCATGTCCTGCCTGGAGCCGGGAATTGGGCTGGGGTCAGGCACAGCCCCTGGCGGCCCTGCGCTCCAGCACAGGGTCCACCACAGGACACTCCCAGCCAGGGGTGGGTCCAGCAGCTGCCCTGAGCTCCCTCCCAGTCCCAGTCACTCCCAGCTTGGGGGCTCTCAGGATCCCAGTGGGAGCATTCCCAGCACTGCCCTGCATGGAGCTTGAGCAGAATTTGAGCTCCAGCACAGAGCCAATTTTACTGAATCAGGGCTTTCAACACTTGGAACTGCTGGGAATGAGTAGGAGCTGGACATGGGGATGTGGAGCATCCCTGGCTTGGCTGCACAACACGGTGGGATGAGCCGAGGTGGGACAGTGCTGCTGCCATGGGCAACAGGGAGGGATTACCCCGAAGAGGGGGCACAGAGCTCGCTTTTGGCTGCCACCCTGAGGATTTTCTGTGCAAGCAAAGCAGGGGCTGGATTCGGTGTGTGGCCACCTCCATACTCTGCACCAGCTTCCCACGAGGCAGCCGAAATGCAGCTCTGGGGCTGGGGCTCAGCTCTGCCTTTGCCTCTGGATCCTCAGCCTGCTCTGAGCAGTGTCAGTGCAGCCTCTGGGCACAAATCCCATCCCTCCGGTCATGTCAGGGGTCAGGAGCAGGCAGAGCAGCAGATCCACAAACTGAACCCATGAGCCAAGGATTAGCAACAGTTTCCTGTTCACAATCTTTGTAGAAGACCTGAAGCTGACCTGGAGAAACGAGACATAAATGTGATGCTTGGCATAGAGAAGGTTTTCCAGTCCCTGCTGAGTGAACTCTTTCAAAGGGTTCATCATTGACCTTGGGATTGCAGAGATGTCTCAGGGATCAGTTGAGCCCATGGCCATGGGCTGATGTCTTTCAGCTAAAGCCTGTGTCTCCTGTTTATAGCCATGATGCCCTAAAAGAAGCTTTTCTGATCAAATGGGGAGCCTTACTAAGGCTGCAGAAAAATCAGATTGAACTTTGCCAGAAAGGCAAAGGCACCAGTTGTGGCAGGAGATGGGCCAGGAGAACTTTTTCCTCGATGTAGCAAGAAAAAGGTGGCAAAAGCAGCAGCAGCTCTGCCAACGAACCATGGCAAGGCCTGGTGAACCTTTCCTACCCCTTCCTTAGGGGTGCTGGCACAGGGAGCTGGGAGATCCTTGCCTGCTTTATCTTGGGTGGCTGAAGCAGCCCGTGTTAAAAGGGGATGAAGACAACACAATGGAGCCCGACTTTGTTTCCGTGCTCTGGGATTCATTCAGGGGGATTACAGGCGCTTTTCAGCCCCTTACCACCTGGAGAGGCAAATACAAGGCAGCGCTGCTTGGAATGGGCTTCCAACCGAGCAGCCTTGGTTCTGCCGCAGCCAGAGCTGGGCAAGGTTAAAAACGATCCGGGCAGGAGCTGAGCCGAGCAATCGGCCGAGCACGGGGATGTCTGCGGCTCACGGGGACATGGCAGCGCTGCCCGGGCTGGTTAAAAGGGTTTGGTGGCGGCTGCAGAGGCAAGGGCCAGCTCAGAGCGGGCTTGAAACCGAGCCTAAGGCCCCTCCGAAGGGAACTGCACCCCCCATTTCTAAAGGGATAGAGAACTGCACAAGGAGTAACGTTGGAGGTGGATGGGGCTGAGTTAAAGACCTCTGTGGCCAGGAAGAAAACCCCTCCATCCCCGTTTCCTGGGGTGGGTGTTGTTATGGATGAAGGGATAAATGGCATCAGGGCGGGGGACCAGGTGTTCTGGGCCGTGTCCCTTCTCCCTGCCGATGTGCCCCCAGGGGAAATGGAGCCACTCTGAGCATCCTGGAATGGAGAATGCAGCCAGTTCCTCATTCCCTGCACTGCTGGAACCCGTGGAGAGCCCAAAGTGCCACCAGAGGGTGCGAACTTCAAGTCCCCTCTCTCTGAGACCAGCTGAGCATGCCATGCCCATGGTCCATCCTCTTCACCTCCAGCCATTTTGAAAGCAGCAGTTTTTGCAGCCAGGCAGAGTCCCTGAGCTTCAGTTTGTATGGTGTTTGTTTGGGGCTGTCACGCCTGAGGGAACAGGCTTTTGGGATTATGAAAATTCCGAGCTAAGTGTCAGCAACTCCAAAAGTTGTTTTCAAGAGTTTATTGCCGATGAAGCCTCACTAGAAGCAACCAAGCCGTGTCCTCAGGGACATGTGCAAAGTCCCTGCAGCTCTGAGCCAGGAGGGTGGGCACACAACAGCACACACCCCCGGGGCTGCTGCTCCTCCATCCTCCATCCCTTCCAAGGGCTCCCAAAGAAAATGCTGTCTTTGGGGTGACCCCTCCTCAGCCAGCACTGCACAGGTTGGGGTTCCATGGTCCTTGGGATTCTGTAGTCCCTGGGGATCTACATTCCCTGGCATTCCGTGGTCCCTGGGGATCCACAGTCCCTGGGCACTTCTGTCCATGCAATGCTGGCCACAGCCACACAGCAAATGGGTCCAGCAATGGAGCTGATGAGAAACGACCCAGCAAAATTTTAAAGCAAAAACTGAGAGCAAAGTCTTGTTCCTCAGCCAGGACGCTCTCCATGCTGCCCAGAGAGAGGGTAAAGGACCCGCCCAAGGCCATGCTGCTGCTGAGGAAATTCCGTCCCTCACCCAGGAGGGTACCAGGGGCATGGGCAGGACTTCTGCTGTGCCATGGAGGTACCCTTTCCCCAGGATACTCGGGGTACTCCAGTCCCCCTGGCAAAAGTCCCAGCTCCAAACAGCACCCACAGTGCTCTGGCCATCTGCAGGAGCAGTTCCTGGGGTGAGCTGCATGGCTGGAGAGGTTTGCTGTGTGCCCCCACTGAAATCCAGGGAAAGCTGTGCCCAGGGCAGCAGTTTGGCTGGCAGCAGGCAGCAGTGAGGAGCTGCAGCTCTCCACCGCTGCTCCCTGGGCACCAACTCCCCGGGCTGGCCGAGGGAAGGCTCTGAAGTGGCATTTGAAGCACCCTTTGAATGATGTGTCCCCTCCTCTGGCACACACAGCCCCCAGGCCTGTGGGAGGAGCAGGGCAGCACCCCAGGAAGGGACGGATGTGTGAGGTGACAGAGCTGTGTCCAGATCCCGGCTGGTGGCACCAGCTCAGCTCTCAGCCACAGCCCCTCAGTGCCAGGCTGCAGCAGATCCCCTGATTTCACATCCCAAGCGTCAGTTTAGTTAACTTGTCAGCAAGGGTAATAAATAAATGAATGCCTCTCACTTGCACTCCCCAAAGTGGTGCAGCTGGAAGGGAACTGCCGTGCTGTTCCAAGGGAGAAGAAGGGTTTGCTCCTGGGAGGGGACGTGCTTGGCTGTAGGGGAAGGAGACTCGAGGTCCTGAGGGAGGGGACATCAGAGAGTGTCAGGCTGGTGGGCCAAGCCTGCTTTCAAAAGAAGCAATGTTTGTCCTGGGGAAGATGAGTTTGTTTCCCTGCTGGTGATGGGAAGTCCACAGGTCTTCCAGGTAAAAACCCATCCATTTTCCAAGTGGAGTCAGCAGCCATCCCCCCGCTGAGTGCCAGGACCTCCATCCAACACCGCCATGGCAGCCAGGAAACGCTGAGGGCCAAATATGAGAACCTAAAAGATCCCCAGCCACTAAGGCAGGGCTGAGGCCATGCCCCCTCTGCCTCTCAGCCTTGCCAGACCGGGCTTTGCTCCTGTGCTCTGGGTGTGACAGTAAGGTGACACTTTGGTGGCTGTGTTTGGTTTGCCTCGTCTCAGCCCTGGAGTCCCCGTTTCTGTGGCTTTTATAGGCATTGTTTCTTGATGTAGGAATATCCCCGCGGGCCCTGAGCATTCCCTGACATCAGCGGGAGCAGCCCATGGGCTCACAAACATCTGGGTTCCTGGGAAATGCCGTGTGCTCCTGCCGGGATTGCTGTCTGTTAACGCTCACACAGTGATGTGGATTTCCTGCGTGGGGAGCAGGCTCCAGCTCAGGGCTGTTTCCAGGGCTGCAGCGAGCTCAGGGCCAGAGACACAAACCACGGCAAACAAGGATTCACAGCCTGGTGTTCAGCACTGGGCAGACCACAGACATTTCAGGGCTTTGTCTTGGGAAAGGGTCACCTCAGGGAGGGCAGTGAAGGGAACAGGGGCACCCCGAGATGCTCTGGGTGGGCATGTTGTCCCACTCAGTTCCAAAGCTTGGCCTGTGAGGGACAGAGTCACCCACCACCCCTGGGGCACAGCTGGGCCTCCCCATGGAGCTGCTGCTGTTCTGCAGAGCAGCTGGGCTGCAAAACCAGCCAGGAAAGCTTCTGTGGGAGAGGTTTTGCACATCAGCCCCTGCTGCAGCCAGGCATTTTGGAGTTCATAGTCTGGGTCTTTCCCAGAGCTGCAGGTTCATTTTGGGGCCAGTAAAGGCAGAGTTGTGCTTGAGGCAGCTCTGGGTGGGAAGGTGGCTGTGGGGTGGTCACTCCAGTCTGGACGGGTCTCCTACCCCAGGACACAGCTCGATGGCCCTGGAGGAAGCCAGGAGTGGGTGAGTGCCGGAGGCTCTGGCCAAGCTGGGAACTGCAAAAGCTTTTCTGTCTGGAGGTGGGCTTGAGCTCAAGCCTGCTTCCTTTTCCCTGCCAAAGCATCTGCTGTCCTGCACAATTCCCTTCCCCCTTCCCTGCAGCATTTTAGGCTATGGAAATGTTTGATGTGATCCCCCTCAGCACAGCTCCCTTTGGCTGGATTCTCTGTGGTTTGATATTCCTCCTCTGGCTGCTTTGAGGTGACCTTGGCTTTGCAGTGCCCTTTCACACCGGAAAACCAAAATATTGCATTTCATAATTGCCCAGACGGGTATTTCCAATGAGCTAACAGGAAAAGGAGCATTTCTTTGCAGCTCCCTCACCCTCACTTTGTGAGCAGCTCTAGCTGGTCCCAAGCTGCTTTAATAATCAATAATTTATTTGGCTGGAAGTGTCCCTAGCCAGGTTGGGATCCTGCAGTCCTGGGGCTGGTGGGTCTGGGTCCTGTGGTGATCCCTGTGGTCCAGCTGTGATCCCTGCAGTCCAGCTGTGCAGCATTGCAAATGTGAAAATTGAGTGTAAGAGCTGTGAACGTGCAGTGCCCAGAGAGGAGCCTCAGAACCAGAAGCACTCCTGAGGCTGCTCCAGGGACACAGCAGATCTTCTGGCCTGGCCAAGGGCAGGACCTCATGTGCCACCACGGGAGGTGGCTGTGGGAGAATCATCTGTGCTGGCCACCTCACCATTGCATGGTGATTTCTGTGGAAGTTGGAGATGGAATTGGAAGATGATCCCACTTTCCAGGTCAGACTTGGGTTTAAATGCTGGTCTGTGCCTGCACTATCCCATTAAACCTCTGCCACGGTGTAGCCTTGGGCTGTGGGTGGCACAGCCTGCATCTGGGTGGGGAACACATCCCCCCTCAATGGCACTGGGGGGCTGCAGACTCCCCTTCCCTTTGACCCCCCTCAAAACCCCTCCTTCATTTGCACAGGGATCAGCAAGTCCTAGGAGGTGTCTCCTGCTGCTCCTGCCATGCACAGCGGACTTGGGCACGAGGAGCCCACAGCAGGAACACTTCTGTCCCTTCAGGACAAAGGACAAGCAGGGATGTCCCCCTGGCTGGAGACCGGGGGTAGGAGGGGGCAGCTGAAATGAGGAACACCAGGGAAACCAAAGGCACAGCAGCACCAGTGCTCAGGGTGTGTTTCTGAGCTGCTCAGCATCCTCATCCCAGCAAAGCCAAGTTCCCATCTGCCAGATCAGGCCCTTCCCTGAGCAGGCATTGTGATGGAAAAGTTCCTGAAGGCCCTGTGAAGTCACTGAGCCTCGGTCTGTGGCCATGCTGGAATGCACTAACCAGGAGTTGTTTTGAGGTCAGAAAGGAATAAGTTGTTTGCAGACAATTGATGTTGTTATTAAAAACATCCATGGCACAGAGCAGGGGGAGGGAGGTTCTCTTTCCTGTTTGGGAAATAGTTTCTCACTGCATCCATCAAACGAAAGAATTCTGTATGAAAAATTAATTCAGGAAAAAAATGTTTCTGGGGCACACGCGCCTGAAAATGAATCACAGCCGGATCAGAGGTTTGGCTCAGACAACATCCAAGATTCAAAGGCAGAGGCCAGATTAAAACCCAGGACTGCTCCCAGCCTGTTGCTGGAACTGGAGGAAATGCAGTTTCCTTCCGAGAAATGCAATCTCCTCTTATAACTTTTGTGCAAAATTCAGGAACTGCAGCTGAAGCCTGGACCAGTCTCCCACTGAGACAGACTCCATGTGAGTTTGGAGCACAGCTGGAGTGCAGGAAAGTGGGGATCACGTATAAAAAGGAAGAAAAACCTCTCAGATGAAGGGATTAGACTATCGCCCTGCTCCATCACTTGGAACTGTGCCACGAGAGCCAGGTCACCCTTTCAGCATGGTTAGCACCACATGCCCTGGCACAGGGCACACCTGGCCCAGCTGTCCCTGCTCCCAGCCACTATGCAGGGTCACACAGCCAGAGACCATTCCCATGGTCTGGACATGAGTCAGTCCCTGCAGTGTCCCTGGCAGGTCAGGTTTAAGCTTTGGGTGTAGCTCCAGGGTATTTTGGGATGGGGATCTGTTCATGGCTGGTGCCAGGATCTGTGGGCACAGGGCTCGGTTCCTGCCCGTGCCCAGGCTGTGCCATGTACCTGCAAGCACCAGCCTAATCCTTCCTGTCAGGGTGGTCAGGGACCACCACTGTGGCTCCAGGACAGAATCAAGCCTTCCCTCATAATTTTAGGGACAAAGTGGCACAACCCAGGTTCTGAGTGGCACAAGTTCATGTCTGAGCATCTTCTTCACCATGACCAGTGCTGCCACTCCCACCCTGATTCCTGGGAATGTCTGCAGCCCTCCTTTGAAACCAGCCAGGCCTGCAGCCTGTGCCATGGGCAGTTGGAGCTAATTGCCCGTGATCAGCTAATTAAAGGGTCCTGATAAAATCTGCCTGGCACAGTAGCATGTGGTGGTCCTCAGGGTGAGGGAGAAGGTGCTGCTGGGACACCCAGGGCTCTACCACAGCCCTTCCTCTTTCCCTGCCCTCAAGGGGTTGTCAGCACCTTTGCTTGGGCCTGGGCTGTCTCGTTTCTCTGCTCCAGGTGGGTGTTGGCAGTGACCCTGGGGTTACAGATGTGACCTGGGTTGGTGGCAGTGGCTGCATGGCCACAGCCCTGTGGAGAACATGGAGCCCAGAAAATGTGGGTGATAGGGTGTTCAGAAAAGGGGGACCACAGAATCCTTCTGTCCCCCCAGGGAACCCACTCCCAGGCATTCCCATTCCTCAAGTTTTGGCCAAAATGAAAAGTAAAGATTCCCACAGCCCAAACAGCCTTTGCTGCCTTGCAGAATGTGCAGCTTTACGTGTCTGGCTGTTCATGTCAAGCTCCTCTCCAAAGACCTGCCTGGTTTCCAGGAATGCTGTCCCATCCAGGGATTACCCATCCTCTTCAAACAGTCCTGGTCTTCCCTGGCCTCCCTGCCTGGGAGAAAAAAGCAGCGAGGGCCAGGCTGGCCAAGGCAGTGTCCCAGGGCCATGGCATGCATGGGAGGCTGATCCCAGCAGAAAAGCTGGGAAATCCCTGTGTTTGACTAGCTTTGATCTGGATTAAATCCCACAGAGACAAACAGGAACAGCCTTCCTGGGGCTGTGTGTTTTGACTTGAAGCCATCAAAGTTTGCCCTGAGCAACCCCGAAAAGTGAGCAGGCAGCTGCAGGCTCTTGGCTGGGCAGGGAGGAGCTGCTGTACTTTCAGGTGTGTTGTCCTTGCCCGAGGGAGGTGGTAGGGTCAGATTTGGATTCAGGATTGAGTAGATGTCTGCCTGTTTCACCCTTGGTGCTGCTGGGTCAGTGGAATCACTCCAGCCCCACACCACCTGGGGGCTGGGCTCAGTGCAGAGCCAGGAGCTATGTCTTCACGGGGTGTCCTCTGCTGCTGGCAGTGTGTCCATATCCACCCACTCCCCTTGTCCTGCACCACCAGGCATTTCTCCATGCAAACACTGGCTTAAGGCAGATGAGACTTGACTTGATGTCCCGGCCCTATAATAGTCCCATGACCCCAAAAAGATTTTTGTTTCCAGCTCATGAATTCTTTCTGCAGGAGCCTCACACCTCTGCTATCCCAGAGCTTGGAGGGTGGAGCAGGGAGGGATGAGCACACACGGACCATGAGCTCCTGGAGGTGGTGCCTGTGAGGAGCTCAGAGCTGCTGAACCAGCCCAGAGCCGTCCCTGGGGGAGCTTTGAGCCAGCACAGGCCATCCCTGCTCAGCTGGGAAGCAGCAGAACAGAGAAATAAGGTATCCCATGGCAATCGCAGGGAAAGTGAGGAGGGGAAGTGCCGTGCTCCAGATGGACGTGGGTGTGGGACAGCCGGGCTGGCAGCTGCTCCCTCCAGGGAGGGGGAATCTGCCTCAGAATGGTCTGGTGTGGGGGTCTGGATGTTAAACACGGGCAGTGCAGGACGGTCCCATTCCTGCATGGGATCGTGATGCTGCATTCCATGGAGACCCCGCAGGGGATGCTGAGCCCAGCCGGGCCCGCCTGGGCTCCCTGAAGTACCCGAGCCCAGCACAATCACAATCCACATTTCTGCCCAGGGCCTGCTACAGAAAACCATTAACAGTAGCACAGCTGCCCTGATAAAGCAGGATAAGCCTGTCAGCTTTTGACAAAACCCCAATCTTCAGGAAAACAAAACACCAGTGCCTTGTCGGGAGTGCCAGGACCGCCCAGCGTGGCCGGGAGCAGAGAGCCGCGGCATGGGGGGAGCAGGGCAGACAGCTCGTCCCAACACCTCCCTGAAATACCGTCATGTCCTCGCCGCGATAACAACTGGGGTGTCAGGCTCATCAGCCGCGGTTTTCCTTCCCTCTCAGATGCCCCAGAGTGTCCCGGAGATAAGATAGCTCTGTTTACCCAGGGCACGCTGCAGAGCTTTGTCCACAGCCCCAAGGTGCGAATATCGCTGAGCAAACACAGCTCTTCACACCTGCAGGGCTTTTCCAAAGCCAGACTGGAACGATGCCGGGTCCAGGTGACTGTGGGATGGGAGCTGGATGCTCACCCTGTCCACCACCATGATTTGTGCTTGCATTGGGTTGCAGGATTAGCTCAGGTTTAGGAAGGCTTGGAAGCAGAACTAAAATCCATCTCTGCTGAGCTTTCTCAGCTGGAGCTGAGTTTTTATGTCATCCAATATCATTCTGCAGATCCACAGACAATTCTGGCTCCTGTCACCCAGAGCTCTCAGCCTTTGCCTCAGCAAAACCCTCACAGGGTCCCTCTCCCTACTTCCAGAAAGGGAAACTGAGGCACAGCAGAGTTGGGCCAAGCCGTGAGAGGACCTTTCTGCATCCTTGGAGCATCTCCTCTCCAAAGCCAGAGCAGCTGAGCAGCAGTGGCTGAGCCCAGGCCATGGAGCTCACGGGACAGCCCAGGGCCAGGCGCGACGCTCGGTGCCGCTGTGCGGGTGGAACGAACGTGCTGAGCTGCCAACAGCTCCCCTGAGCCAGCTGGGCTCGGAGAGAAACCAAACCCTTCCCGAGAGCCCTCATCTGTCAAGCTTGGGTTACTGTCTGGCACCTCGAGTGGCCAGGCTGAGGTTTGTCACTCATGGGAACGGGAGCACTCCCAAAGCCACCCTGAGCTCCATCTCCCGGGGAGAGGCACGGGCTGGAGCAGCTTCTGCAGGCACAGGCAGGACCAGCTCCCAGAAATGTGTGACAAAACAGAGGGGACCATCCCCTTGGAGAGTCCTCCTCCCTGGAGCTTTTGTGCTGGCATTTCTGGGATCTGGTGCTTCCCCAGCTCCAAGGGGGTGTTTTCCTCTGGCTGGAAATCCCCCATTCCGTGCTGCCACGGGATATGGGGTCTGGGGCTGTGAATGCACAGCTGCAGCCACTGCTACTGCCTGGGAGGGTGAGGCCATGGGATCCTGCAGAGAGGAGGGAAGGCAGCACCAAACCAGGGCTAGGGAAAGGACAAAAGGAGGGTGATACAGACTCCAGAGGAAAATGCTGCAGGAGCTGGGCTTCAGAGAGGTGGTTTTGGTGCAGTGGCACCGTGGTGGGGATGCTGCTGGGTTTGGGAAGGGATGATGAGGCCTGGGTTGTGCCCAGCTCCGTGCTGGGTGCTGGCAGCAGCCACAGGGTCCCTTCGGAAGTGGGGCTGGCTGGGGCTGGTTTAACAATTCCCCTGGCCCTGCTCCAGAGGAGATTGGGAAATGATCTGAGGTTAAAACAACACAACACGTTCCTGAGTGCTGTTTATGAAGAGGAGCCCGGCTCAGCCCGACCTCACAGGAGGCTGAATTACCAGGGACCGGGCACGGGAGCGACATCACTTTAAGCCGGGTTTGCCCTGGGGGAAGCACAGCCTGAGCTGGTTTAAAACCGCCTCGCTTTGCTTTCACCCCTGGCTGTGGGGAAGCACGGCCAAGTTTCCCAGCTCCCTGGGGCACCGATGGAAGCAGAGCTGAGGCTATTTGTATCCCTGGTCTGTCTGGGCTGAACAGTTTTAATCCAGATTTGAAAAGCCTTTGACTCTTCGCCGGGCTGGTTGCATTATCAGCCTTGTGCATTTCGGGTAACCTTTGCTCTGAATGAGCAAATTCTTTCAGTATCTGTGCCGTGGCTTTAACGCTGACGTGGCTGGTCCCTCCTGGGGAGAGCTTATAGGAAAATGTCCTGGAGGGTCACCTGGAGCTTTGGGGTGCTCAACCCCATCACGTGTCCTCCTTTTGAGATGCAGGGTTCTGGTTTTACAGAAACACAAACGGAATGATGAGACCAAGCACTTGGGGACTGGGATGAGGATTTTGGCGATTTGAAAAGCATTCCTTCAACCTGCAGCAGTTCAGAGCTGCCCGGAGGTTGTCAGGCTGGACAAGAAACACCAAGGTGTGGGGTAGAGAGAGGAGAAAGGTCTTGGAGAGCACCACAGCCCTGGAGCAGCTGAGAGAAGCTGCTGTTGAGATCGGTACCAGATAAGAGGGAAACCACAAGGGCAGAGTCTAAGTGGGTAAATTGTTCCCAAGTGGATTCTCCTCGACTCTAAATAAACATTGGCGCTTCAGGAGCACCTTGGAGCTGGGCTGGGGGGGGCAGAGCAGGGGCTAGGGGCTCTGTGCTCTCCCTGATAACCCAAGGACTGCAGGGTGAGCTCTCCCATCAACTGCTGCCTTTGACTGGCATCTGGATGAATTACGGGATGCAAACAATTCATTTCAAAGGACTGACAATCTCAGGAGACTGGGCTTGGATGGTGAAATTAAACAAAGCAAGCTGATGACAGGCTGGTATCATCTCCCAGAGTGAAATAGAGTTCACTTCTTGACTTTTCCCTTCTCAAAAGAAATGAAGAACAAACGAAAAAGTATTAAGCTCTTTCTAATCTGAGGTTTATCTGCAAACTTTTTGCACAACACCTGATTTGCAGAGAAAATCTCCCGGTCAAATCTAAGTCAAATCCTGGTCAAAGCTTTTTCTGGATGTTTTAAGCTGCATGAGGGGAAGTTTAGGCGAGACATTTGAAAAACTTTGTTACAGAAAGGATGTTTGGGCATTGGAATGGGCTGCACAGGGAAGTGGTGGAGTCACCATCCCTGGAAGTTAAAAAAGCCTGGATGTGACACTCAGTGCCATGGTTTGGTGACAAGGTGGTGTTGGGTCACAGGTTGGACTCGATGATCTCCAAGGGCTTTTCCAGGCTCGTCGTTTCTGTGCTTGTGAGTGCCATCCCTTCACTGTCACAGCAGGACATGGTGTGGCTGCAAGGTTCTGCCACAGAGGGGACGCAGTGTTGGCAGCCAGTGCAGGACGCAGAGTGGACACACTCTGCCCAAGCCAGAGCAGCCCTCAGGGGAGATCCCCGGAAGCTCCGTCCCTGTACTCAGAGCTGGCTCCTGGGGCAGACTCCTGGTGAGGCTGACTCCTGGTGAGGCTGACTCCTGGTGAGGCTGGCTCCTGGTGAGGCTGAAGGCTGACTCCTGGTGAGGCTGACTCCTGGTGAGGCTGAAGGCTGGCTCTTGGTGAGGCTGACTCCTGGTGAGGCTGAAGGCTGATCCTGAGACAGCTCCCAGAGGTGCTCTGGGCAGGAGAAGGCTCCGCTGCAGTCTCAGGGCAGCGCGGTCTCCTCGCAGCAGTCCGGAGGAAGCGAGGGCAATTCTCAGCCCATTCCCAGGCGCTCGGAGCCCAACGCGTGTGCTGCACCAGGGCAAGGCCGGCTCCCCATCCTGTATTGAGTAACAGCGCTTTTGTCTTGGGAGAAAACGCCTTGGGTGAGAGGCTGCCACAAATCCCAACATTTCAATGCAGCACAACGGGCCCGTAGGTTCCTCCTCCACCCCCATCGCCTGCGGATGGACCCTCAGCTGCCTGGTGGCTTTGAAGGAGCCATTGCAGGTCACTGGACATGTCCCTGAGGACTCCAGCAAGGAACACACAGCTCAGTTGGACCTCGAGGGCTGCCAGCAGCTGTTTGCCACGTGTGCTGCCTGGCAGTGGGGAGAGCTTCACTGCCCAGAGATTGTTCAAATCTGGCTCAAAATCTGAATATCTGGGAGCTGTAAATCTCCCTGGAATAAGTCTTGCTCTTGCTCTTCTGATGCCTCCTGTGGGGCCGGAAACACCACGTGTATAGCCAGGAAATACCTTGGGAGGTTCTGGTGCTGCAGTCCAGGCTGGAACCAATAAATGTGGAAACAGTTATGGAATCTCTCCCTCCATGAAATGAATCCAAGCCTAGGCCAGATCCCAGTCTGGCAGGTTAAGTTCCCAGTGGTGTCTGTGGCTGCTGGGATCAGCTCCCATGGCTTGTGGGATGCAGGATGGATGGGCAGCCACAGTGCCTGGTGGGCAGCAGCTGCTGGGTGCTCTCCACAGGGATCTGGTGCTGTTGGGAAGGGTTTTGGTCTCACCATGCTGCAGAAAGTTGATAATTCTGAGTGTCGACAATTAACCCTCAGCAGCTGATCTGACAGGACTTGTTCTTTCCTCCTGGGGGCTTGATCTGTGAACAGCTCTGGACTTTCTCCCTGGACTTGCTTTCAAAACCAGCCACAATATTTTGGGATTTGGCTATGCCAAACTGTCCATCTGCTGGCCACTTTGGATGGGCACTATTTCATCTGGCTCCGGGTGTTGATGAATAGCTGGTTCACCACGGACATGCCTGGTTTGCCCCTGTTGTCGTTGGGGTGAGGGCAGTCCCAAAACATTCACAGGTTCCATCTGCCAAGCTCTGCTGTTCAGCATTTGTTTCTCCTCCCCACTCCTCAGCATCTGCTGGAAGCTCTCCCTTCCTGCTGATGGTCCTGACAATGACCACGGCATGGCAGGGCTCCACTGGGGAGTCCTGATGAATGGAGGTAAACCTCAGGGAGGAGAGCTCAGGGTGGTGCTGCCACACTCAGCACCTGAGAATCCACCAGCAGGACATGAATCCCCTGCCCTGCCTGTACAGGCCTGGTTTTGGGCTTGGTTTGGGCAGTGAAAATCAGATTTTCAGGGGAATTCAGCTGCAGAACTCCATCAGGACCAAATGTCCCCCCTTTTTCAGTGACTGAGAAATGCAGCCAAGCTTGAGCAGCTCTTCTTAGAGACAGCAACAGACACATCCCTAGCAGAGAGCAGTATTTTTCTTTTAAGCCTTGGCTTCAAACATAAGGGCAATAGATTTGCTTTAAGGAAACAAATCCCCAAATTTGTTAGGATTGGCACAGCACGGGATTTTTCACTCGCCTTTTTTCTCATTTCCAGCTGAATCATTTTAGCAGGGACTTTTCTAGAAACGCTCAGCCTGACTCAGACACTCAGTCTCAAACATTTCAACTCAAACACTGAGTCTGGCTTTTTTTATGGAAAAGAGAATGAGGGTCTTATCCTTGGAAATCCCAGGCGGGTGTCAATGTTCTGTTACCAACTTCAGTGTCACAGAGTTGTTACATTTTGCAGAACCAATGATGACAGCAGGACATGTCCAGTGCCTCTCTGTCCCTAAGGCATGTGGGGGTTTGGGAACTGGCAAAGTGGGAAGTGAAGGGCACTTGGTTGTGCAGCCTCCCCAAGGAGATCCTGAGTCACTCTGACGACATCTCCCCCAGAGCTTCTCCACAGAACTGCCATTCCTGAGGATTTTCAGGCATGGAAAAGTGTTCTGATCCCCAAGCCCTTTCTGTGCTGAGGGGGAGATGTCCTCAGTGTGTCCCTCCCCAGGATCTTGAGCCCTTGCCTCTCCTGCACTGGCAGTTTGGCCATTCCCTGCTCTCACAAGGTCAGAGGTATTGGCCTCATGAGGAGTGATCAGAGTGTGAGGGGCTCCCCAAAAAGCCCTCACCCCAACAGGGGCATCCCAGCAAGGCTGGGGCTCTGCCTTTCCTTCCCTCCCCCCCATCCCCACTTGCTGTTGCTGCACCCGGGTCTGTGGCTCCAGCCCTGGGGGCAGTGCTGGCCACAGCTGCATTTTTTGTGGTGTGTCCACACACTTCCCTCTGTCCTTTATCTCTGACTGGCAGGAAAACCTGGGCCTGGCACAGCCCTCGTGTCTGCCCCTCGCAGCCACAGCACCCCCATGGATTTCCCCTTGCCTGAGCCAACTCCTGAGCCTCCTTCTTACTCACACTCAATTGCTCATGCAGATGAACTTTCCTGAGGTTTGGTGGTGGCCAGCTGGGGCTGTGGTGGGTGGCACTGGGCCACACGGGAGGGAATGGGGACTCTGTGAGCAGAGCTGGATCTGACCCCTCAGTCCCTATGGCTCCAAGCTCTTGGGACCACATATGGTGACTGCACTCTGCAGGACTTTGCCTCTGGTGTTCATCCTTGCTTGACCATTCTGCTGCAGCAGGCATGGACAGAAACCTTCTCCCAGCCTGGGGTCATCCAAAGCCCCAGGAGAGATCCCTGTGAGGTCACACCAGGCATGGACAGAAGCCCTATCCCAGCCTGGGGTCATCCAAATCTCCAGGGTGTCCCTCTCAGGGACTGTGACCCTGCATGTCAGGATTCCTCCTGCAAAAGAGAAATAATGGCTCAGGCTGAGCTAGCAATTTTCTGGGGAAAAAAAACATGTTTGGGAAAAAGATAATTTTAAGGAGACTGAGACTTCATAAATTCAAGTTAAGTTTAGAGATTACTTTCAGTCTCTGGATTCTTCCATCCTCCCCTTTTCCTTCCCCCCTCCCCCGAATTATTGTTTGCAAAAATTAAAACAAAATGTTTTGGGGTTTTCGTTTGTTTAAAAAGCAATTTGCATTTTGAAAATTGCCAAAATATAAGCTTTGGGAGGGTGGGGTCTTTTGAAAGGGCAGCATTGTCATTGCTGAATGAAAACCACGGAGAGGAATTCGTCCTGGGAGATGCGGGGCGCTGGGGACATGGTGGCAGCACAAAGACCACAACCACAGGTCCCAGTGCACAACCCCAGCCTGCACCTCCATTCATGTCCCTCCCTTCCTTCTTCCACATGGAAAATCCTGCCCACCTTGACCTCCTTGAGGAATTCATTTGACCAAGTCACTGGTTTTAACACAGAGAAGATTCCACGGTGTTTTCTCTGCCTGGCTCCAAACCGCAGCTTTCCTCTTTCCCTCTTCAACCTTTTCCAAGTTTCAGAACATCTGTGTTTAAATGAAATCTGGTTCTCCAGACCCAGCCTGGCAGCTCAGGTAGAGATGCTCTGATGAAGCTCTGCACATCTGTGCACAATAAAGTCAGGGAACAAAAGGCTTGTGAGGTCCTTGGCAGAGTAAGAGAAATAAGAGATCAAGAGGCAGCAGGACTGGGCTTAGTGCAACAACTGGAGCCAGAACTTTTCCTCGCAGGGCCCTCAGCACCTGGCCCAGGTTTTGCTCCTAGCTGGCTCTGCAGGGGTGCAGGGGTGTCTTCTCCACCAGGTGCAAAGCAAAGCTCGAGGAGCAGACATGATGCCAATCCTGGGAGGTGATTTTTATTACAGCCCTCCAAGGCGTTCATAGAAAGAAAAAACGGGTTGCTAAAGAGCCACTTGAATTCAGGGAAATTCAAACCAAGAAGCAGTGGCAGAAAATTAAAGCCAGGCCAAATCATGTTAGGAACAAGGCAAAAGGCTTCAGCACAGCAGGGGATTAACCTCGGGCTGAGCAGAAGGAGGGCGGGAGCTGTGTTTCCTGAGCGCCTCTGTCCAGGGAAAGCCTGGCCGGGGAGTCACACTCCCTGGGGACATGCACAGATTTGGAGCTGGGATCCAAAACCATCCCGACCTGCTGTTGGGCCAGCGATGTGCCCAGGCAATGCCACACTCCACACCTCCAGAGTGATCCCACCACAGTGTGTCCCAGCCTTGTCCCCACGAGGACTTTGTGACGCCTGGCTGGGACATTTCTTGCATTGCTCCAGTTCCTGCGTCGCTGTGTGCTACTGTCAGGAGAAATGGGATGGGCATTTTCCTTCAGTCCCTCTGTCCCTGTGTGCCACTGTCAGGAGATATGGGATGGGCATTTTCCTTCAGCCAGAACAAGCCTCTCCCATTGGGCATTCTGCAAATACACCGGGCTACAGGCAGGGCTGCCAGCTTGCCCTGGCTGGTGGCCAGCAGTGCACAGCACTGGCCACTCTGGCCCAGGCACTCAGGGTGGACACAGGACACAGTAATTGCAATTAATGCCGTTCTCCCTAAGTTTGGCCCCCTTTGAGTGCAGAAACAGGTGGATCAGGAGGGGAGGATGCTGGAAAAGCAGCCAAATGTATGGGGTTGGGAGGGAATCAGTGCCCAGCTGTTTCCAGCTGTTTCCTTGGTGCCCTGGAAGGAGGAGACAAAACCAAGGCTGAGCTGATGGAGCCAAAAAAAGCTGAGAGGTCACAGTGGAGGGGTGGCCGTCACTCCCTGGATGCCTGTGGGGAGCTCCAGGGAGGCTGTGCTGGCCATGGAGTGAGGCTGGCCCACACCCTGCCTTCTCCCAGCTCACTCACTGCCTCCCTGGAGGGTTTGTCCCCGAAGGCAGCCACAGTATTCAGGTCGTTGGCTCTGGATGAGGACAGGAATGGCTGTTTTGAGGAGCTCCTTGCAGCTTCTTGTGAGGTTCGGCTTCTTCCCTTCTTCGGGATTTTCCTATCCCTGGAACACCAATGGAAAATTGATCCTGGGAGCAGAGTTGGGAGGAGCTCTGCACACTCCACTCATTCCTCCACATTCCTGTGCAGCTCTGCCCTGGTGGCACCAGTGGAAATGTTAGCAAAGAACTCGAGAAAATCCCCAGAGATCTGTTTTTCTGGCTTTGCAAAAACATTTCTGCTTATCAAGCAACCCAAAGAAATGCGAAGATTTTCACTCACTCTTCGTGTGGGCTCAGCTTTGAATTTTAAAAAGGGATTTGCCAATGCAATCTTGCAAAATACTCCAGTGCCAAGTCCAGTTCTCCTAAAATACAAGTTTTAGGAGGAGGTGAGCTTTCATTCTCCTGCATTTCTGACACATTTGAGGGAGAACTAAGGCTTCTGTGAGGCCATGCCACTCCCTGGAGAAATGTCCCCTCATGCTGATCAACAGGGACCAAATCCTGTGGTTTGTGGCACCAAAGGCAGAGCTTCTCGTGAACCTCAAGGCTTTGAATGATGGAGATGTGCCCACATGGTCACAACCTAAATAACCCTCAGGCTGAGGGATTTAAATCTGTTTTCCTTTGTTTGAGTGAGTCCTGAGGCTGTGCCACAGGTACAGGTGCTGCCTTCGGGGTTAGGTATGGCCAGGAGATCATTCCCTGTGTCCCAGCTCTGGTCTGTGCCTTTGGGAAGGCTCTGTCCTGAGGGTAGGAACCAGCCTGAGTCCTGCACCTCCAGCAAAAGGGTTTAACCTCGCTTGGTCAGCTGTGTAAAATAAGGGTTGGGAATTTAAAACCCCCACCAGCTTCCCAAAACCTTTGCTAGTGCATTCTGCAGGGCAGGCATCACCTCCAAAACCCTTTTCGTGGTGGAGCCATGGTGTGGGCTGGGGCTGCTCAGCACGTGTGGGATGAGGAAAAAGCAGAGCTGGGCAGCTGCTCCAGCAGGGCACAGCAGGCTGCTCTTCCTGAGCTTTCCATGGAAGGGGAAAAGCCACGAGGGAGGACCCACAAGTGCCTGGTGCGTGCTCCTGTGCTGCTTTTAGCTGCTGAAAGTGCAGCTTCAGCACTTTGTGGGGCTGGGCCAGATCTGAAAGAGCCATTCCCTCTGGAGGCACGAGCGCTGTCTCCAGGCTCCCTCACGGCTGTGTCCTGTTGGGGACATGACAAAAGCTCCTGCAGGAAGCTGGGCTCATCCCAGGAGGGCCAGACCGCAGCTCAGAGCCGTAGCCCAGCTCCGTGGCAGGAGCCTCTCTCCCTCACGCCTGGCAAAGCGCTCCCAGGCCGCTCCTGTCATCATGGGCACATCGGTGGCTGCTGCTCCTGCTTAACCAGCCCTGCTGGGGACGTGAGGTTTGGCCTCTCGGTGCCAGAAGGAGGAATTCCGACGGCAGAGCACAGAGATGGTGGCTGGGGACGTGGGGACAGGGGTTCCACCCTCCCCTGCGCTGTCACGGCGTGTGTCAGCTGGGGATTGTTCCTGAGAAACACTCCGGAGCTGCGCTGCCATTTTCTGGGCTGAAATTTGATAATTAAGCAAATACAGCGTGGCTTTGTGTTGGGAGAGCACCATAAGGTAAACAGGAAGGAACGAGGGATTAAGACGTCTGTGCTCTGAGGGAAGGTGACAAGCCTGGAGCTGTGACACCTCCGTGCCGGGGCAAGGGGCCCAGCTGTGGGCTGGCATGGCACAGATGCATTGTTCAGGGGTGAAGAGCAAATAAAAGCCACGGGAAAAGAAAACAAGCTATAAAATTCTCAGCAAAGCCCAGAGCCCCAGCAACTGCCTCCTGATGGCCCTGTGACAGCTCTGGGGAGAGGCGGGCGAGGGGTCGAGCTTTTGAAGTCCCAGAGTCGTCCTTTGTGAAGGCCCCTGATGTTGACTTTAGGCTGCATTTGGTGGAGGAATTGGACAGCTCAGCCTCAGCAATCAAAGCAGGGTGGCACGTTATGGAATTTGGCTAACTGGGTGTCAGGCTGGGCCTGTTCCATGTGGGATAGGGGATGCAGGGGCAGAAATGAGGATTATCAGCATGGTCAGGGCTGCAGGTGGGTGACAGAGCCTGTGTGTGGAAAGCTGAGGGAGAAACCAGCTAGGAAGGTCTTGGAAAGGTACTCAGAGGTGAAATGTGTGTCTTTCAGAACTGGCGAGAGTGGGAATACTGGGAAGGTCAGGCAGGTGATGATGGAAAGCCCTTCCCACAGGGACAGAGGGTGTTCCTGAAGTGCAGGGGAGTGTGGGTTTCTCAGCAGTTTGGGGACCTTTTATACTGAGCAGCGACAACACAAATGAGAGTGGATGAGAAGGGAGATGAGCAGAGCTTCCATAGGGGAAAGTGCTTGTGACAAAGCTGAAGGTGCCACAGGGGTTTGTGTGCTCTGTCCCCTAACCACAGTGGGGCCCCTGTCCTCACAGTCCCCCTGGAACCCCCACTGCGAGCAGGGAGAGCCAAATCCATATTTAATGCAAGTCAGGCCAGTGAAATGTGGTCTTGGCAACCTCCTCGTGCCCTCCAAAAAGCTGGGCTTACCTCGCAGCACAGGTCAGGAAGGGACGTGTCTGAGCTTCCCACAGCCAGAAGTGTCACCATCCTGTGACACCCCCAGTCCGACAGGGCATACGCAGAGGGGTTGGCAGCAGCTCCCCGGGGTTGGCACCTCCCTGTTTGGGCACAGATGTGACAATGTCCCCCTTTTGCCTCTCTCAGCCTGCAACTGCAACCTGCACGCTCGGCGCTGCCGCTTTAACATGGAGCTGTTCAAGCTGTCAGGGCGCAAGAGCGGCGGCGTGTGCCTCAACTGCCGGCACAACACGGCGGGCAGGCACTGCCACTACTGCAAGGAGGGCTTCTACCGCGACCTCAGCAAGCCCATCTCCCACCGCAAGGCCTGCAAAGGTACGGGGACAGCAGGGGTGGCTGGTGGCAATGCTCAGCTCTTCCTTCCCCAGCCCCTCCCTGCAGCTCTACTTCCACAGCTCTTCCTCTCGCCGAGCTCCTCCCACTCCCCCCTCTCCCAAACCGGTTTGGAATTGCTTTTTTTGCCGTTTGGAATTACTTGTCATGCCCTCACATTCCCTGCCGTCACCTCTGCAGCCTCCTGGTGAGGACAAGGCCACCCACATCCCCTGCCATCACCTCTGCCTGCTCTCCCCAGCCTCCTGCTGGGGATGAGGTCATGGAAATAGAAGCCCTCATTGCTGAGGAAGACTTCAAATTATTTTGGGGTTTATCACTTACAAATTGTGCTTCATCTGCTCCTACCTGGCCACCACTCTGCAAGGGCAGAGGGGCACAAAATCCCAGGTATGTGTGAGATGTAGAATTTAAATCGGCCTCCTCCAAGCCCCGTCTTCATCTCCCACCCTTCAGGCAGAGCTGAGCCCACGCACAGAACTTGTCACTCCTGCGGACAAGGAGAGAACAGAAAAAGGGGAAACGAGTTTATTTTGAGCTCAGAGTATTTTGAGGTTTCCTCGTGTGACCGTGGAGGCGAGCTGGGATTCAGCTGGGGCGGGAGCAGCAAGAAGAGCAAATCCTACAGATGAACCCTTTTAACTCTCAGCTGCTGCTGGAAGAGAGGGAAATCATGAACCTGAGATGCAGTGAAAGGAATCAAGCAAATATTCAAAAGCCAGATTAGAAAATGCTGGGGTTTCCCACAGGAATCCTCAGCTCTTTTCTCTCTAAAGCTTCGTTTCAACAAGAAATGGAAAGCTTTTTGGCTTCAGATCAGCATTTTTGGCTGGGAAATTTTGGGTCTCCAGCATTTTTAATTTTTTTGTTTTCTTTTTCTTTCCTTACTGAGAACAGACATTTTTTGCCATAGCAGAAATCAATTCTTCAGACAGTCCTACTCCCCCTTTTTGATCCTTGTGAAAATTATTCCAATGAGTTTATTTTATATTTCCCAGCTGCTCATTCCTGCTTTTCCTAGCTCTCCTCCCTGGCCAGGCAGCAGTTCCCTTCTCCTGTCTGTCCCTCCTTGCTGTCACCTGGCCCTTCATTGTCACTGACAGCACCAAGTCCTGCCCAAAAACCTGGTCAGTTGGCACATGCAGGTGGGAAACCTCAGAGCCATTCTGTGCCTCAGTTTCCCCAAGCGAGCACCCAGAAGCCATTGCCGGCCTCCGGGCGGTTCTCAGGCTGAATTCCCCACTTGCAGGATCATTCTCTCTGTGAAATCCTCTTTGCAATCGCTCTGTTCTCCTGCTCTGCCTCCTCGAACCTCTCCTGCACTTGAAGCTGGAGATGGCCAAACGTCAGCGCTCCTCCAGCCCTGTGGTTTGTGCCAAACCCGTGCCCATTGAGCTGCCAGGCACAAAGGGTTGTGGTAACTGTGCTGGGCACGGGCAGTGCCCACTTCGCAGCCCATGAGCTCCATTTCCCAGCCCTCGAGGGCTTTTTGTGGGGACACCCCCTGTCCCTACAGCAGCAGTGAAATGAAGCTCCCCACAGCACCGGCATCCCTCTGAAAACTCCTTTTCCCGAGCTCTGTTTATTACACAGTGGGGTTTGTGTTCCCTCTGTTTTTCTCTCCTGACTCAGGGCTTGTGCTGAAATAATTGTTAAAAATGGGCAGGTTTAAAGCCAACCCTCCCATTTAACAGCTCCAGCCACCTCTCTGTTGATAGCTACATTCATTTACCATCTCACCAAACCAACACTCCCAGAGCCTCATCTCAACTGAACGTGGTTAAAATTAAGGAATTAACCATCCTGAGCTCCTGCCACCTCCGTCATCACTGCCTGTACCCAGCAGAACCATATTTTCTCTATATTTGCTCTATAAAACCTGATTCTTTAATCCATCACATCACTCTGATCATGTCCCACACATAATAAATTTAAATAAAAGCATCTCAGAGAGCCCTGATGCCTTGGGAGCTGCTGAGGAGCTCGTGGCTCTCACCCACCCCAGCAAGATCTCGGCTGATCTCACAGCAAAAGCTCCATGAAAGAGCTGCCAGTGACATTTTTTCATTAACTCAATTCCATTTATTCAGCCTAACAGACACATCCAGCTATGCTACCTCTCCTGTGCCTTGCATTCCTCATCTCCCACTCCATCCCATGCACGAGGTGCCTCAACTCACAACACATCAAACATCAGCAAACTAAAGAGGCTGGACTTGCATTGTTTGAGAGAGTTGGTTTGGGTAATTATGCAAAAACATGACATGGCAGAAATGCTTGCACAATGCCTCCTTCTTTTTAACTTGGAGAGAAAGAGAATTCCACAAACTTTTGCACATGTTGCAGGGCACGCGTGAGGCTCAGGCAGCAAAAGGAGAGCAGAAAGCAGAGCTGAGCAACAGCCCCTGCTCAGCTCAGGGCTGCTTGTGTTTCCAACAACCAAACCTTTAATAATTGATAAATAAAAGACTTTTCTAATGATCTGAAGTTCAGATCAGCAGTGCAGGTGAAGGCATAAGGAGCTGGAGTTTAAGGATGGCTTTCCCTCATGGCTAACAGTGATCCAGCCATGCCAGGTGCTTTGCCCTGTGTTTGCTTCCAGTGGTTTTCCTTGCAAAAATGATAAAAACCTGGAAGTTGTCAGTGGCCAGCAATGCCCTGGGACAGAGCCATGCCAGGCAGGCCATGACACAGAGACTGCAAACCACAGGCAAAGGAATTGATGACAGATGGAGCAGGGATATTGCATGGAGTGGCAATGGTGGGTGTGTGCCAGAGCCTGCCAGGCTGCAGCTGGGCATGGAGCTGGGCATGGAGGATGTGGCTGCTCCAGGTGGGTGGTCAGGCAAGCCCAGGGACGCCAAGCCAGGGCTCCCCTGGCATTCCGAGGTCAGACTGCAGCTGATCCCTGCCCCAGCCACGGCTCCTGGGCTGGAGGAGCCCGATGGTGCCGCTGCTCCTCCTCCAGGGGGATGGGTGGGCTTATCCCAGCGGGCAGGATGCCCTTTGTCCTGGCAGGCACATCACACCCGCGCTCCTGGGGACTGTCCTGAGAAGCAACAAAACTCGGGGTATAAGGAATTTTCAGGTTCATTTTTTCAGACTCAGACAAGAATGAATTTTTCCTCCTTACTCCCTGGTTTTTGAGAAATCACGAAGAGCTCCCAGCACACTGAACCCCTGCTTCCAGTTCCTTCTGCTTTCCCTCTGCTCCAAATGATGTTGCAAGTGAAATTCCACATCTGGGTCCTGCAAACCCTCGTCCACCCCGGTCTGTCACGGGCTGCTGTAAATCAGGGCCCTGCTGTTGGTTCTTTTGATTAAATTCCCTCCTGATATTTGCCAGATTATTGGCACTAATGTAATTCCATTGGAGTAGAGAGCCTGCAGGGTTTTATAGCCTGGCTGTAAAATAGCTCTGCACTTCGGGGAGAGGCTTTGCACACTTTTTGATGAAAAGTTGACAAACGAGACGTGCTCTGAATGCACTTGTGCTGGGGCTGCCAGCACAAACCCCTTGTGCAGGGGCAGGATTTGGCACCTGGAGAGGTCACATTCATCAGGGCTCAGTGTTTTGGGAGGAAATGGGATTGTCTGTGTGCTGGTGCTGCTGCAGCCTGGGGAGTTTCCCAGCTGTGCTGGAGGATTTCATGCCTTATGCAAACCCCAAAAAGCACTCCCAACCTCCCTGCCCATCCTGGCCTGCACCCACCAAGGGTCAAGACTTGACATTTGCATTTTGGAGGCAGTTTGGGCTGGAGCAGAGGGAGGTGCGATCTGACGCCATGGGCTCAGCCTCCCGGCCTTGAGTTCATGGGTGCAGATAAAGGGTTTTTCCCCACGCAGTGGGAAGAATTGAGTGGGGGAGAACCCAAACCCCTTTGGCTCTGGGTGCTGCCAGGAGAGCACCCGGTGACAGGGACAGTGGCACCAGTCCCCATCTCTCTAGTGACTATAGAGGGAGCTGCGTGACCAGCTTAGAGCTGAGAGCTCATTCCCTGGAGGCTAGGCCAGGGGAGATGGAACCTCTCTGTTCCTGCTGCTGGGTCCCGCTGGGGAGTTGGGGTGCAGGGGGTGGCAGGGGGAACACCCACCCACGGCAGACAGCAGTCTCCGAATGGTGCCACTGCCACCACAGGTGTCCCACTGCTGGTGTCCCGGTGTAGGATAGGGACACCAGTCTGGGACATCAGTCTGTCCATGGTTCTAGTCATGGTCAGCATCTCTCCAGCCTCGGAGATGTCCCCTGTCCCCATGGTCCCCGAGGCACACCTGGGTGGGGAAAACAAGCTTACAGCTGAAGCATGCCAAAGACTCTGGGATGGCCTGGCTGGATCCCTGCTCCAGGGCTGCAGGGCCAGCAGGGCCAGCAGGTCCAGCAGCGGTGGCTCCTGCAGGGCTCCGTCCCCAGCCTTTCCTCACTGCAGTTCTCTGCTGGCACCAGCACAGCTCTGCCCTTGGGGTCACCTCAGGAGGGGCTGAAGAAAGACATGTTCCCCTCTCCAGAGCTGCCTCATTTTGATGCCCCTCTCTCCTGGTTTTAAGGCGAACTCCAAGGCAGTACTTCCCAAGAATTCACCCCAGGGCGTTGTTCTTAATGGTCAGACTTCCATCCCTTCCTTTCCTCCTTTTTCTCCTCTTTGGATTCCAGCTGGAGCTGCTGAGATGAGAGAGGAGCCAGCTCCTGGTACTGGCAGGGCTTGGGTTGGGCTCTTGTGTCAGGGCTTGGTCACCTCAGAGAAATCACATCCCTGGAGAAATTCCAAACTTCCCAGGCATTGATCTGCCAAGCACAGACTAATTTCTCCCCAGGACTGTGAGGATTCTCTTCCACTGCCACAAGAACGATTTTCTAGTTGCAATTCCATCCTGCATTTGTCAGTGGCTGTGCCTGAGTCACCCCTTCCCCACGGCCCCATAATTCCTTATATCAATATTACTGCAAGCCCTGAGAGCTGATTTATGGCTTCTGCATCTAAAACTTGTCATCACAACCCCCAGACACACACAAACCATCGGAGAAGGTTTCTAGAAATGCAGCTTTAAGCTGTCCATGTTCACAGGTCACTGTGGGAGTGTCCTTGGACAGCACGGGAGGCTCAAGTGCCACCAAGTGTCACCTCCTCCATGGCACCACCAGGACCCTGGGCAGAGCTGCACCATTCAACCATCTGGGCTGGAAGGATCCCAGAGAAAAGAAGGGACATGAGCATTACTGAAACTCTTATGCTGTTCTGAGTTTGTAGAAGGAAACCATGGAAAAGCAGTGATTTTTTGTTCAAGACTCAAGCTCAACACAAGGCATCTCCCAGCCCGGGCCAGCTTTTAAAAAATCCATTAAAATCCACATTTTAATGATGGATGAGCAGACACATCAAATTAGGCAGCTTCCTCTCTGTGAGGCAGAGTGGGCAGAGTTTGCTGAGATATGAAATTCAGGGCAAGACGCTGCTGAATCCAGGGAGCCGTGAGGAGAATGGAGGAGGCTGCTCCAGGGCCCCTCAGAAGGAGCTGGAATCTCCACTGGCGCCTGGAAAGCACCTCAGCACCTTGAGAAGAGAGACACAGCTCACAGCTGAGTCCCGAATCCATGGCAGACATGTGCATGACCCGGCTGAATAGGAAAAGTGGACAGCATTTATTCCCTGACAAGAGCTGGCTCTGCATTCCTGAAAAATCACATCCTGGCAGTGCTGGTGCCCCGGAGGGGTTTACTGGATAAAATGGGGGCCGGCCGCCTTCCAAACTGGGGTTTGGGTTTCCAGCAGAGAAACATCCAGGAGCAATCCTGGAGGGCAGGTTGGGATGTGGTTTGTCAGAAGTGGCGACACAATAGAGGGGAATTTGCGCCCTATTAAGAAAATAAAACCAGATTAAACCCCAGCTCTCCATCGCTGGTCTCAGACTAAGGACAGAAGTTGCTAAATTGACTTGCACAGCCAGACCTTTACATATCCACGAGACAGAGGAAAGAAAAGGAATAATTTGCCTTCCCCGTGAATGTTTTCCAATAATTGAGATAATTTCCTGCTTCAGACCAGTTCTCAGGAGTGGAAAGTGCTTCGGGCTCTCAGATCCTGAGAATTAAACCCAAGCTCAGTCCTGCTCATCCCCACACTCTGGTTTTCAGTGTACTAAAATGAAAAAGTCTTGGGTTTTGGTTTTTTTTTTCTGGTAGGAAAGGATTTATTTTCCAGTTAAACAGATGCTTCTCAGAGCATAACAGAGGAGGGGCTGGGATTTGTGCCGGAGGAGCTCTCACTGGGATTTCTCCCTGCTCTTGGGGTGTTGGGGGCTCTCCCCTCTGTGGATGCTTTGGTGTCCTGTGGGGGTTGTGCACACCAAAAGGATCCTTTTCTGCAGAGCTTTTTCAGCTTCTCCCTCACCGTCCCCACTGCCTCCTTTCCCGAGGCTTGTGGCAACCTCATTATCCCTGAGCCTTCTGCTCCGTTGCCAGATTTGATTTTTATTATTAGTGGGAGAATGCACTTGTAGGAACCTCGTTTCCTTCAGAGCCAGGCTAAAAACCCATCAGGAAGAGAAAAACTTTGCCTCTCTTCTTTTTTTTCCCTTCAATAACAGCATTCCCAACCCACTCTTCCTCGTGCAACATCTCCCATGAGAGCAGGGGGAGCTGGCTTTGTTTTAGATCCATGAGGCCACTGAGCTGCTGCTCTTGGCCTGGCCAGAGCTGCCCCTGCAGGTCTGACACTTTTGATGAAAAAATCAAAGGGATCACATCCTCCACAATAAAAACCAAGTCTTCCCAGCGAAGTGAAGAAAACACCAATGCTTCATCTCAGCATCCCTGGCATCTTCTCCAGCCCTGCTGGAATCACGTGGGAAGTGAAGCTCTCAGTGGACAGAGAAAGTTTTAACAATTTTGGAACGAGGGAATTTTCCAGCATTTGGTGAAGTGCTGCCATAATTGTCCCATTGTGTGTGTCACTGATGCCTGCCCACAGTGCCCCTGCCCAAAAAGTGGATTTATTGCCGGGGTTCCAAGGCCCCTCCGGATTAGCAGTGACTCTGGCTCAGTGGAGGCTTTGTGGCCCCGTCTGTTCCTTGTTATGGAGAAGACAAAGCCAAGGTCTAATCTGTGAAATTTGGCCCAAACTGCAGGGCACCAAAGCCCTTGGCTCCCCCGAGTGCCAGTCCAGGAGGGGAAATGGGAGAGCCCTGAGAAGTGGCGTGGGAGGAGGGACAGCAGGAGACACCCAGAGATTGTTTGGCTCTGCTCAATAAAAGGAGGAATTCATGTCCTGCTGGCAGGAAACCTTTAAATCTCCAGGAGAATGTGCTGAGGGACATTGAGCACGAACATGATCCTTTGGAGGGCTAAATCCAGCTCCCAATGTGCAGACAGGCTGAGGAGCTCATGGCAGAGCAGCTAACAGTTAATATTGAGTCGTTTCTGGTATTCAGAGTTAGCACAGGGACATTTCCACCCCTGCTTCTGCTTTGCAAACCAGCTGGGGCCAGACTGGGTGGGTACATCCCAAATTCCAGCTTCTCTTCCCTAGAAGTCCGTGGGATTTGCAGGACTTGCTGCCCGTGCTGGAGATGCTCTGGCAGTGCCTGTGGGCTCTCCTGTCCCCACGGGATGTCCCCAGAGCCAGCACAAACCTCTCCTCAGCACTCAGGTGCACAGGTTCAGCTCAGACTTCCCTGATCCATGGACAAATAACCAGGATAGGTTTCCAAAGGAAGGAGCCCTGCTTGTTTTGAATTGATTTCCCAAAGACAGAAGCCAAAGAAAAGCTGTGAAAACATCCTGTCCTCCTTGGGACCACTTCAAGGTCACCTCTGGCATGGATTTCAGCTATGAGGGTCAGTCCAGGAATTCTCACACCTTGAGTCCCCTGGTGAGATGTGTTCAGAGAGAGCAGGATTTAAAGTACCTGAGCTGCTAAAGACAGTGGAGCAGGGAAAAAAACAACTCTTCAACAACAAAAAAACCCCCTCACTTAAGTAATAATGCCAGAACCACCCCTCTAAACACTAAACCACAAGGTTAAGTGAGACATGTTTGCTGCATCAGGATGATTGAGGCAACAGGAGAATTTAAATTGAATTTGTTTTGACATTTTGACAACAAACCTGGGTTTGTTGAGGTTTTTTTCAGCAGAAGTTCTCTGTAGCCACATTTTTTTTACTGCTGTTGAAATCTTTGGAGGAAAGAAGGGAAGCAACCAAAGGGAAGCAATTTTTGGCCATGATTCTGGAAAAGCATTTTAAAGCCTGGGTAAATATAAATATGCACCTAAGGCACATTGGCTACTTGGGATTGAATTTGTACTTAGAACTGAGAGTGATTTCTGAATTCAGGAGCCTTCATCAATGATTATTGCTAATTAAGGGTTTTTTTCCAGTTTAATGCATTGTTGGGTTCCTGCTCAGTCCAGAGGCTGGATCAACCCTTATGGGCTTTGTGATTCTGGCACATCCAGGGTGACATGAGGAAATCTGGACACCCTGGCAAACCCGACTTTTTTTTCTTGTCCAGGCAAAAGCATTTTTTGTCACTGAAAACCTCCCAAGGAAGCAGCTTCCCCGAAAACAGGAAGACGCTAATTCTCCAAAAATGCAGATCTTTTCAGGCACCTTCTCCATAAAGGTCACACTTGAGGAGAGCTGAGCCTGGAGGTTTATCCCTCTGTTTACCTTCCACCACACGTGCGTGGGGCAGGATTAGCGGCTGGGAATACCTCCGGCCCGAACACCGGGGCTGCGAAAATATTTGCATTTTTGTCGTGCTATTTGTCAATCTTCGGTGGGGCAGAACCATCTCAGCAAGTTCAACCACCTGAACTGAAAAACCGTGTTGTTTTTTTTATCCCAAGCACGGCCCCAAGATGTTTCCAGGTGTTTTTTAGCCTCAAACCTGAGCTGAAGCACAGAAAGGCGTCGCTGGCTGGGCTGGGGTGGGCGATGCTCTGCCTCAGCAGGTTTGTACAGAAAATAGGGGCTGATTTGGAAGCTCCAGACAGAGCTATAAAAGCCCACGGCAGCCAGTTCTGCAGAGCCTGGCCCCGGGGGAAATCTCCTGGCTGCAGGCGGTGAGGAGCTGCCTGGCAGTGCTTATATCCGTATATATATTAATCCCAGCTAATGTAACTACAGATGTTCTCATTCAGAGCCCTATCTAATCCTGTTGGGCCCTTGCCATGGTGTCTCGTAGCAGGAGTTCTACGAGTTAATTACGTGCGGTGCAAAGCAGCGTTTCCTTTTATCATTGAAAAGGTTGCCTTTTCAACGCCCTCAATGTCCCTTTGTTGCTGGGCTTTAAGGAGCAGTGAAGAGGAGCACCTGTCTGACCTTCCCGGCGCTGTGCATTGCTTGGCAGCCCTCCACCGTCTCTTGGCAAGGCGTTCCCAATCTTTTCCGTGGGTGCTCTCCGTGCCTTTCACTCCAGCTCCCAGCTGAGGACGAGCTATTGATTTCTATAGGGCCCTGATATGAATTCAGAGTTTCTCTCTCCCTCTTTCACAGCACAGCCTCCCATCTTGTGGCTCTTCTGAGCTCCGCTGCAATCAGCCAGATGTTTCATTGACTCCCAGATCTTTTCCTGGAGTGGATGCAGTTAATTGGGACCCTTCAGTGTGGATGAGCCATCCTGTTCCCTCCTTCCAATTATGCCTCCTTCTGCACTCCGGATTTTGGCTGCTCTCCCCTCATCCACTCGGCCACTTTGGGTCTGTCTCGAAAAGAGCGATGTGGTCTCCTCACATCTGGAGCAGCCAAGCTCAAGGTGCTCACCTGGGAGTGCTCTCAGCTCCCTGCTTTCCAGGCCATGGTTATTTAATAGGGAAAATCAGCTTCTAGGAGCAGAGGCACCCCCACTGCTGCCCTCATTGTCCATTAAAGCCTCCCCATAGATTCCTGCTTCTTGTTTTCTCCTCCACAGCCATATTTTTAACCAAAAAATAACTTCATTTTTCACTAGGAATCCCTGGTCATCTCTGCCACAGACACTCAGCATAAATTTTTCTTAAAGGTTTTCTGAAAAAACGAGATTCTGGGAGTTATTTCCCTTCCCCTGACAGAGTGCAGGCACGCCTTTTTCTTGCTCCAGCATCATCCTCCTTTGCTTCTCTCCCATCTCACCGTACCCTCTATGGGGTTATTCTTTCAAGCAAGGCAAGAGGCAAAACCACGTGCTATCCTCCTTATCATCTCCCGGGATGTCGCAGGCACTGTCCTGTCCTGCTCACAGAGGTGCCCTCAGCTCTGGTGCCTCGAGGGCTCTGCCCAGTGCAGGGCAGTGCTGAATTTCTGCACCTCGGTGGGTGATGAACAAATCCACACATCCTTGCACCCAGCGAAGTTCAGGGACGAAAGCCGGGGAAGTTCAGGAATGCAGAGGTGTTCTTCGAGCCCCAAGGTGCCCATCGGAAAGGCAGCGGCGATGCCAAAGGGGCGTTTGCACCAATCACCCCCCCGCTGGCATCCTGAGGCAGGCTTCCCTCACTGTGGGGTTACAGCCCGAAGGAATTTGGACTGGATTGGAAAAATCAGCATCAAGCACCAGCAGCCCGGCCCTCCATGGCTGGGGAAGGAGAAGAGCCTGTAATTGCTGGCTGCAAGTGTTTGCACTGGCCGGGGAACTGTAAATTACCTTTAATTGCTCCTAATTGCTGGCGCTGGTTCAGTTTCTCGAGGACAGGGACAGCAAATCCACATCTGCAGGCATGGCGAGAGCACCTCCTGCCTCCCCGCGCTGGGAGCTGCTGATTCCCAGAGTTTTGGGAAGACGGACAAGGCAGGACGGGCTCGGGGCCCCAGGGAGACGCTGGGGACCGGGGACGCAGAGCCCGTCCCTGCACCCAGAGAGGATTTTCCCCACGGTGTGGCAGAGCGAGCTGGCACAGATCGGCCGGGATCTCATCCCGGTGCAATCCTGCCCACGGGCCGGTGACCCAGACCCTCTGCCACTCGTGCCCTCTGTGCCACCCTGGGCATATCTCACACGGGGACATCAGAGTCCTCACAGGAGCCAGGCCTGGGGAGAGAGGAGACCACCTCAGAGAGATTCGGCTGTAGAAATAACCCCTGCAGCTCTGGCCCAGCTCTGCCGAACTGCTCCTCATGAGGGAAGGGAACAGCAGCATCGCGATTTATTTGTTTGTTTGTTTGTTTATTTATTTATTTATTTATTTATGTGCTGTCCAAAGAGTGCTCTGTGCGCTCAGCCCGGCTTCCGAGAGCCTGAATCTGGGGATCGGACTCATCACCAAGGCTTTTTTTCCCTCTTTTCCCTCTCTGGTCCGAGCGGTCCCACTGAAATGAGGGCGATCTGCTCACATGGAGGAGATTCCTTGCAGGATGGGCTCTGTGGCGATGCCTGAAGCAGCCCTGGAGGAGACACCTGAAACACGAGGCTGTCCCTCCCCTTCCTCCTGCCCTTTGACTCTTCTTGGGTAACCCTTCCCTGATTTGCTTATTTTTGTATTAACTCCTGACTCTCTGCTCTTCTTTAACTCCTTTCTCTCCTATTCCTCCTTCAGGCCTTCACTTAATGCGCTTTTATTTCCTCTCCCCCAGCATTACCTGAGCCATCCCTCGGGGCTGCAGCATGAAGGTTTTCCCACCTAAGCATCCCTCTGCTCATCACCAGCCACGCTGATTTCATGTTAAAACTTTTCCAATCTAAATCAGAAAAGGAGATTTCTGCTGTGGGCAGGTTTGCAAGCAGCCGTTTCCCAGAGGGAGCTCAGGGCAGGGGGAAGAGTGAGACTTTTAATCAAAGATCCCAAATCAGAAGTGTTAGAAAAAGAGGAGAAAAGGAGCAAAAGCTTTGTTGGTATCTTGAGGGGTTTTTTTCCCTCTCATGTGAAAAATCATCAGGTTTTGTCAAGGCTCTGTCTCTTCCCACCCAGGACTGGTGGCGTCAGGGCTGGTGGCAGTTTGCTGGAGCTCTGGGATGTCCCCAGGGAGAAGCTGGACATCCCAGAACAGGGGTGCTCCAGGCACCATCCAAGCCCTGCTGGGTAGGGATCAGCCTGGGAGCTGCTGGTGCAGGGAACAGGATCGTGCTGGGGTGGCTTGGAGGGAACCACACCAAAACCAAACACCAAAACTCGGAAACCCAAAACCAAAGTAGGATGCGGTCTGCTGTCCCCAAACGAGGCAGATTTAGGGTCTTTGGGAGCCAGGGGGGTGCAGAACAAACCAAGCAGCACTGCAGGGTCCAGGAAAAACCCTCTTGGGAGTGATGTGCCGATTTTGGGTGACTTGGGGGCTTTGAAGCCACTGGTGCCCATGGGGACACTCGCCCTGGCCCCCAGGACAGCCCCCTCCAGGGCCCAGGCAGTGGGACACGTTTCCCCCAGCCCCTGTTTCTGGCAGGCAGCTCCCCTGAGGGGCAGGAGGAGACCGGGATCAGTGCTCCCCAGGGAGGGATTTGGCTGGCTCCTTCCCGGGGATGCTGCAGAAGAAAAAGAAGAAAAGGAAAGCTTTCCTGCCTGCCTGCCTGGCCCTGCCACCGCTCAGCAGGGGCAGCCCACAGTCTGGCACGGCGCTTGCAGCTCTTAGAAATCAGGGCTGTTTACAAATGTGCGAGGCCGTAATCCTTTTGGAGCAGTGATAACAAGCCCTGATGCTTTTTTCTTTCTTTCTTTTTTTTTTTTCCTTCTTCTTCTTGCCTTTTTTTTTTAATTTATTTTTTTCCCCCAACAGCTGCACCGGTAAAGTCCCACTGTGGGAAATGAGATGGTGAATGTTTTCAAGTGCAGTATTGACATCCCCTGCCAAACCCTTCACATCTGCCCAGCTCTGCCGTCAAGGCTGCATCCATCTGGCCGGGAACAGCAGGTCCTCCAGCCCGCCTGCATCCCACAAGGGCATTTCCTTCCTGTGCCCACAGTGCCAGCTGCCAGGGATGCTGCTCAGCGGGAAGGGCTCGAGCGAGAGCTCTGAAAGGACTGGGTTGATTTTTCTTGGCGTGCACGTGGAATGAATTCCCAAGCGATTGCTTCCTGCCGGAGCTCGGCGTGCTGAGGGGTGCTGGAACCCTGCTGGGTCTGTACCTCTGTACCAGCCCTGCCGCCACTCCCGGGAGCCCGGGGGGTTTGGAGCTGCTGGTTGGGGGCAGTGGGTGCTGCTCCCCTGCCTTTAAATCCTACAAAGCCCTGATCCCAGCGCCCATGGGGTGAAGAGTTGTGTCCGTGGGATCCACGCCCACGCTGCCCCCAGGATCAGTCATCCCGGCTGCGCTTCTATCTCCGCAGCGGGGCTGGACAGGGCCACCCACCCCTCTCGAGCGCTGTCCCCTCTGTGCCCAAGCGCTGTGCCCCAGCCCCTGTGCCAGGTGCCAGCTCTGTTTCAGGTCATTCCGGGGGCTTTGCCGGAGTGCAGAGCCAGCGGCAGAGAACGTGGAGCCGTGCCAGGGGAGCTGCCCCGCTCCCCGGCGATGCCACCTGTGCCCTCTCCTGACCCTGCTCTCGTGTGTCCCCGCAGAGTGCGATTGTCACCCCGTGGGTGCCGCCGGTCAGACCTGCAACCAGACCACGGGCCAGTGTCCCTGCAAGGACGGCGTCACCGGCATCACCTGCAACCGCTGCGCCAAGGGCTACCAGCAGAGCCGCTCCCCCATCGCCCCCTGCATAAGTAGGTGGATCTTCTTTCCGTGTCTGTGGAGTAGATGTTTTAACCCTTAAAAACCTGCCGGCCCCACTGCCCAGGCCGGGGTCTGCTGAACCCCACCAGCTGCCTGGGGAGCCCTGCCCTCCACTCTGCCCAAACTTGGTCCAAAATCCACAGCAGCTTCTAGCAGCCCACCTGCCTTGTTGAGCCGATTCTGTGAGTGCATCCACAGCCAAGTTTGCTGCGAATTCAGTTTTGCTTCATGGAACAGAGGTGCCTTAAGATCACATTTATTTAGGGGTGCCACATCAGGGCTGGATACTAAAGCAGATCACTACAAACAGGTTTTTCTCTCCAAAATCAGGCTGTGCTGCACTGGCACAGGGCTCAGATCACAGGAGCTGCTCCTTTGATGGAGTTGCTGTCACAGCTGAGAGCACCTGGATTGCTGAAAGGGCTCTTGCATTCACATAACCCTCCCAGAAACACGGGTGGTTTTACTGTCGGCTTCCTTGGGTTTGCCTTTCAATTTGCCTCCCCAAGGCTACTCTCACCCTCTGCTCTTGAAACAACAGCAGAAGTACCAGGTACAGCTCCCAAAATGCCTCCATTGCAGCCTCTGCTCTGCAAACACCTGGATTCTCTCAGCCCCCCTGAGCTCTCACTACTTGAGAAGCTGGGGTTTAGTCTTGTGCCCCTCTCTGCTGCCTCTGGGGTTTGCTGCTTTTGGATCTTCCAGTGGCTCATGCACCTTGTGGGACATCTCCACCTGCCCTAATGAAACAAAGCACCAAAATTAGGGTTCCTGGGATGGGATGGGATGGGAAGGAGGAACTGCCCCGCTAAGGATGATTCCCTGTTGCTAAAAGGAGAAATAGACCCAATAAGAAAAGTGAAGGTTGAAAGAATCAAGCCTTTGTTGGGAACCCACAGTCTGCTCCCACACTGTTCCCCCCTCTCAGCATGGCCATTGCCAAATTCTGGGGCAGAGACCCTTTCTCCACCTTCTCCTGCTGAAGAAAGCATACATTCCAGGGTGGTTTGGGGTCACTTGAGATTCATTTTTCCCCATGTCGCAATGGGACAGCAAGAGCCCAAAGCAGATGCTTGTCGTCCCCAAGACCTCCAGCCATGGCTCCAGTCTGCTCTGCAGCAAGTGTGCACAAAGGTTTATCATTAATCATTCCCCAGGGCCAGGGGAAATCAGAGAGTAAATTGTTCCTTGCATCAGCTCCCTTGGGATTCATGGCACTAAATAAAGACAGACCCATGATTTCAACATGGCCCGTCCAGGGTTTAGGGCTGGGCACAGTTACTCTCTGATTTACCACTGCTCGTAATTCCCTGTTCCCAGAGATCTGTAGCCATGAAAAGAACACCTTGGGGAAGGAGCAGGGTTCTGTGCCAGGCCAGGCATGAGCACCCCCCAGCCCCAGCGTTGGGATGGCTGTGCTGGCTTTCAATGCTGCCTGGCCATGCACCATGCCTTGTGCTGTTTAACTGTAGGAAGGTGAGTGACCCCAAAAATCACCCAATGCTGATTGGGCTGCAGCCCTATGAGCTGCTGTCACACACCCCAGCACACCCTGCCTTGGTGGCCATGCATTTTTCTGAGAACACAAGCAGAAAGATGCAGATGCCCACTCCCAGCTCATGCCTAAATTCCACTTTCAAACTGGACTGGCGGGGTGTTCCCCCACCAGGATTCCCAGGAATGCATGGAAATGCCAGCACCGTGCCCTAAATGCAGGAAGGACATCCAAGGGGAGCATCCTGCAAAGCTGGGACCAAACAGCTCTCTCCATCCTCTCAACAAACACAGCCAGGCCTGGGAATGAATATCCAGAGCATGATGTGGTTTCAGCTCTGCAAAGTTGGCCCCAAATCAGAGCTAGGGACCAGGGAATTGGCACCAGATGTGTTTGTGTTTCCTGTAAATGTGGGAGGCACCCCTTGCATCCCAGCAGAGCAGCAGTGCAGTACCTGCCCCCTGCCTCTCACCAGGAGAGCACCAGCACTGCCTCCGACATGTGTGACAGCAGCTGGAGTGGACACCCCAGGGACAGGCAGTGACAGCAGCCCACAGGGGCTGGGCACAGCACGCAGCCAAAAGCCATTTTTTTTTGTTAAAAACCCCCTTTGCAACACCCTCGAGGGATGCCTGGTTCCCCAGTTCCAGCTGTACTGGTTTGGGAGCTCTTGCTGGGGGTCGTAGCTGGGAACTCTCCTTGCTGGCAGACACGGCTGGGAAGGGAACCTGCAGAGTGTGCAGGGACCAGGCTCTTTGGGGTTTGGAATAATTGCTCCTCCTTTTGTCTCCTCCCTGCTCCCGTGTGCCCCTGGCTGTCCTGCAGAGATCCCGGCTGCTCCACCCACCACGGCCGCCAGCAGCGCAGAGGAGCCTGCAGGTACGTTCTCTTCTTTTGGAGCATGTGCTAAATGTCTCTTCAGCAATCATTTCCCTGGAGATAAATCGCCCCAAAGGCATAAATCCTGTTATTTGTACCGGGACAAGTGGTTTCCTTCTTGCCCGAATGTGTTGGAAACACGTGTGCAGCATCCTGAGAGACTGGTGTTCCTCGGAGTGCAGGAGGTTTTCCTGCTGAATCTGTGAGCACAGGAGGGTTACCCACTGTTGGATCCAAGTGGAACCACGGCTGTCCCCCCATGTCACCGAGGGACTCCTCTGTTCGCAGTTCCCTCGTGTCGGGTGGCTCTGACCAGGGGATAACAGCAGGAGCCAGAGGGTCCCAGGAAAGGCTGACTTGTCCTGTGCCGCTGCCTGGAGGTTCCAGGGGTATTTGAGCCCCAGCTGTGAAGGACAGGAGATGTAAAAGCTGTTTATTTTTGTCTCAGCAGTGCAGGAAGGTTTATAAATGGAGGAGTTTGTACTAAAAGTGACAGATGTCACCTTGGATTGATCCCTGAGCCAAGTCCTGTGGCAGGGATTGTCACCCCGGCTGTGTGCTCAGGAGCAGCCCCTGTGTGAGAAACCCAGGGAGCAAAGGGACATCTTCAGTCCCCAGTGTCACAGGAAGGTTGATCCCAGCCAGGAGTTCTGTGGGGCTGATTTAAGGGATAGATTTTACCCTGTGCAAATGGGAGAAGGGCTGCTTAGTGATCTAAAGCCCAGCTGAGTTTGCATAGAGCCAATAACTGAGAACATCCCAGCAGAGTTAGAGCCCTTCCTTAGCTGAGGAGCCCTGGCTGGAGGCTGGGTTATCCATGCTCTGGGAGTGATGAGAAGTGCCTGGACAGTGCCTTGTGCATCCCTGTGTCTCTGGAGGGCCAGATGTCCCCATTCCCTGCCCAGAGGGACCAGGCACCAGGGCATCCCACCAGGAGCCTCCTGTGCCACCTCCCACTGAAAGCCCAGTGGAGGCTGAGCCAAGCTGAGCAATCCAACACACCCAGAATCCCATCACAATTCTTCTCACTGGGATTTTATTGGAGTTTTTAAGCACTGCTTTGTCCAAGGAGCTTGAACCCTCCATATTTCATCCCTTTTCCTCGACAGGGAGCATCCAGCAGTGCTGTGTCTTGGCATCTCTCAGCTCCCACCTCCGCCCTGCTGAAATCTGTGGGGTTTTTGACAAACCCCTAAATCAGTGTCTGTGAGTCAGAGCTCCCATGCTATGGGAGAAAAAGGGTTTGGAAACAAGATGGAAAAAGCAATTAGTGTGAGATGTTGAGTGCAGCCAGTTGTGGGAGAGGTGCTGCTCCATTTCCTGTGCTTGTGGCCATGTGGGACAGAAAGTGGCCAAGAGCTGAGGGAGCATCATCCCAACCTGAAACATTACAGGGGAGCAAGGGCCAAAGCTGGCCTTGGGACAAGGGGTGGGACACTGTGAGCTCTGCTCTGGGGGGTCCTGCCTGGCTCTGCTTTACTCTCAGAGGTCCCGATCAGTTTGGGAAAACAGGCCAAAACTGGATTGTTTAGATGATATGCATCCATGCTCTCCCATGCTGGGAGATTGCAGGATGAGGAGGGGCTGCTCCTCATTATTGCTGCCAGGCAAGAGGAGCTTTTCTGATCCATTTTTGGTCCCTCTCAGACAGAAGAGACCACAGTGAAAGGGCTAACAGAAATAGCAGCAAGTGGGTGAAGGTTTACAAACCTGCCAGTCAGTCCTTGTCTTATCTGAATCAAATCCAGATTTTCTGGGGAATAACTATCTGAGGTGGATGATTTCAGCCAGGGGGCTTAAATAAAACCAGGTGATTGGATTGATGCAGCTCCCCATAGTTTTCCCCTGGAAATCAACCTCTGCAGCTTCAAAACCAGATCTGGCCCTTCCAAATATCATTTTGGGCCCTTTTGTTCTTGGCTGGTGAGGAAGAGGCTGGGTGTAAATGCAGGAAAGGGAAAAGCCAGCTCTGAGGGATCTCTGGGCTCCCCAGGGTGCACAGGCCCAGAGCAGGTTTGGCTGCAGCTTTCCCAGAGGGCAGAGGAGACCCAGTGCAGAGCTGGCTGCATGCTGTGGTATCCAAATTTTAGCCTGAATCCTCCCCCAAGAACCAGGAACGGGGAAAACTGCCCTCCTTGTTTCAGCATCATTTACAGGTAGCCAGAGTACTCCTGTCCTATAAAAGGGTTGTTTTTCCTCTGTCTGAAAGTCAAGAGCTTTGATTTTTTCCTGCTCATGTCTGGATTGAGGTGATACAGAGCCACCCTCTGCTGCCCTGCCAGGTAGATTCTGTCTCTGCTGGGACAGTCCCAGGGTGAGCAGCAGGAATGGGCTCCGCCCTCGGCAGAAGGGCAAAATGCAGATTTCAGGGAGCGGCCACGGGCTCACAGCCCATGTCCATGGACAGACAGAGGGAAAAGGGGTCTCTCGAGTGTGCTGCCCCCAGCACCTGCATCACCCCAGGAAAACCTCACCGGGCACAGGGGGAGCATGGATTAAATCCCCTCTCCCACTGCAGGTCCAGGGGTTGGACAGCTGGGAGACCTCATTCCCAGCCCTCCTTTACCTGGGCATCCCGTGGCAACCTGGCCTTTTTGGCTCAGCAGAGCCTGAGGACCACTGTCCCCAGCTCATGGCCACATAAACACTGTGACCATCACTGCAGCAACAGCTCCAAGGGAAAAGTGACAGTAGAAAAGGATTAAATGTGCCACAGCTCCTTCGGAAACAAGGAGTCTCCCCCCATGAGCCACCAGCTGCCTCCACAGCATCTGGTGCCATGGTGGCCTGGAAATGAGAGTGTAGGGCAGCAGCACAGGAGCCAGCCTGAGCTTTCCTTGGGATGTGAAGCAGGGACCTGTTCCAGCCACCTCCCAGCACTGCTATTCCCTGGACAGGAGCATGTGCACGGGGTCAGCAGTGCTGGAACTGGGAACAGGACTCAGCCTCCTCCCCGAAGGGCTCCTGGCCTGGGGGAGCTGCCAGGCTGGGGCACAGGCGTCTCTTCTTGGTGAGGATGCTCCCAAATCCAGGAGGAATTTGCACTGGTAGGGAGAAAAGTCTGAGCCCTTGGCTGTGGGGAAGTGTCAGCCCTGGTGAGAGCCAGGAGCATCCCAGAGCCTGGGAGCAAAGCACTGCCCAGCTCCCTGTGCTGCAGGGAGGGGAAATCGTCATTTCATTCACCCTGGGCTAAATCTGGGCTCAGCCTGGCAGTCTCCAGCTTTCTACCCATCCAAAGCAGGAATTCATTCAGCCCTGCCTGGGCTTTCTCTGCCTTGTCCCAGCTGTAAACGAGGTGATGGATTGACTGTGTGATTAATTGATTGATTGATTGATCAGCAGCATCCAGCTCCCTCTGAAAGGCTTCTCATAATAAGCACAATAAGGGAGAAGGGATTCCAGTGTGAGAGCTCCTGATCACTTCAAAATAGTTCCAAAAGTCTAAAGGGAAGAAAACAAACCCCCCAAAGCTGCTGAAATGCAGATAAGCTTCATGCACGACGGCACCATGCTCTTATTATCCCAATGCAGGGCTTCCTGCAGCCCCACATCCAGTCATTCCTCCATCCCTGCATCCTTGCATCCCTCCACCCCCAAATCCCTCCATTCCTCCACCCCTTTATTCTTTCATCCCCACATCCCTGCAGCTGATTCCCTCCGCCCCAGATCCCTCCATTCCTCCATCCCATAGTCTTTCATCCCCAAATCCCCCCATCCCTGTAACCCTTCATCCCCACATCCCATTATAGCTAAGCCTCGAGCTTCAGAGTCAGGACTGACGAGCTCCCTCTCCCCATCCTGGGACATTTCCAGAGGCTGATTCCCCCTGGAGACACAAAGCTCTTGTCTCCAGTACCAGCTCCCTTTTTCTGCATCTCTCCCCGAACACAAAGCTGTGATTTTCCCCCAAGGCTGGGAGCTGCTGTCAGGCAGGAATTTATGGGGTGCTGGGCTCCCGAGGACAGATGTTTTCCTAGGAATGCATTTCATGGTGTTGGCGGTGGTTCTTGGCAGGGCAGCCCTGGATCTGTACCCCATGTCCCCAACGTGTCCTGGGGCTCAACACCAGGGTAAATCCTGTGGGAAGGGATAGGAAATGTGCAGCCAGCCCTGGCTGTGCCCGGGAGAGGCTGAGGAGGGGGCAGAGGTGGTGTGGAAGAGCTGTAAAACCCCGTGTTGGTGTGGAGTTTTCCAGTGAGGTGTTTTCCACCTCACTGTTTGTTTTCCAGTGCAGTGTTTCCAGTGGGTGTCTGGCACAGCTGGACTGTCCCCACTGTGCCACCATCGCAGGCAGCTATCGCCTGCCTCCTGCTCCCTTTACATCCGAGAAAATTGGGATGCTGCTGCTGCTGAGGTGGGCACGCCTGTCCTGAAACACCAAAAATCCCTCAGGCCTTTCATCCCCATCCCCAAACCGGCACCGGGCAGCTCCGGAGGCAGAGAGTGAACTGAACTCGCCCCGAGCTGGGCTGGTGTCCGGGGTTCTGACCGTGCTCAGAGCTCCCGGGGATGGACCAAAGGCACCCGAACCTGCCCGGCCCCAGCTGCCGGGACGCTGCTGGGCCACGGCTGGGACTGGAGTGGCGGGCACGAAGGGCCTGCCAAGGACCTTCCCGGGATGTGCTGGGGACAGCCTGGTCACATCCTGGAGGTGCTGGGGTCCTGCTGGAGCGCTGGGGCTGGTCGGCCCCGGGCCGCGCTGGAGTGCGGAGGTGGGAAGGGGCTGCAGGCTCCCGGGAATCTCTCGCTGCCGCTTTCCAGCCGCTCCAGGCGAGAGGCTTTAATCTAATTACATGCTTTATTTGCGCCAATTTGTTTTTCAATCAATCTTGCTCAGCCAGAAGAAAGGAGGCTACTGTGGGCTCATTTGCACCTTCTTGTTCCAAGGGAGAGGTTAATGGTCGTTATCCGCTGGGATCTGCGCTCCCGGCTCTGCCTCGGCAGCGCTGCCTGCCCGAGAGCCCCGGGATCTTCTCCCGCAGCACAGGCAGCAAGTTCAGGAGTGGCACGGAGCAGCCGGGGACCTTTAGGACAGGCAGCTCGTTCAGGAGTGGCACGGAGCAGCCGGGGGTCTTTGGGACACGCTGCTTGTGAGGAGCCGCTGCAGGCAGGGCTCGGGATTCTCCTGCCAGGTGCTCCCAAGGAGCCATGGCATCCTGCACGAAAGGTTTTGTGTATCCATTGCCAGGGATTGCACTGGGGTCCCAGGGGAAGGTTTGGGTCTGCAAAGCACCAAAACAAACAGATAAATAAGAGTGGAAATGACTCCTCCTGCTTTTGCTGCCCTGCCGGGGAGTGGCACAGCTCAGAACTGCTGCACTCCTGTGGGATGCACAGGACATCGTGTACAGCTGATCCATGGCTCTGTAGAGCTTCCTGCTGCCCCATCCCCAAGGGACTGACAGCTCCTCCAGGCTATTCAGACTCTGGAAAGAAATTTCCAGCCCTTCTTACAAGCAGCAACCCCACATCCCCAGCTTGTGGTTGGGCCTGGAGGAAAAGCTCATGGAGCAAAAGGAGGGTGCATGGGGGCTGCCCTTGGGAACATCGTGTGTCCGCAGTGGTGACTGTGCCCAGCACAGGGCAGGGCTGGCCTCGGTGCCCTCCACACTCCTGTGTGGTGCCAAGGGCTCCTCAGCCCGCTTTGTACAGCAGAAGATGCTCTGATGCTCAGCAGGTGCCTCTGCCTTGACAGTCTGGTCACAGACCCACCTCAGCTGGTGGGACAAACCCCTGGCAGCTCCTGGGCACTGCTGCTCCCAGCTGGGAGGTGACCAAGGACAGATCACAGGCACTTGGTGAAACACAACCCAGTGCCAGAGGCTTGCTGTGCATCAGGGCTCGGCACAGACCCTCTGGGGGCAGATCCAGGCCCCTGGAATCCCTGTCCACAGGCTGAGCCTGCTTCAGACCTGGGGACCATCCTCTAGATAGCACAGCAGGCACAGCTGGAGCAGCCCAGCCCCAGCTCATCCCAGGTCCGAGGCCTGGAAGGGACATGCCTCCCTGTTCCAGCTCCTGGCCGTGCTGGAGGAATGGCCAAGGCCACCCTGCTGGGGACACCAGCTGTCCTGCAGCTGGCCAGGGATGAAGGGCACTAATTCGCACATGATAATTGCAAAGGGCATCTGGGTCACGGCCAGGTGAGAGGAGATGAGCCAATTAGTGATAACAGGCCCAATTTAGTGATAACAGACCCAATTTAGTGATAAAAGACCCCCGTCCACTCAGTGGCCCGACAAGGGTGCAGCAAAGCACAGGACAAGCGATGCCACTGCTGAAATGAATAACCTGGGAAGGATCCTCTGCCTTAGCTTTGCTATTTTATTCAAGCTTCTTTACATTAAAGCTACCAGCTCTGAGACAAAGACTCCCAGTGGAGTCCTGCACAAATTAAATTACAGCAATGATCCCTCACCATCACTGTGTGCTCTGTGAGCCAGACGCTGCAGTCCCCGTGCTTGTCCCACAGGGATGATCCCATCCATGCTCCCTGGGAAAGGAGAGGGCTCCTCCAGAGCATCCCCTTCCTCAGAATATGTGCTCAGCATAGCACCAGAGCCAACGACTTGGAGCAAGCAGAGTTGGAGCTCTCCAAATGACTCCAACAGTCATTCCCAGGGACTGATGGATGAGATGGTAAAATAATTCTTTGGGATGGAAGCAAGGGACAGCTTCAGTGCTGTGGGAAGTGAACCAGAAGTTCATGGTCATTTGGGGAAATCTCCAGAGGTCTGAGAGCTAAAGGCATCCCTGCCATGACTGCTACAGGGCCATCCTCTCCTGTCCCAGAGCTGGATTGCATTATATCCTGTGTCCCTTGGGAATGTGGCTCCCAGCTGCCTTTGGGATGCTCTGGGGTAGCTCAGTAAGGTTTCCATGCCCAGTGGAACACACTGAGCACCCAGCTCTGAGTCCACACTCAGCCCCAGAGCAGACACGTGATGTTCCCAAGGGCAGCCCCCATGCACCCTCCTTTTGCTCCATGAGCTTTTCCTCCAGGCCCAACCACAAGCTGGGGATGTGGGGTTGCTGCTTGTAAGAAGGGCTGGAAATTTCTTTCCAGAGTCTGAATAGCCTGGAGGAGCTGTCAGTCCCTTGGGGATGGGGCAGCAGGAAGCTCTACAGAGCCATGGATCAGCTGTACACAATGTCCTGTGCATCCCACAGGAGTGCAGCAGTTCTTGGGAGCACCTGGAAGAGTTTTGTGGTTGTTGGATGGTCTCAGGGAGCCAGCCCAGGCTGTGGTTGAGAGCAGGGGGGTCTGGGCACAGACACAGCTGAGAGCTGGGATTCCCCAGCTCAGGTCCAGCTTCAAAAAATACATAAAAATGCACCTTCCTCCCCCTGGGCACTTGTGGGGTTCTACAGCACTGAAGCACAATCCCATCCCTTAGGTGCAGACAGACCCTGACCCTCCCACTGCAGGGGCTGTTGGGAAGCCAGGAGCTGCAGCAATGTGCAGGTTTCGGGATGCCTGTGGAGAAGTTTAGTTGAGATTTGGCCAGAGCCAGTGGGAACCTGGAAGTTGCCATGTCCCCCACAGTCACTGCTGTTCACCCTCATCGTGAGGGGCTCATGCACAGAGGATTTCTGACGCAGTAATACTGGGGAGGGAGAGAAAAGGGCAGGAATCTGAAATCTTCACCACCAACCTCTCCTTGCATTGCAGCAAATCAAACCAGCCCCACTGATCTGCCCTGACCCATTCTGGGGGTGTCTAGGACCCCAGGCAGACCCCACTCCTGTCTTCTCAGTCCTGCTCTCTCTGGTAAAGGAATCACGAATTTAGGATTTGATACTTGGAGCTGCATCTTCATTTAGTGGCTCAGTATGGTTGCACATCTCCACCAGTGACAACAGGACATGGGGACACCCAGACCCCCACCTGCAGAGCCCCCAGAGAGCACAACCCCTGGAAGGGAAGGCAGGAAAATGCCCTTCACCCCCGAGTTCTGGGGTCAGGCTGTCAGGGCTGGGGCTCCCCTCCTAAGCCACACCACCTCCGCTTTGGATCGCAGCCCACAAAGGCATTTAGGGCCCTACCTGGGGGAAATCAATAGGAATTTAGCTGCATAAATTTGGATTAGAAATCTGAATCCCCTTGGGGATCTAAGCCTTATATCTGCATTTCCAGTTAGGTACCCAGGCCAAGAAATGTGGCTTTAATCGCTCTATCATGTCAGAATCAAGGGGCCTTTAATTTCCGTTCCCGACATGTGGCTTTCGCAGCAGCTCAAAGCTGATTTTGGAACTGCAAGCGCAGCAAGAGGCGCCTGGTGCAGGGTCTTCCCTGCAACAACACTGAGCACCCGCAGCCCTGCTGCCAGCACCTCCTTCCTGCCCAGCCCTGGCAGCACCGGCACTCGGGATCCATTAAATCATGCCATGAGCACTCAGCACCCCGCAGCACTCAGCCTCATCACAGCAACCCCAGGCAACCCCCAAAACCGAAGATGTTTATACAGGAAAAATTCAACTTTCTGAGAAAGGAAAGGAAAGGAAAGGAAAGGAAAGGAAAGGAAAGGAAAGGAAAGGAAAGGAAAGGAAAGGAAAGGAAAGGAAAGAAGAAATTCAGCAAAACAAAGAAGGTGTTTAGCTGTGAAAAGTCTCTGCCCAGCCAGAGAATTAGCTCTATCAAGGGGATGGGCTGAGCTGCAAAGCTGCTGAAGGCTGTGCTGACACGTTTTACTGAGCTGCGAGCGACACGAACCAGCCGCCCGCCACCTGCTCCCTGTGCGCACGAGCGGCTCCAGGCTCTTCCCGATCCCGTCCCGCTGTTTGTCTGGGGAGCGCCGGGAGGTTGTGCTTGCCCCCAGCCGGGGCTGCGGGGAGGAGCAGGATGTCCCCGCGTCAGGATGCAGGGCTGACAGAAAAAACCACCAAAGGCTGAGTGTGCTTTGGGCTCCTGGCTCTGCAACAGGGATTTGCACTGGAATATTTGGGAATATTTGTGCAGCTGAGCAAACTCGGGGAGGAAAGGGCCAGGAGCAGGGGCTTGGATGTCACCGCGGGTTTGTAGCCAGGGGGATTGGGTTGGACACGGGCTGAGAGGGGCTCAGGGAGGGCTCGGTCTGCAGCAGGGTGAGCAGCGAGCCTTGCTGTGTCCCCGTGAGCAGGGGACACTTGTGCAGCACAGTGGGACAGGGAGCTGGGGCTGAGCCCATCCTGCTGCCCCCTCACCACTCCTGCAGGACAGGAGCTGGGCACTGACCCCCCCATGCTGCAGGGACCAAAGCGTGTCCTTCAGGCAGCTCTGCTCATCCTCAGCCTGGTTTGTGGCGGGGCTCTGGCAGCACCTCCCATGAGCAGGTTATCCCAGGCTGATCCTCTGCAGCCTCATGGAGAAGGGCGAGAAGGACCTGCAGGACAAGGAGCCTCTGGCACAGGCAGGCAGTACAAGTCCAGAGGTTTGTCCCATAAACATTTGGGGACAAATTTTGCAAGAGTCTCACATCATTCATGTCTCCTGTGCACACCCATGGGTCACTGAGCTCCACATCCACCCTCTTCTCCCCTTCTCACGGGCTGATCCTTCCTCCCATCCCTTCCCCAGCTCCACCATCCCTTTGCAGCAAGGAGCAGCAGCTCAGCAAAGCTTCCCCAGAGCCCAGACTGCTGAAGAGTCATTTGGTGAGGAGAGCAGGGTCTGTCCCTGCAGCATCCCCTCTGTGCACTGTCCTGAAGGCAGAGGGACCTCACAGCAGCACCCCACACACACAGAGCTCAGTGCCTGCCTCACAGAAATCCCATTTGCCCTCCCAGAGAGGCCCCAGAGGATCTCCAAGTCACTCAGGAGGCAGAAGAGCTCTCCACAAGGGAGACAAAAGAAATGAACCGGAGCAAATCCCCCACCCACGGAAGCTACCACTAGAATCTGGTGATTCCCAGTGATTTACACCAGCTGGCCAGGCCAGTTCAATTCAAACCAGCTGAGGCTCTGGCACAGCCTGTGGGGCTGGGGAACGAGGAGAAGGACAGGACAGGACAGGACAGGGCTGTGCTGTGCTGTGCTGTGCTTAGGCAAAGCAGGGGCAGTTGTGCCTGGACTGGGTGTCTTGAGCCCCAGGCTGTCACCCTGGGAGCAGAGGCTGTGGGTATGGGGTGCTGTCCTGCAGGGTGTGGGGGCAGCTAAGTGCTGTCCCACCACCCCACAGCATCCCTGGCTGGCAAACAGCCCCGGGATGGATTCCCAGCCACTTTGTAAGCTCAGGTAGAATGGAATTACCCTGGCAGTGCTGCAGGGATGGGAGTTCAGCTGTGCTCAGGGATGTTTCTGTGGGGGGAGGTTGCTGAGGTGATTTGGGGTTGCTCTTGAGAGTCTTCTGGACTGGAGTCCAGAGCAATGGTGTCTCTGATTGCTGTTTCTTGGACTGGATCCCAGCAGCAGTGGGGCTGCAGGAGGATCTGCTGCAGGTGTGCTCTGGCAGCCTGGCTGCTGGAGATCCCTTATGGGGCTGAGCCATGAACGTGCAGGTGGGAGCTGCTGCCCACCCCTGCTCCTCAGGGCCAGCTGCTGGCCAGCATGTCCTGGATTTGGCCAGGGCAGGAGGGATGTACAGCCAGAGCTTCCAGGCTTGTCCCTGCTCTGCTCTTCCCTGCCCACCTGTCCTTGTGTCACCTCTTGTTCTGCCCAGGGGCTGAGGCGTAACAGCAGCAGTGAACACCCACAGAGCTCTGGCATTTCTGTGCCAGGGAGAGCCATCAGCAGCTGTGTCACAGCCACACTGGTGTCCTGAGGACATCAGCAGCCTGGGCTGAGCAGAGTGGTGCCAGCAGCCTGGCAGAGCAGCCTGTCTGCCCTTGGCATTCCCTGCTCCCCCAGAAAGCTCAGGGGAAGCTTCCCTGCACAGACATTCAGTTCCCTTTAGAGACTTTTCCTTCAAAATATGGCCAGGAACATGTTACCTGGATCAGGAATGTTTCTGTTCCCTGAGCTCAGTGACACCAGGCAGCCATGTCCCACAGCGTGGTGGCATCCTGCCATGTGGGTATGGTTGGGGCTTTGCTAGAGCATCTCCATCCACTCAGCTGCAATTCTGATGGAATATCCACTCCTTCCTCAGTGCATTTCAAGTTTTACTTGATGCTCAGAAATGTTAGATGAGAAAAACAAATGGGAGGCATCAGTGGCTGGAAGCCCTCAGTCAGCAGGGTTTGGAGGGGCCTTGGCTGGGTTGTAGCTGGGCACAGATCTCAGCTGGGGCTCTTGGAGGAGGAAGATCACAGGGTTTGGGGTTGGCCTGGCTGGAAGAGCAGGAAGCCTGGTTGTCCTGAGGGTCTCTCCTGAGGAGTGGGAGCAGCAGGGAGCGATGGGGCTGAGGTGGGGACTCTGCATGGCCACTTTGAGAGGGGCTGGGGCACACATTGTCGCAGGGGGTGGTGCTAAGGGGGTTCCTCATGGTCCTGGCACCCAGTGCTCAGCCAGTGTGAGCTGCCCATGGCATGTCAGCAGCATTGCCACCTTCCCAGAAACTCCTCTGGGGCACCTGGTCAGTGCTGGCCATGGGATGCCATCCATAACCCCCTGGGGCCCTGCTGGGCCCTTCAGCAGATCCACACGTGTGCCCCAGCAGTGGCTGGGGAAGGACAGTGCTGGGAGAGATGGAGGCCTCTAAGGCTGTCACTGTACCACAGCCTCCTGCTGCAGACAAATGTGTCCTTTCTCCCTGAATGAGGCATTCTGTGCTGCTGGGTGCCTCTCTGGCACCTGTGGGTGCTGAGGACCTGTGGATACATGTCCATGATCCCACCCCAGTCCTGGCACTGGGCATGGGATGGCCCCTGGCCCCTCTCCTGACATGGCCGTGATGCCATGGGGATGTTCCCAGTGGTGGCCGGAGGGCACTACCCACCCACTGCAGGACCAGCACTCCCAGGGCAGGGCTTGGTGCCCCACGGGCTCCAGGGCTGTGCCAGTGGCCCGTGGCCCATGGCCAGCAGCAGTGGCAGTGCCAGGGGGCCGTGCCAGGCTCCTGCCAGCCGCCTGGGCCAGGCCAGTGTGTCCCAGCAGTGGGGGCTCATTAGAAATGAAATGTTCCTACTGGGGTATTTTATTTGCACACTTCAGTAGAGTGGACACCAAAAGGCTTTGCTAATGCTTCATGGGCTGCTAATTTCCTCTCTGACCCACATTGTGGCGGGGTGACCCCAGCCCGAATCTCTCGGCAATGAATGCCAAAGGCTGACACCGGCCCGGGTTAGGGGTGACAATGGGGCCTCTGTGGGCTCCGGGCAGGCTCCAGTTGGGAGCTGCAGAACAGGGGGAATTTGTGTGGCTCTCAAAAGCTCTGGGTGGCACAATAAGGGAGGCCCCCGGGGTCTCCCAGGAAGACAGAGGCGGCCGGGGAAGCCGGCCGGGGGAGGCGGAGGGAGGACGGGCTCCTTTGTGAGACGCTTTCTTTAGAAAGGAAGGGCTTTTCTCAATGCCCCTCGGCCGACCCAATCGGGGCCTGGCAGATGGATATCACAGGCACGCTGCTTATTCATGGCAGCCTGCAGCTTTGAGCCGTCCCCCCTTCCCCCAGCGCTTTCTTCATTTTAAGGCTAATTTGTTTTGTTAATGTTTTCTTGCCCTCCCCCTCTCTCCGTGCAGATTGCGACTCGTACTGCAAAGCCTCCAAGGGGAAGCTGAAGATCAACATGAAGAAGTACTGTAAGAAAGACTATGGTGAGTGTCCGCTGTCCAGGGACGAGCGGTGCCAAAGGGATGTGGGGCAGCAGCATCCCCGCGGGGGTGTCCCCAAGGCCACCCAGCCCGGGCTGGGGTGTGTGCACTTTCGGTTTTTGCCAGGTTTGGAGAGGCAGCCCTGGGCAGCGATGCTCGGTGGAGCAGTGATGCCATGTGTCCCTTAGGAAACTGGGATGAGCACACTATGGGCCCTGCTTTGGGACTGTCCCAGCATCTGCAGGAAACTCCTGTTTTCCAAGTGTTTTCCGGTGTCTTCTAGGTTATGATGACACCATGTCCCCTCTCCTCTCACTGTGCTGTGCCACGGCTTTTAAATATTTTAAAATATTTAAATTATTTAAAATACTTTTTGCTGTGGAGATGAGCAGCAAGCAGTTCCCTGTCACCTGGATGACACTCACACTCGGATCTGTTGGAGGTTTGGGTGACACTCACACTCGGATCTGTTGGAGGTTTGGGTGACATTTTGTTTAGGGCTGCCCTGTGGGCTCCAGCAGACCCTGCCAAGGTGTGTGTGGGTGGCTCAGGAGGTGTCTCAGGCAGGACATCCCCCTGGAGCAATGAGTAGGGAAGAGATGGAAAGCTTCTCCTTCTCTTTTCTCACTCAGCATCACTTCTGCAGCTTCACGAGGGAGCCAGAGTCACTTGCTGGGGCTGGCTCAGGTGTGGGGGACAGTGTCCCAGAGCTGGCACAGGGGTGCTCCCACCCGACCCTCCAGGCTGTGGAAGGGTCCCCCACGGCCCCAACCATCCCCACAGCCACGGCAAATTTGCTTTTTTGAGGACAAACCATGGCGGTGAGGCAGCGGGGTGAGCGATGCCGGGGCAGCCCGGGCTTTCTCCAGGGCCAGGGAGGGAAGAAAGGGTTGAAAAGGTGCAGGGAGGGATAATAAAGACTTTGGGACTGACACCCCAGCAGGAAGCCAATTAGGAGGCTCTTTTCCTCACCGTTCTGCTGGCATCGCTGTGCTGAATGTCCTAAAAGGCCCTAATTAGCTTGAACAGAGCTCCTTCTCCCCAGCCTCAATCGGGAGCTATCATCCACCCCGTGCTCCTCAATGGGGCTTTTTAGCTCCCCGCTCCATTCAGCCTTTCAAAGGGGATATTTTCCCTTATTTATTTTTCGTATCTGTTTGTTTTTGTCGGGTTTGTGGGTTTTTTTCTTTTTATTTTAATTTGGGCTTTTTCCCCCCGCGAGATGGGTTTGGGTGCAAATATTTGGAGTGAAACAAGAGGTGGGGAGGGCAAGCCGGGAGATTCGGGGAGGGGGAGGCAGGAAGAGAGGCAGAAAAGCTTTTCTGGGTTTATTTTGGCTGCGTGGGGGAGCACAGGGCCACTCAGCTCCCAGAAGAGCTGGAGGGGTTTGCTGGGGTGGGGACAGTTAAATCCCGGGGCAGCAGAAGGGATTCCAGATGATCCCACTGAGTGAATTTTGGGATTCCCAAAAGGAGAGGGCATTATTTGATGAGAGCAGGTGATGCTGATCCAGGTGAGGTGTGACCTCCCTCAGGCGCCCGATTTTGGGGAACTTTCGGCTCTCTGTGGGGTGTGACTGTGGTAAAGGAAACCTGGAGCTTTTCAATGTCCATTTTGCCCCTGAAGCTGAGCTGCCTGTGCTGCAGCAGGGCCCGATCCTGCACGGATGATGCTGGAACGTTTTTGTACCAGCACTATGGTCCCTCATGCCGGCCCTGGATCCCCATCCCAGCACAGGGGAGGGAATGGGGCTGAGGAACAGAGTCCTCATCCGAAAGGTGAGATCATCTGCTCACTTTGCCCTTTCTTGGAAAAAAAAAGTAAAAAAAATCCTTCCTTCAGTGGAGCCTTCTCTTAGTCACCCCCTTTGTCGAGAGGAGCTTGGCAGGGGCTGCTGGAAAAAAGCAAAACGTGTTTTCAAAAGGCAGCTTGAAAAGAGGGAGGGAGGGGGGAGAAAAAACCTGAATCCCCAAAAAAACCCAAGGCTGGGGGGAAGCACCAATCCCGGCACTCACAGCCCCTTCCACTGCTTGGAAGGTGGAGAAATCCCATCCCCAGAGCTGAGCAATCCCTGCTGGAGCCACGTGCTGAGGGAGAGAGCCGGGGCAGTGAGGGGTCCCCCAGCACCAGGGCACACCCAGGGATTAGGAATCATAAATCTCCAATATTAAACCAGTAGGAAATTGGCAACCAGAGCGAGGCAAAGCCGCTGCCGAATAAATTAAAAACTGAAAAAAGGGGGGAAAAAAAATCACATTTTAACACTTTGCTCCAGCGAGGAGCCAGCCCTTTACATTCCCAAGCCCAGATGGTGTCGGAGTCACCTTTTGCTGCTGGTTGGAATAAAATCCACATGGACTCCACTCCACTTGTGCAGCGAGAGGGGAGCCAAGCCTTTGGAAAACCCTGCATTGGATTGGGACATCTGCGCCTGCCACCACTGTCCCCAGCACCCCCTTCCACCTGGCCATATTAAACACCCTCAAACTGCTCTGTTCCCACTGCCACCCCTTGGGATCTTTCCCAGGGCCCAGCACAGTGATGGTCCCCAAATTTCCAGCTCCCACAGACAGGTCTGTGCATGGGATATATGTGATATTCCAGGATCCCACAATGGGATGTACAGATTTGGCCCTGCAGCCCAGCCCTGAGTCAGCCTTAGCAGGGAAAGCCTTGAACTCAGGAGATTTATCACAAACCCCAAATGTAAATTAAAAAATGAATTAAATAACTAGGTTTTTCCCTCCTTTCATGGCAGCCTCAGGAGTTTTGGGGGCCTGACTCACGATCTCTGAATGCTGCAAGGTGCTGCTTTCAGCCTTCAGCAGCAGCCCTCAAACGTTGTTTTGAGGCTTTGGGCTGGGTTTTGTTTTTCTTGACATCAAACCATCCACCCCTGGGCTTTCATCTCCAGCTTCCAGTCTTTGGGGCTTTCCTGTGGCTGGAGGCTCCCAGCCCAGGCCTCGAGGAGCTGGGAGCATCCCTGAGCTTTGGGGATGCAGGAGGGGACCAGGGACCCTCCCTGCCCTCCCACAGCCCGGGGACCACTCAGTCACCTTCTTGTGCCAAAGAACCATCATGTGGTGACAGCTGGAGGGCACCACCCAGGTGGGGTTTGTGGTTCAGGAGTATCAGTGTCAGGTGAGATGTGGTTCATGGGGCAGCCCCTGTCCTCACCAGGACCCAGCTGTCCCTCAGCTCCCCAGGCCCGTTTTCTGCCTGAGAGCTCCCTTAGGAGCAGAGCAGGCTGCAGGGAAGTGAACCTGGAGAAAAATCTGGATCTGTGGGAGTGCCTGGAGTACAGTAACCCCAGATTTCCCCAGGGCTCGGCTGCACAAAATCTGCAGAGGTCAGGGAGGAGCAACCCCAATGCACCAGCAGGATCAGGAGCTGGGCTGGATCCCCTCTTCACTGAAACCAGTCTGGAGCAGAGCCCAGCCCCGTTGAAACCAGTGTCACCAGTCTGGAGCAGAGCCCATCCCTGCTGAAACCAGTGTCACCAGTCCCAGCTGGAGCTGTGGAAGCTGCAGCTCCTTTGATTTTGTTCTGCTCACAGCAAGGGGAGCATCATCCCCTACCACCTCTTCCATCTTCTGCCCCAGGGCTTTTGCCAGGGATGTTTTTCCAGGGATGCAGAGACTGGGACAGTCCTGAGTGCAGGGGTTCAGTGGAACATCATCCAAGTGAGAGCAGTTCAGCACAAAGCCAAGCTTTGTCCCAGGAGAGGGCAGGTGAAGGACAACACCAAGCCCCAAAGCCAGCTTTGGACTGGGGGGCACAGCCAAGCCAGATCCCCAAATCAGGAAGGGACTGAAACCTCCTTCATGAGAAGGGAGTTTTTAAATCCCTGGGGATTTCCCCAGGGGAGCCACCTTAGGTGCTTCCAAAAATTCATCCTGGCCCATTTCTACCTCTCTGCATGTCCTGTGTCCCCTGGGAGATGCTGGAGGTGCTGCTCCCAGCCCACCACTGAAATACCCAGGTAAACACCACTAAAGCTGGGCTCCAAAACCCAGCTCAGGAGGAGCTGAGCATCCTGGATGTGAAGCTATGGGCAGAAATCTGGCTGTCAGGGCAGGCAGCTGTGGCTGCACCAGCCAAGCCTTCCTCAAAGCTTTCACTCCTTCCACTTCATTAATAAAAAGGGAAAAAATAAGAGATGGGGGCCTTGACATAAAAAAAAAATACAGACTGTGTGTTTTAGAGCAGAGTTTCCTGTAACCACCTCTCTCCAGTTCCTTTTCATTCATTTTCTCCATTTTGTCAGTGTGGACCCAGGCAGGTCAAAGGTTTAAGCTTTTTTGGAAAGATTTGTTTCCAAAAAAAAAAAATTGGCTGCTCTTCACATTTTGTTACCTTCACACTAGACAGGGAAATACATGGTCAGAGCTTAGGGTTGTTTTTTTTCCTTTTTTTCCCTTTTTTTTTTTAATGAAAGCATCTGGCCTCCATGACACGCTCTGAAAAAAAATACCCCATATATTTTGCAACGTGTTAAAAAGCAATGCTGGGCTGCAGAGCTCTGCTTCCTCCCAGAGCCTGGAATCATTTGGTTTTAGAGACAGGGGGATTCTTCTCCACCACCAGCCCAGGGGAGAAAACTGGACTGTTACAAGGCAAATGGCAGAGTTTTCCCTGAGGTCTCTGGGAGTTTCTTTTCCCTCTGTTAATTCATACAAGCAAGATTGGCCCCACTGGGGCTCAGCCAGGCAGCTGAGACAGGCAGGTGAATGGGCAGGGGTTTATAGCTCCCAGGGCATGGAGAGAAGATTGGGGGAAAAGGGAAATGCTCAATGATTTGGCTAAAAAAGCTCTTTGTGATTGTGCTGCACCAGCCTATGCAGAGCGTGGCCCCTGCCTGCTCTCCCAGCCAGGCCATCCTCACCTGGGATTTCCCTCTGTCTCTGCTGCTGGGGATTCCTCATCCCACAGCTGCCTAAGAAAACCCAGGAGGGCTGGGCAGGCCCTGCCTGGGGGAGGTATTTTCCTGGAAGCTGATTTTTAGGCCTATCCCAGGAAAGAGCAAGGGCTGAGGTTTCCTCAGTCCACAGCTACAGGGGAGGTTACACAGCACCAGCCATGGGCTTGGAAAACATCGTCATCATCATCGTCATCACCATCATCATCGTCATCACCATCACCATCATCACCTTGTGCAGGGATCATGGCTGTCCTCCCACTTCAGTCTTGCTGTGGGAGCTGGTGGTGTCCCAGTCCTCTGCCAGGACACCAGGAGGTGTCCTTGGAGCCCAGTGCTGCGATTCAGCACTTGCAGAGATGTTTCAGTGACTCTGCCAGACGCAGAACTGCAGAGCATCTCCCCAGCCTGTGGTGGTCTTGGAAGCTTTGCTGAGACCCTCAGGAGCAGCACTGGCTGCTCCTGTTCTTGGGGGGTGGCCTGGGGACAGAATTCTGGGGCATCCACAACCCTTGGCTGCTGCAAAATGCCTCTTCCTCACACAGCCCATTAGGTAAGGCTTGAAGTTCATTTTCTCCTCACCAGCCCAAACAGTAACACCTCTTCCTCTCTTGCCTGTGTTGGTTTTTTCCAGCTGTCCAGATCCACATCCTGAAAGCAGAAAAGAACGCGGACTGGTGGAAGTTCACAGTGAACATCATCTCTGTCTACAAACAAGGCAGCAACCGGATCCGGCGCGGAGACCAGACCCTGTGGATCCACTCCAAGGACATAGCCTGCAAGTGCCCCAAAATCAAGCCCATGAAGAAGTATTTGCTGCTGGGCAACAACGAGGACTCTCCTGACCAGAGCGGCATCATTGCAGACAAAACCAGCCTGGTGATCCAGTGGCGGGACACGTGGGCCCGGCGGCTCCGGAAGTTCCAGCAGCGGGAGAAGAAGGGGAAGTGTAAGAAAGCCTAAAGGAGGAGGAGAGGGAGAGACTGACTGTGCATGCTGCTTTGTGTAGAGCTGGGGTGGGCAGGGACCAGCTGCCAGGGTGGGCTGGGGGGACAGGGGGACAGCAACCATGGCTGGGGGGTGCTGGGCTTGCACCTCGTATTCCAGGGAAGACAAAACCCAACAGGACCCAACAGAACCCAACAGGACTCAAGAAAACCCAACAGAACCCAACGGAAACACAACAAAACTCAACAAAATCCAGCAGGACCCAAAAAACCCCAACAGAACCCAACAAAACCCAACAGAATCCAACAGAACCCAACAGGACCCAAGAAAATCCAACAGAACCCAACAGGACCCAACAGGACCCAAGAAAACCCAACAAAACCCAACAGAACCCAAAAGGACCCAACAAAACCTGATTGCACACACAGACAGAACCCTCGAGTGGGGTACGGGCATGCAGCACCTGGGGCCCCCCAGCTCCCTCCTGCCCCGTTGCTGAAGAACTCAGAGACACCGAACTGCCTTCCAGCTGCAAACATCTGCTGCCTCCAAAGCACGGCATGGGCGCATCCACCCTGTAAGAAACTAATCAACAGCACCGCTGGAAATTAACTCCCCATCCCCAAAATATGTATTTGTGACTTAGGCTGACTGAGACAATTCTTGTAGAGGAAACTAAACCGAGACTTTTGCTGAGGACAGATCCGAGGATCAGCGGACGGGGTCTTGGAGGGCTTTGGTATCCAACAGCCATGGCCACCACCCACTGATGGTGCCTGGGGCGGCTGAGCTCTCTGACTGTGAGGATGCTCTGGGTCCACTTCAGGCACAGCCAAGAGGGAACAATGTTGGTGGGTGACTTCCTGCTGGGAATGGCTCTGTGCTCAGCCCCTGACCCTGAGGATGCTGCCCCCACCACACTGATTGAGGGCGAGCCCACAGGGTGCCCTGTCCCCCTCCAGACACCCATTTACAGGCAAGGAGTCAATACCAGGATCCCCAAGGAAACACCCAGACCTGACAAAAAATGAGTTGGCATCCAGTTCCCAGAAAGTGCCCTGGAAGATCCTGCCAGTCTCAGTCCCTGAATCTCCACTGTGGCCACCCCTGAACCTCCTCCATGGGCTCAGTCCCCTCTGCTGCTGTCAGCACCCCAGGAACCCTCAGATGGTAGAAAATCCCTGTAGGGGACACAAGGTCCTGGCTGGTCACTGGTTTCACTCCCAGACTCAGGCAGCTCTCCCAAACCTACAGCAGCTCTGCCTTTGCTCCCTCTGGAGCTGCAGCCCCTCAAATCCCTGTAAAAAGTCTTGGAGACAAAGTGGGGAGCAGAGGGTGCCAGGACTGTCCCCATGGGCAGTGGGGCCAGTGCAGAGCTCTGGGGCTTGGCTGGGGTAGAGCCCATACAGGGCAAGGACCAGCCCAGGGAAGGTGTCTCAGCCAGGTGTGACCCACCTGGAGCTCTCCTCCTTCTGCTGGGTGTGACCCACCTGGAGCTCTCCCTCTTCTCCTGGGGGGACAAACAGCCAATTTAAAATTCCCAATTTCCAGCCATGAATGCACTGAGCACAGTGGAGGCTGCCTCACCTCAGACTGGAGCATCTTCCCCTGGGCACCCAGTGGGCAGGACTGGCTTGGGAGTTGTCACTCCCATGCCAGGTTGCTCCTCTGCCACACCAGCCCATGGGGAATGGGGAATTCCAGTTCCACTCATCCTTGGAGACCAGGAATAGCTGGAGCAGAAGGCAGGGAGAGCAGGATGGTACCTGGGGGAGAAGCAAACATTAGTCGCTATGAAAAGCAAAACCTCCCTGATATTTTTCCTTTTAGGAAACTTGGAAACATCTCTTTTATGACATTTTCCAGTGGTTTTGCCTTGTTTTATAGCAATTGACAATATTTATATAATGACATAAACCACCATAAAGCAGGGCAGCCATGTAAATAGGTGCAAAGAGGAGGCTCCCAGGGCTGCTGGAGACACCACCCAGAGGGACACAGCTCTGCTGAGCCTCCCCTGCCACCACAAGGCCCCCACAATTAATCTGGGTATTAGGAGAAAAATCCCCCCCTGGACATCAAGAAACCCCCCCCCCCCCAAGTCTGTGTTTTCTCCCCCTTCCCAAACTGGACTTGATTTTCCTTATCTCGGAGCTCAAGGACAGCCGATGGTTTTGCAGCCAAGGGAAGTGAAGCCACCAGGTTCTGAAGGATAAAGTCTGACCTCAAGTATCTGAACGGAGGCTGAAAGCCCCAAAATGGGGCTTGGATGCTCTCCTGCAGCCACCATCATCTCCTGCCAGGGAACCCCAAAGCTGGGGACAGCCCACCTCCAGGTAGCCAGGATGTCCCCAACCTTCAAATGGTGCCTAAAAGTACCAGAATCCAACCCAAAGCCAGTTCTGCACATGGAGAGCAGGAAGGAAAGGCCAGGGGACTTGGGGACTGCCCATGGCACACCTGGACACCTGATACTCACTCCCAGTTTCCAGCCTTGTTAAGCACAGCTGCCCTCCCCAGCACAGCCTGGACACCCCAACCCCCCCAGGGACACTCTCCAGCCCCTTCCCTACTCTCACTGGTCCTGGAGGCTGCAGGAGACCTCCCACCTCCTCCTCCCATGGCCAGACCCCTCCAGGCACTGATAACCTGGGGATTCAGAAGGAAATGAGCTGGCACCACAGTCTGGATCCTGGCACAGGAGGAAGGGAAGCCCCCAGACCCGTCCCACGAGGACCTGTCCCTCCCTCCCTGCTGCAGTTTTGTGTTTTCCAGTCCGACCAGGCAAACCCCCTCACTCCACCCACGGTCCCAGTGCCCTTCATGTGCTCCCAGTAACCCTGACCTGCAGGAGCTTCTGCTGGAACTGGTGGAACTGGAACAGCCTCTGCTGGGAGGGCACAGCAGCCCCTTGTCAGGGTCTCCAGAGGTGCAACTCTTCCCTGCAGCCACCCCTGCTCCAGGACGTCTCCAGGACGACACCTCTCCTGGTCACCCAGAGGGACAGGATGCCCCCCTCAATACCAGAGGGCAGCTCTGGGGGACCAACCCCAGAGATCAACAGAGAACCCAGCCCACCCATCCCCTGGGGACAGGAGTAGGACCCCGAGGACAGTGGGATGGCCGGGAAGGGGCTGTGGTGCCTTCAGAGAGGCTTTGGAGAGCAGCTGCAATGCCAAAACAATCATCACTGAGCGTAGCACCCGACACAAGTCACTTGGTCTCGTTTCTGTTCGTTCCGTCGTCTCCGTGCCCCCTCCCCATCCCCTCACAAACCTGTGTTCGTTTTGGGGGTTTTTTTTTTTTTTTTTGTTTTTTATTTTCTTATTATTTTTTTTTTAATTTTTTTGGTTGATTTTTTTTTTTTATTATTTCTGTTAATATCTTGAACTGTAAATGTTGTTTAGTTATGACCATGGCAGACTGCTTTGGGCGATGTTTCTTTACAATGCATACTAATATATTATGGTTATTATATATGAATATATTTAATGACACGTGAAAAAGTTGTGGATTTCCTTATTGTTTTTCTGAGTTGTTTCTTTTTTTTTTCCCCTTTTGTTTGTTTGTTCGTTAGATTGGCTGTAATTGACCCAAAGGAGCTTGTAACTGTTCAGCACCCCCTCAGTAGAACTAAAGTCAGAAACCAGTTGAATAAACTCTTGTAAACTGTAAAAATCTCCAGGAATTTCTGCTTTTTCCGATCCCATTGCTCGGTGAGCCTGTGAGACAAGGAAATGCTGGTGTCCCCTCCACCCCCGGGGTCTGTTGGTGTCCCCTTGGCAGGGCTGAGGTGGCACAGACATTTCTGACTGGCAGTCCCAGCCCTGTCCCTGCCCAGCACGCCCAGGCAGTGGCCACATGGCCTTGGGGACAGTGGGGTCACCGTGGGTGGGTGGCATGGGGGGTCCCCACCAGCCCCTGTGGGCTCAGCTGTGCCCTGCAGTGGGACAGAGCCAAAACCTGTGGAACCCCACCCAGAGCTGAGGAACAGGTGTGGGGACAGCCAAAGTTTGGAGTCAGGAAAGTTGCCAAGCCCACTCTGGACCTGTTTGTGTCCCAGCCAAAGGCTGCTCAGCAGTGCTGGCCCTTCCTGCCCATCCCAGGATCAGCTGAGCCCAGGCAAGAGCTGGTGGCACCAACAGCATGGAGAGCCGGAGGAGGGGGGAACTGAGGCAGCAAAACATTTCCAGGGACAAAAATCCAGGCAAAAGGTGCTGCCAAGTGCTGGAGGTCAGCCCAGCTGACCTGAGCCTTCAGCAGTGCTGGGAATTTATGAATCCAAAAACATCCCAGGGGGCGGAAATCTCAGATCTTTATTGCAGAGACAAATGGGTCACAAGTGCCAGCCCTCCGCTCTGAGGGGCAAATGGGCTTCCCAGATTGCAGATGGCCACTTGTCCAAAGGTGACATGGTGGCTCTGGAAAGAGGGGAATGAGGCTTTTCCCACGGAGGGCTGGACCTGGCCTGGTTTTCCCAGCCTGGTCCCACCAGGCAGCATGGGAGAGGAGCCATCCTCACACCGAGCTCACACCAGCAATCAGGGAATGTGAAAATGCCCAGCAGCCTTCCTAGATGATCCCTGTTCTCATGCAGGAGGTGGGGATTTTTCCCAGGGCACTGGGACATCCATGCCTGGAGCACACATCAGACCTGCTCCCAACACTGGGATTTTTGATGAAACTACAGCTGGAAGCAGCTGAACTCCTGAGCACGTCTTCCGGGAGAGAGATGGAGGAGGTGGCAGGGAAGGCGAAGCCTGGGATGTCTCTGGGCACATTCCAGGAAGATCTTTGCTTGGAGAAGCCACTCCAGGTTGGCTTCTCCACCGCTGCTGCTCAGAGCCAAACCCCAGCGTGTCTCATATTTTAACCTTCCTTTTTCTTTGGGGAGACAGAAAAGCTTCCCTGCACACAGCAGAGCGCTGCCAAATCCGCTGCTTTTTAATAAAATTCCTCACCCACACAACACATTAAATGTTACCTAAAGGGCAAGGCTGAGAACCTCTTTGTTTGCCAGCACAACGAGCAAATCTTGGTGTTTCCACCCTTCCCAGGCACTCACAGGAAAAATGTGCTGGAGGACCCAGTGGGTCAGAAAGTGCCTTTGAAAGGCTCGGTCAGAACAAAGTCCCTGTGGAACGTTGATCAGGATGAGTTACACGTCCATCCTGTGTGTCCTGGGAATTCAAACAAAGCTGTCATTCCCTCCAGAACTGACAGTTTTAATTAGAAGCCCAGGCCTGTGGTCTCAGCTGAACAAACCCCATGTTGCTCTCTCGCTGTCACTGAAGATCCACGGGGCTGCTCCAGAGCAGGAGTGAAATCCTGCTCTGGGCTCGAGGCTGCTGCTGAGGACCAGCTCCAGGAGCATTCCCAAAATCACTCCCTCTGCAGAGCTGCAGGAATGCCCAGATTTGGAATTGCTTTCCAAAGCCTTTCCTTGTTTCCAGCTGGAGCAGCCCTGCCTAAAGCTCCATTTCTAACCTGACATCAACAATGAACTCATCAACCCCCTGCCATGTCCTCTGGGAAACCAGAAGACATTAAAGCACCTCTGTTTGCCCTTCCCCTCTCTGACAGCCACAAGGTGAAGCATCTCCCCAGGACAACTGACCAGGCACAGCCTGGGCTGGGCTTGTAAAGGCTTCAAGGATTTTCTCCAGCAGAGCACACTGAGGAGCTCCAGCCTCTGGTCTCTCCTCCAGTTCTGAATGCTGGGCACAGGCACAGAGCTCCGGCTGAAGCTGGAGGGGGCACAGCTGGAACTCTGGGCCTTTCTCCCCACCAAGCTCCTCTCCCCCCTCCAGTGCCCTCCCCAGGAGCACAAAGACAGGGAAATGCTCTCTGGATCCAGGGGACAGCTCCCACAGCTGCAGGACACAGCACCACCCATGACAGGTGAAGAAGAGAAGCTGTGGATCCCTGGGAATGCTCAAGGTTAGATTGGATGGGGCTTGGAGCAACCTGGGCCAGTGGAAGGTGTCCCTGCTCACAGCAGGGGTGGCACCGGATGGGATTTAAAGCCCTTCCCATCCAAACCAGTCTGGGATTCTGTGTATTCCATGTGTCCCATGGGGTACTCAGGAGCTCCCTGCCTCTGCCTCCTGCAGAACTCCATCTTCTTCCTTGGCTCTCATCCTCAGAGCCTGGAGTGACAGGGTCCAAGCTCCAGCCAACACCTGCACCCTGCAAGGAGACAACTGAGGGTGATCTGCCCAAGTCTCAGTCTGGGGAAACTGAGCCCAGAAGGGCAGAAGGGATTTGTGCCAGTCAAGAGGGGACACAGCACCAGGACACCCTGGTTCCACCTTCCAGAGCAGTGCTGGATGTGCTGTGTGGGCAGAGGGAGGTGAGTGCCACAGCCAGGTGAGAGCTGAGAAAGGAGACACCAGCAGGGCAGGTGAGGGCCAGCCCTTGCAGGTCGCACAGGTCTGTCATCATACACACGAAGTCTGACAGAATCACTTATTTCCTTCTCCAGAGCAGCTCTTAGGATATGGCAGCATTGGATAAATCATTCACAGACAACACAAGATAATAGGAAACAATAAAACCCCAGGCAGAGAAACTGTATATAAATGGATCAGCTTTAATCAGTATTTATTGCTTGCTCTATTAATCCTGAAATCAAACTGGCATGTGTAACAAAATAATTATTCTCTTGGCCAGAAGCAAACATTTAATACTTCTTCTTCATTAGTTTTGAAATAGGTAATCTTTCCTCTCAGCTGTAGAAGGGTGTGAGGAGCTGTCAAAGGAAGAGACAGAGCTCAGTGAGGATGTTAATTCTGGTGCATCTCCCGAGCCAGGCTGGCAGAGCCCCTGGGGAGCACAAGAGGGCAAAGCTCTCCACTCTCACAGGCTGGGCTGAGTCATGCTGCTGTTTAACTCCCATTCCTGGAGATCAGTAACTCACCAATAACTCCATTCCTGGAGATCAATAACTATCCCTGGAGATCAATAAACCACCAATACCTCCCCCCAAGGGCTGAGCACTGACTCAGTCACCAGTGATTCTGTGCAGCCCACGGGGGTCCTGCAGGGCGGTCGCTTCCCAGCCTGTGAGAATCCAGATGCAGTCATTCCCCAAGACTATTCCTTGAAAACCACGGAGAATGTTCTCTCTGAAGCAGGGATCCTGAAGCAGGGGAACACGGAACATTGCTGTTCTCCAAATCACTCCTGGATTTTGGTGTTTTGGTGTTTGAAGCCCCTGGGATGTCTGAGCTCAGGGAGATGGGCAGGCAGCAGCACCAGCGTGTCCCCAGATGCAGATGCAGGAGAGGTGGGTCCATCCACAGCTGCAGCTGCCTGAGTGCCAGAGGGAGGTGGGAAGAGTGGGACAAAATCCTCTTTTCCCACTGAAATCCTCCAGATCCCACAGAGCTCCTCAGCCACGCTCCAGGGAGAGCGGGTGTCTGGTGGACGCTGCTTCAGCCTGCTGCTGTGGAGTTCATTCCCAAGGATGGAGTGAGTTCATTCCCAGCACAGAAGGTCCCTGCACACAGCAGGTCCCTCCCTGGAGCCCTGGTGCTCCCCTGGAGCAGCTGCTCCGGCGGGATCGGGGTTAACCTGTCGGCCAGAGCGCGACCACAGCGATGGCGATGAGCAGCAGCACGATCACCACCAGCATCCCTGCAGGAGACACAACAAGGTTTAGGCTGCTGCCTTCAGCATTTACAGATGGTTTCTGTGATTAAATTCCTCCTCCTCCTCCTCCCAGTTGGGAAGGATTCCCCCTGCTCACCCCTGACAGGCCCTGCACTCTGGGGACCTGAGCAGAGACCTGGACCCAAACCCCACGTTGGCAGGGCAGTTCCTTTTCTTCCTGACCCTTCGAATCAGTATTTTCCAGCAGTGCCTGTGGGGTATCTTCCTACCTGAACATCTGCCATGGAAACATCAAGGGATGTGTTTAACTCACAGCCAGGCTGGTGGAGCTTTGCTAGAATCCCTCTGTACCATCCCACTGGGGCAAAGGATTATTCTGCAGGAAATCCAAACTGCACCAGGAAATTATTTCCAACACAAAGTACTCTGTGCAGAGCTGGGGCTTTCAGGCATATACCTGACTTGGGGAAACAGGGATCATCCAGCTCTGGAGAGAACCCCACAGCACTGTGTCCCATCCTGCCCCAAAACCCACTGGATCTCTGCAGAAGTTAATGACAAATGAGATCCTACAAAATGAGATCCCCTCCCTTCTCCTTAACTCCCCATTTCCCAGCAGGAGCTCTCCCCTTTCTCTCCCATTTTTTAGAGGAAAGGAAGAAATGTTTTAGTGAGAACATCCTGGATCCACCTCCCAAACCACCCCAATAAACAAACTCCTCACCCAGCTGGATCACTGTGCTGGGCACTGCCATCACACCCATGGGCATCCCCTGGGCTTAAATGCTCTTTTAATTAAGAGGCTTTTATTTGTGTTCAGTATCTGCTGCCAGCTGTCTCCCTGTCCAGGCTGAGGGAATGCAGAGGGTTCCAAGAGTGGAAAACCTGTCCCTTCCTCTGCTCTGCTCACTAAGGACTATTACTCAACCACTTACAGTATTTACAAGTCCAGCTCATGGCAATTAAAAAAGGATATATTGAAACAAACTCCTCTTTCCAAGCTGGAAAAGGATATTAGACACTGCGTTTTGTAAATAGTGTCATGTTTTCTGTGCAGAAACTGTTCCTCTGCCAGGGGGCCAGGATTTTTTTTCCAGGGAAATAAGAGTTGCCACCAACAGTATTTTTTTCTCTTATGCTCAGCTGAAACATTTGTGATCCCATCCATCCCCGTCCTCTTGCAGTGGAAGCCATTCCCTGTGTCCTGTCCCTCCATCCCTTGTCCCCAGTCCCTCTCCAGCTCCCCTGGAGCCCCTTTAGGCACTGGAAGAGGCTCTGAGCTCTCCCTGGAGCCTTCTGCTCTCCAGGCTGAACAGCCACGACTTTCTCACCCTTTTAGTCTCCTACTTTTTACACCTTAATATACATTTTGGAGTTTTCAACAGAGCCAGAAGCAAATAATTTGCCTAAATAGGGAAGAAGTAAGATCTGATAAAGCTGCCACATTCCAATTCTCTGTTATGTTTTGCACTGGAGGGAGAAGTTTTAGAGGGTGCAAATCCTTCACACAGTTTCAGTGTAACAGAGTTTATGGACTCCAGCAATTAAGAGACAACCGAGATCAGCTGCTTGGAAAATACTCCATAGGTGTGAATTAGTAATGATACAGAGGGGAGTTAATGGGGTGTAATTATTCTTTGACAAGCCCCAAGAAAAACTGCACATAAACCCGAAATTATTCCCCAGCAGGAAGAGGCGAAGGTGGGGACCAATAAAGGACTGCTAATGGGCAATGCTGAGTGAAGGAACTGCAGGGCATGGCCAGGGCAGTGGGAGAGGGGACAGCAGAATGAAATAAAGCTCGTTTCATCCCTGGAAACAGACTGGCATTAAGAACCTGCAGCCGGAATGCAGTGGCCAAGTGCTGTCCTTGTCCCAGCTGAGGTGGGAGCAGCAGAGCAGCTGATCCCAGGGACACCAAACCAGGAGCACACAGCACACACATCTCAAAGCACCTCCTGCATGAGACAGACCAGATGTTACACACATTTCTCCCCCCTGTACCACAGAACAACAGATTAGAAGGATCTGGAGGTTTTAAACCTGGGTGTTTCGTGTGCTTTCCCCACAAAAGCTGTGGATAGGATCTGACAGGAATTCTGCATTCTGAGCTCCCTGCTTTGCCTTTTTTTGCTCAAATGCTATAAAATATAAATATTCCTCTTGACAAGAAACCCTCAAAGAGAAGTTCAGGAATCAAAGCCATTCTTAAAGTCAACAGGAGTCGGAAGAGAACAAAGGAAAGATTCCCGTGCAAAAGGAAACATTGCCAGGAATACAAATCCAAAGTGCATCTCTCAGGGAAAGGTGGGGAGCAGAAATCTCTGTGCAGTTACAGAGCAAATAATTAAGGCAGGCTGGAGTAAATGCCATGCTCCTGCAGCTCCCTCTGCTAAAGGCTCTGGGGCAGTGCTCCAGCTGCTGATCCAGCTGCTGAGGAGCAGGGCAGGATTGCAGGGAGCACATTCCCAGCTTGCCCCGAGTTCCAGGGCATGTTCTATGGCAGGATGGGGATCTCCCCAGCACTGCTGGAACTCTGGCACTCACATGGCTCTGCAGGGCTTGCTGTTACTGCTGAGCTCACTCTGCTCATGCCTCCAGTCCCTGGCTCAGGGGGGTTCAGTGCTCCATATCTCACCAAGCCTTTTCCAAATAAAGATCCCATTTTTAGATACAAGATGGAAAGAAAGGGTTAAATTACATGTCATTTAGGTTAATATTGCTCTTTGGTCTGTCTCAGCTGCTCTGTCCAGCCCTGAGGGCAGAGGACCTGGGGTTCACACCAGCCCATGTGCCCAGACCATTCCCTCTCCCCAGGATTTGTCAGCTCTGAGGGTCACTGGTTTGGGGTTCCTCATGGACATACTTCCCATTGATTTTTGCTTTTCTGTGTGAACCCAACCATCAACTTTCCAGCTTGGGTTCACACAGAAAAGCAAAACCTTGAGGTCCAAATCCACCTGGAGGGCATCCAGGAGAGGAATGCCCACCCCAGCTGGAACCTTGGTGACCAGGGCAGGTGCTGAGGGGTGATGTCCCCTCTCCATGAGTGACCAGCCCTGGATTCTCTCCCAGCCTGGTAGCAGATTGTTGGGGCAGCCCCTCCCCACAGGGAGCATCTCTCCCTTGGACAGGTTTGACCAAAGTGATCCCATCTGTCATCCCCAAATCCATCCCAGCTGGAGCCTTGGGAAGGGGCAGTCCTTGGGTGAGCTGGGTGCTTCTGTGGGCTCAGGATTGGGGATATTTAGAGAGCAAACACAATCACATGATTGTTGGGTCCTGGGGATCCAAGCAAATGCTGATTTCAGCCCATTTAAAAAAAAATTTTCTAAGGCATGTGCATGTGTGTGTGTGGCCAAGTCTTCTGCTCTGACTTCAGAAGCTGCAAGGCTGCATCCAAATCCATTTCAACAATGTCCAACTTGCATCTGGCAAATCCCACCCCAAAAATGAGATGTGCCCATGGCAATGCCCTGGCTCTGTGTCTGCAGGGAGGAGGTGCAGGGAAGGCAGCCCTGCAACAAGCCCTGAGCATCCCCCAGCACTCTGTCAGTGAATATTTCTGGGAACAACAGCTGTCCTTGGGGTTTTCCCTATCGTTCCTGCTGATTTGAGTGTAGTGTCATTCCCAGGTTCCACACTGGTGTCTTTTATAGATGATAAAATAATAATAAATAGCATGCTCGGACTTTAAAGAGCCTGAATAGCATTACATTATCTGGAAAAAGCAGCTTGGTTTAGGCCAAGGAAGTTATATTCCCACAGAACTGTCTATCCAGAAGTTTATGGGTAAGTCTTCTTTTATAAGGGACACGGAGCAGTAACTTATAAACACATAATCGTTGTTTTATAGGGCAGCAGAGAGGCAGGGCAAGGATGGGAGCTTCAGCTGCAGAGGGGCTGCAGAGGCCTGGCTGCTTTCCTCAAGGACTTCTCTTTAATATCACAGTTTTAAAGAACCCAAATTTTATCTGCTGTTTCAGTAAGTTAATTTTAAGCCCGTGTTGCCAGATATATGGATGAAACCCTGCCCAAATCCCTTCAAAGCTTTTGGAGGCAGCAGAGAACCAGCTTGGAGGCTGGCTCTGAACCCTCTGCACATACCTAAAGCACTACTTTCACATGGCAAGCACCCCAAGAAATCCATCTTGCTGTCCTTTCTGTTCCCTAAAAAAAAGAGCCAAACACTTTCTCCCCCAAAAGCCATAAAAATCCTTTCCCTCTAACATTTTCCCTGTGCCGGGTATTCAATTTGTCTTGCATTAAGAAGCACTTGAGCAGAAATCCCACGCTATGAAGCTGGCTTGTGTGTAAATACAGCTCTGATTCCTACACCTGCAGCACTGAACCCACCTCTCTGGAGGTTTTGCTTTATTAGTTTTGTGGCAGCCAAACGTTTTCTTGGGCGAGAGGGCTGGGGAAACGCTCCTTCCCCGACGCCCCCGCCCGCCCAGAGGAACCCGGCCCTTATTGCTTTTGACCTTCCTTTTCAACTGCTCTGCCTGGAGAAATTTAACACTACAATTGTACCTCTCAGCCCTGACATCAAAATCATTGGCAGTTCTCAGAGAAATCAAGACCAGGCTCGGCGAGCGGTTATTAAAGGCTCCAAACGTTCATGTGTTTCATTGGGTCTAGAGGAGGGAAAAAAAGACACTTCTCAAAAAAGCTGAGCTCGTTGGAAACAACAACTATTGCATTATTAATTCCTTATTTGGAAGAAAGAAAAGCCCAGGTCATTCCTCTGTAAGATGAAAAAACTCTTGGTCTATGAGTTATTGCACATTTGGAGCTGTTCATGAGATGCCAGATTAACCTGAAGAAACAATTTATCTGAGGCAAAGGTGCAGACTTTGTTTATGCACATTAACTCCTCAGTCAACATTATTTCACACGCTAGAAATTGCATTTTTGTGGGGTTTGGTCATCTCAGGTTGGAGATAGGATTCCCTCTGGGGTGCACAGATGAGTTTGGTGCTAACACAAGGTTTGATCAGGGCATGGAGATATCTACTGACACAAGGGCCTGTGGGCAAACAAAGCGTGGCTAAAAACCAGCAGGATGAGAACCATCTCTATCAGAAAACAAACGTCAGATTAGCCCCAGAAGCAGCGTGGAGTGAGTTTCTATGCAAACCTTTCAGACTTCAGCAATCAAATAATCCCAAACTTCGGGTCCCAAACCCCATGTGCAGCCTGGCTGAGGGCAGGGAAGTGAGCTAAGTGTTTCTCTTGATCCATTATCGTTATACTTCAATTTGCTTCTTTTTAAATCTATTTTTCAAATTACAGACACATGCCAGGTAATGCCCTGAACTGCTTCCAAGCACAACTGCACCGAAATCCCAAATTCCTTCAAGGAGCAGCACAAACCCAACCTCACCAAGAGCTCAGGGCTTTGGCCACAGCCTTGAGTTGCTGCTCAGCTTCCAGCAGCCCTGGTGCTCAGCTGCTCCATGGGAAGGTCCTCTCCTGCCTTTGGAAGGCTCAGCTCCAATGCTTTGAGGTGCCACATTTGACTGGATGTCTATTAAACAATTCCTGAGCCTCCTGCACTACCCTGAGAAGCAGAAGTCAGGAAGGGCAACTCAAAGCCAGGAAAGTTTCCCATGGAAATAAGGAAATTTAGATTATTTTACCTTCTGAGCCACCAGAAGTGAAGCTCAGAGATAGGCAAGGCATTTGTTTGGAGCTGAAGACAAGGCAAGAGCACAGCAAGAACTGAACTGTCACAAGTTTTAACTTTAAGAGGAGTCTGTGGGAAAGGGAACACTTGGAGCTAAATTTGTATCTCCTTTAAATAGCAGCAGGTAGCTGGGAGAGGACAATGGTGGAGAAATGGTGCATGTACCTCTGAGACACAATGACTGAACCAGAGAGCTTTAGAGCAATCCACACCTGAACACCTTCTGCAAAAATACTGAGTAATAAAATAATTTCCTGGACTCACCATGGTATGAAGAGCAGGTGTGAGAGGCAACAGCTTCCCCAGGTGACTCCCCATCCCAAAAACCCCAAATCAACCCAAAACTGGCAACCTCAACCCATCTCTGCCTGTTCTGAGAGGTGGGCAGGGCAGAACTGTGCAGATCACCAGCCCCCAACAAGCCCCAAACTGGAACCATCCTCATGGATTTTCCTTTTGTTCTTCTGGAGTGACTTCACAGATTTTCCTTGCTTGGTCCCACACCATCATCAGACTCTTTCCAGCCCCAAAGGTCATCGGCAGATGTGGCCACTGGATTTCTTTGCATGTGACTTACTTTTCTTCCCCTTTTTTGAATTAAACAAGCACAAACACACACCCAGTTTCCAACTGTCCTTCCTCCAAACTCTCAAGCATCCTTTCCCTTACATCAGGGACACCAAGGAGCAGGAGCAGCTGAGGAATACTCAGCATTTCTGAGCAGCTTGGAACGGGACCTGTGAAAGTTTAACAGACCTCATGTGCACTGAAGGTTTCCCAGGAGAAAGGAAACAAAACAGCTCAAACAACAGCACAAAGGTTCTAAAAATCCCTTATTTTATCTGAGGGTCACTCAGTTCACTCAAGTGAAACCAAAGGTGTCACCTGAACCCTTTTGCTCTGGAAAAGCCAGCAGGAAGGGTGAGAAAGCACAGATTTAACTGGGATATCCCCATCTCCAACAGAAGATATCCCCCCATGCCATAAAGCAGTGAGGAACAGAAGGGTTTGCCATGAACTGTGCCATGAACCTTCAGGAGCTGTGGTGGAGAGAACAGCTGGGACCAGGGCGTGCAGGACAGCCAGGAAAAGCTCTCCCAGCAAGAACAAAACACCTCAGGAAATCCAAGGGTTTCCAATGGAAAATCCAACCAGGTGGGACCTTCTGCAGCACAAGTCACGGGTCACTGAAAAGGCTTCTCAGTGCACTCCAAACATGGGAGATTCACCAGCCCTGGATGCAAGGAGCCACCAGCCTGAGCCAATCCCAGGATGGGGCCATGTCCTGAGGGCTGGGGTTCCTCCCAAATCTGTGCCTCCATGGACCTTGTCCAGCTCAGCCTCCCTGCCCAGCCCCGGCTCCCGCAGGGGCTGCAGGAGCCCAGCCCAGCTGGCAAACTCCAAAGAGTTTTCCTGAAAGGAAGGGTCACAGCCCAGCTCTGCTACCTGCAGCAGGCTGGGAACAGGCAGAAGCTGTGACAGATGATCTCAGCAGGGAACTGCATCTCCTGCACCACTTTCTCCAGTAAAAACAAATGGGCAAAGAAAAATAATCAAATGAAAGGCCAGCTCTGCTGGCCTGGCACAGAAGGGACATCTGCCCATGTCCATCTGCCACCAGCCCCACACCCCAGCTTTGTTTTTGGTGGGGTCACTTTTCTGCCATTGTAGCTGCCTGAACTGCCCCACCAGGACACCAGGGCCAGACAGGGAAAAAGGTGGGAACATGGGGAGAAGGAGCAGGCAACCACCAGCTCTGCTTAGATGCATCACTAAATTGTCCCATCAGGCTCTTAAATCACTGGGAAAGGATGATCTTTTGCCTCTGCCTTTGTTTTTCACTCTGGCAAATGCTGGGATTGCTCCCTCCCTACTTACATGGACGTATTACAGCACGAAAACACTTCCAAAATCCTTCAAACATCACATGACAAAAAATAAACATGAAATACAAATAATCGCAGCTCAGTCAAACGAGCAGAACAACAATAGCAACAACCTTGCAGTTTTGCTGCTCCATCTGAACCTGCAAGGACAACCTCCCCAGCAAGAAGAGCCTACAGCACAACAAAGATCATATTGTATTCATATCAGTCATTTAAGGTCAGATTAAGTGTTCCTGAAGGTTGGTCCATGTGTCTCCAATTTTCCAAAGTGCCCTGCTCACCCAGGAATTGCAGGGACTTTTGAAAATGGGCTGCTGGCTCCCAAGTGCCCGGGATGCTTGACCGAGTGGTCAGGAGGACTGAGATTTCCATACAAATTGCAAAGCTCCTAAATGGCTTCCTCAGCACAGGGCCGGGGGTGGAAATGGGAGAATATTTAATGATTAGTTCCTTATGGCTCCCACATTCTTGAAGCATATTTCTTGCAGTCCCTGGAACACTCCTGCATTCTTGATTGCAAAATGGCAATAAGTGATTTCCTTTAAAAGCCTTGTCTTTTATTGGAATGCTAAAAATACCCCACTAGCCCCACTGCACTGCACTCTCTCTCTTTCCTGGACAGGCCCCATCAACCCTGATGTATTCTATTTTGAAGACAGCAATAAACATTTCAGCATGGGCCGTTCAATCCACTTCATAATAGATCTTGCGTTTCCAGTGGAGCCCTTCTAGCACCATAAATCATCTTTACACAGACTTAAGTATGAGAAACTCCAGCTCAAAACCAGCACGGACTTTTTTTCTTTTTAGAAATTAAGGATGGGCACAAAATAGTCGGGGACTAAATGTGTGACAGCTTTAAACACGAAACCACTGGGCTGAGCCTGTAAAGCAGGGCTGCTGCAATGGTCAGGACCACACTGTGCAGTGCTGCTCCTGTCAATCCACTTGACACAAACCTACCTTGGTGGGGTGAAGTTCGGAAAAAATTCCCTGCACATCCACTCCACCCGAACAAACACAGCTTTCAGATCTGGGAGACTCTGGCTGCTGCTGATTTTAAAAGCCACAGATGAAGATTAATGACACTGCACGCCTGAACTGCTTCCACACACCCAGAACTCCTTTTGTTTTTCCATCCATACAGACTGGAAGTCCAAACTGTTCTCCCCTTTGCTCATGATGTCTCTCTCTCCATCTGCTACAGACCTTGGAGAACAGCTCAGAGATAATTCCAGGTACACAGCAAGGAGGACTGAGGTGCTGGCTGAGCCGAGGAGCTTCTCCAGGAACAGCAACTGTGACCAAAAAGTGTGGCAGGAGCGCCAGCCCTGCTCAGCCTCCACCAGCAGAGCCTTTGTGTGTGCAGGAGGCAGAAGGGATGGAATTCCCAGCCCAGCAGTGCATGGGGTCCCCAGAAAGGGAAAGTTTCCAGGACAAGGTGCCCGAGCAGCTCCGAGCTGTTCCCCCACCACAGTCACTGCTCTGCACACCAAGGGGCTCTGCTGGGAACATGACCTCAAACCTGCTGCTCACACCTCCACTCTGCTCCAGCCATATTCTTGCAGTCCCTCCACTCCTCAGGCACAGGCTGATCCTGGGGTGCTGGATGAAACACAAGCTGCAGCCTTCACCCAGCACAGCCCAGCACAGTGGGACATGGCCACTCCTCACAGTCCCAGAGGAAAGTGAACCTGACCTGACTTTGGTGCTGTGGCTGCACAATCCCATCACTGCTGCCACTCTGATGGCAACTCCCTGTTCCATCCAGCCAGCAACAGGCTTTGCTGGGCATCAGCTTCCCTTTCCTGAGAGAATCTCACCTCACACAGCCCTTCCCCACCTGCAGCCAGGGTCTACAAAACAAAGCTGCATCTGTGTCAGGAGTTTTCCAGGCAGGCTGACAGAAACTGGGCTGAAACCATTTGTCCAGAGTGGTATTGGTGTTCAAATCAATGAAATTTCACCTAAATGTTTATAGGGCCACATGAGAAGATGCCAAGGTTTTTTTTTTCAAGCACTTATTTTCAGCTGACTCATTCCATTAATTTTATCTGGGTGAATCTCCTACTCCAACAGCAGGATCTGGTGACCACAGCAAGGACATGCTCTGGAGTCATCACTCCACAAAAACATCTGGAGGAAATGGATCATGGAAGGTTCTAGTACAACTCAGTGCTCCAAGCAGGGTCAGGTTAGGGAGCTGGGCTTGATGATCCTTGGGGGTCCCTTCCAATTTGAGATATTCCATAATTCCATGATATTAGGACCAGGCTCAGGTTGCTCAGGGCTTCGTCAGCCTGAGCCTTGGAAATCCTTAAGGACATGGAGCTGTGGAGGGATCCCATACTCTGGAGTCCCTGGAAACCCAACCAAAGATGTGCCCATTGTCCCACAAGGAAAGGCACTTCCCAACACACCAAAGGTGCTTAGGGAAGCCCAGCACAGCAGGGACAAAATGCTGGAGTGGGAAAGTGCTTTTCACCTCAAACACAACCCTGAGGAAAGGGAAGAAGTCCTGGCGTCTTCCTGGCTGGATCTTTAAACATTCAGGTGAAATTTGCTTGATTTTAACATCAATACCACTTTGGATTAAGAGTGTTTCACCCCAGTTTCTGCAGGGGTGTAGCAGCCTGCCTGGAGAATTCCTGACACAGATACAGCTGCTATTTTGTTGAGAATTGTGTTTTCACAACTCAAAGAACAATCCTGCTTTTAGAAACTAGCTCAACCTTTGGCAATGCAGCCTAATCAGCAGAGAAAACTGCAGAAACCAGCAACCAAATACTCCTTATTAATACCATTTACAGCTGCTAACAACTACAAGAACCTTCTAAAAATTGCCAAGGGAAACAGGGTGGGTGAAACAATCCCTTGCAAACAACTGAGCCAATATACATAAGAATTGTGATAAGAAATTAGGTTTGACTTGCACAATCACTTTAAAAGTTTTTGGAAAATGGAGTCTGAAGAGCAGGAGGCTGATAAAATAACAAGAGTTCAGTAGCAATGTGAAAATTTCATGCCGATGGAGTAGGGAATTCAATCCTTGCTGAATTCTTGACATCATTTAGATGTTAACAGAAGTTTCTTCTCCAAAAAAAGAAGGCAAGGCATCTCTTAAAGCCCACACACAGATCTCTGACTCCTATATGCAGAGTACTATACAGAACTATTTTGGTTTTGGACGACTGCATTGTCTCATATGTCAGGATGACTATTTGATTTTCTTTTATTTTTTAATTTCAGCCTCGAGCAGAGCCAAACCTGTACAATTTATGCATGTGCAGTGCAAGAGGTCCCCTCTCATTTTGTGTCAAAAAAAAAAAAAAAAGAAAAAAGAAGAGAAAGGAGGAGGGAAAACTCACAGTATCATTTCATCTCTGTACCTTCCTAAAACCTGAGTAGTTAATAAGCTCTTAACTCCAGTTCTCTGCTTTTGCCTCCCCACACGACAGCTCCAAGCTGCCCCAGCAGCTGCACAGTAAAAGCCTTCAAAGGAAAGAAGGAAATTTCTGCTCTGAGAACAACGTGCTGGGGACCTCCTGGCCAGAGTAACAGGAGCAGGGCAGAGCTGGTGACACTACTGTGGCACTGTGTGTATCACTGTCACTGTGGCACTGTGCCACTGTGCCACTGTGCCACTGTGGCACTGCCACGGGCACAGCTCTGCACCCCCACTGCCAGTGAGGACTTCTGTCCAGCAGACTCAGGAGAGCACTGGGAGAAGCTGCAGAGAGCAGGATTTGGAAAGGTTTGGAAAACCTTCCCTGGTGCCCAGAGCAGCTGTGGCTGCCCCTGGACCCCTGGCAGTGCCCAAGACCAGGCTGGACAGAGCCTGGAGCAGCTTGGGACAGTGGAAGGTGTCCCTGCATGGCAGGGGTGGCACTGGATGAGCTTTAAAGTCCTTCCCAACCCAAGCCACTCTAGGATTCTATATTTCGCATCCTATTTTCCTTTTGGAGAACATTTCCTTTTTTCAGCTCCTTAAGCTCCCCAGATATGTGTGGGGGCTGACAGGGAAAAAAGATAAATATATAAAGTTAAGGAAAAAAGATCTGTGTAAGGATTGGAACCTGTTATCAAACAAACAACCAGCATAAAAATACTCGGGAGCCATAAGCTGCCTGATTTACTAATTCCTTTTTTTTTTTCCTGGAGTCTAATCCTACGGTTAAACCTACAGAGCTTTTCCCCTAACACATCCAGGGGGAGAAGAAACCCTCCCAGCAAGGAGGCACATCAATCTCCCTGGATCATTTGTCTGAATCCTGCTCCTGCCCAAACACAGGATGCTCCATATGCTTTTGCAATAGCTCTGTTTTGATAGAATTACCAGGACTGTCCTTTATTAATCATGTTGCCACTACAAGTCCCTCTGGAGTGTTTGCTTATCCCATCCTTTTCCAAACTCTTCCAGTTTCTTCTTCATTTATTAAAAGCTTGCTGAAGATGACCACAGTTAAAGCAAACCCCTGCTACTACAGAATAGAAGTGAAAGTAAGGGGGGAGAGAGGAAAAATCACCTTTAACCATGACTTTTCCTCTATTTCCAGAAGAATTTCCCCCAAAACACTGCTTTCAGTCTTTGTTTCCCTGATTGTGGAGCCTGAGTGTGGCTATTTAAGGTAGTATTAAGATTCAAGGAACACTTTCCTGGATGTTACTGTTAGAGCCGGGATCATTGGAAGAAATTTGGTATTGGCTCAATCCTGCAGTGCCCCGAAATCAATGAGCTTATTCCAGCCTGTAAAGTGTTCTTAGAGCCAGGCTGAAGTGCTTTGCTGGCCGGGGAACAAAGCCCTTGGCACCCCGCAGGACTGAACCCTGCTGAGGTGCAAGCCATTTCCAAACACTCCCAATTAACTAAAAGAATCCACAATTAAGAAAGTCGCAGTCCCTGGGCTGACAGAAGAAAGGGAATGTTTAGCACAGCACGCAGCCCTCCACAATCGCCGGCACGGGAGCGGGTAGCGTGGCCAGGAGTAGGTGGGGGATAAAGAGCAGGAGTGTTCCTGGTGGGAATTGGGCAGCCTGCTGGAATCCTGGCCTTCCCCAGGTCCCTGCTCCAGGCCTGGGAGCACCACGGGCATGGAATCGGCCTGAGCTGACCTCCAGCCCCTGCCCTGCTCCCAGGAGGCTCCGTGGATGCCATGGATCATCCATGGCTGGGAAGGTTCTGCTCCTGCCAGCCCTGAATCCCCATTTCCCATCCCAGACCTGGGATCAGCCATGGCTGGAAAGGTTCTGCTCCTGCCAGCACTGCATCCCCATTTCCCATCCCAGATCTGGGATCAGCCATGGCTGTGGGTGGTTCTGCTCCTGCCAGCACTGCATCCCCATTTCCCATCCCAGATCTGGGATCAGCCATGGCTGTGGAGGTTCTGCTCCTGCCAGCACTGCATCCCCATTTCCCATCCCAGATCTGGGATCAGCCATGGCTGTGGGTGGTTCTGCTCCTGCCAGCACTGCATCCCCATTTCCCATCCCAGACCTGGGATCAGCCATGGCTGGAAAGGTTCTGCTCCTGCCAGCACTGCATCCCCATTTCCCATCCCAGATCTGGGATCAGCCATGGCTGTGGGTGGTTCTGCTCCTGCCAGCCCTGAATCCCCATTTCCCATCCCAGATCTGAGGATGGGCTCCACAGGAAGGGGGATCTGCAGTGCAGAGAAAATGCTGCCTAGGAAAGCTTCCCACCAACTCCACGTGGGCTCTGATCAGGAAGATCCCCATTTATCCCCCAGATTTTACATTGTTTTGAGGACTCTGCTGTCTGTAAAGCATTAACTCAAACCAAGTGATACAATTCCGCTAAAATTACACTTCTAAGCCAACGACGTCTTTCTGAGTCACAAAACAAATATGCCTTTCCATGCACTTTTGGAATTGCAACATGGATTTCATTCTGATTTTCTCCCAGCTCATACAGAGTTTACATAAATGATTTTCATGTTTATCTTTCCTCCTAAAAACCACGGATCACATTGGTGCTATGCTAACAAAAGCTGGGCTCACCCAGGCCTGGGCAGCAGGGAGAGGCCCCTTGGCTCCCCGGGCTCTCCCTGGTCCTGCAGACTGGAGCCTGCAGCCCAAGCAGCTCCAGCTGTGCTCAGGTGGGCTCCTCCTGGATGCAGTCATTCCCACTGGCAACTGGAGGCAAAACCCTGGGCAACCTGTGTAGAGGACTGGAGGAGTCTCCCAGATGGAGAACTTGGTGTGGGCTGCCCACCTCTGCTCCAAGGCTGCTTCCTGGGAGTCTGAGGACAGTGACCAGGAATGGGGCTATTCCAACAGGCTCTGAGCTCACCTGGGAGCTGTGATCTGTCCAGCACAGGGGCAGAAGCAGCAGACAGCCCTGCATCCCTGGAAGTGTCCAAGGCCAGGCTGGACAGAGCTTGGAGCAGCCTGGGAAGGTGGAAGATGTCCCTGGGCATGGCAGCAATGGAACAGGAAGATATTCAAGGTTCCTTCCAACCCAAACCAGTCTGTGAATCTGTGATTTGTGAAATCCAAAATAGGCTGGAAACCAGAAAAATCAAACCAGCTCAATTGTAAGAAGATGGATCTGAACCCCAACATCTGCACCCACCTTTCTGGCAGCTGGAGACCAGAACAGGGGGTGAGAGACTCCCTGCCCTGAGACAACCCCACCTCTGAGCCACCGAGGGGAAAAGTGGCACCACGACTCCTGCCTGGTGTCACCCTGCCAGTGCTATGCGTGAATGACTCTCAAGTCATGCTAAAATATTTTTTTTAAAGGTTTCATCAACTCCTGCCTTGATCACTTCAAAAGCTCCACACTGCACACGCAGCACTGCAGCAGGAATAAAGTCATCTGCAAATGGTTAATGAAATGCATATTAGGTGCAAACCACTGGGACTGCAGGGACAAGCCTGGCAGGGTTTGATTTCAAGCAAGCCACAGAGCATAACAGTAATTTAAAATAAAACCTGTACAGTTTATCCAGTGCTTCAGCCTCTCTTTGTGCCTATGCTCCCATCCCAGCCAGCACAGGCTGACCATGTATTACAGAGCCCATCTCCAAGCAGGAATTTTACTCACAATGTTTGGCTTTAGGAGTAGGCAAATTAAAAACAGAGATGAAGGGATGTTTATCCTTTTATTTTCACCACAATCAAGGTTTTCTGGGAGGGAATCCTAATAAAATTTAAAAGGCAACACTTCTAATGGAGAATCCTTACATCCTTAATTTTAAAATGAAGAAGTGGATGCAGTGATTAGTTTCTGCTTGCTAGCAGTTTTGTGGGTTTTTTTTTAATTTTTTTTTTTTTTAATATTGTTCACTGTGGTTTTCATGGCTTTGAGGGGAGGTTTTTAGCAGGACCAGCTGCCAAGAACATCTCCCAGTTTGCTGCTTTGGTCATCAGTCAGTAGCTGCCATTAACACAGTAGTTTCTATCTGCAAATCCAATAATTCTACAGCTACCAAACATCATTTTCCCTCGAGATTAGTTTTGGTGGAGAAAAACATCCTTTGGAAGGCAAACCATTTTAAATTTTTTTTTAAAGTTTTTTAGCTATCAAAACACATGGTGCAGCCTGGAATAGAGCTGCCCATAAAATCTCTGCTCCTCAGCCAGTGAACATGGGAAACCAGCAACTCCAGCTGCTCCAATTAACTCCCAGCATCTTCCTCAGAGTCCAGACAATCCCGGGCTACTTGTCATGCAAACAACCTGGGAGCTTCATTTTCCTGGCAAGGCAAGAGGAGGGGTAAATGACTGAGCTAAGTAGATTACTGGGGAAGGAGTCACACTCAGCAGCTTTATGAGATGATTAGAGCCTGGGAAATTCACACCCCAAATCCCCCGGCCCTGATAGTGCACATTCATTACCAGCTCCAGGATCCACCGCAATCAGGAACCTTCCCTGGCAGCATTAAATATTCATTTCCCAATGAACTTCCATTTAGCTGTTCCACCCCGCCAAAAAGGAAGATTATATTAAAAATTTTACAGGGGAAGAAGCTGCAGCAGCGTTTAGCAAGGCAGCAGTTCATGCTAAAACAATTTTTTTCAGAAAATCATCAGCGTTTTTGGAGCGAGCCTGGGACCAGCAGCATCACTCAGAACAGTGATGAGAATTCCCACAGGGGCTGCACAGGAGAGCAGCAATTTTCTGTCCTGAGCACCGAGCAAACCCCACACAGCACAGCACAGCACAACAGCTCCTGCAGTGCAAAAAGGGGGAAATAATCCCATTGTGGCAGGAGAGGCAGTGCTGGGGACAGGCTGTGCTCTGGTGGCTGTGAGAGCCCAGTTAGGTCTGGCTGCCCCATGGGAGGTGGGTGATGCCTCTCTCTGCACTCATCATGACCTGCAGAGCACAGGGGCTGAGGGTGGGGATTGATTGCCTGCAATACTGAGGAACTGGCAGCAATCCTGACTTTTTGCCATCTCATGGCACCGTGAGGAGCGACAGGTTCTGGGAGAGGCTGTTCCACAGACAGGGCTTTGTAGCACTTGATGTTACAAAAGACTCCAAGTTTAACAGGAGTCTATACAGCATTATTCAGCAACCCTCCATTATCTAAAGAATCACACCCCATTATAGATCCCCCATTTTCTGGATCTATATAAAGTAAAGGGTGTAACCCCATCACACTGGAAAAGGTGAGTGTGCCAAGAGTTCTCCCTCCTACCTGAGATATTTTTATCAGAGATGTCTTTAAAAATATCTCCCAAAAAAGTCTCTTATGCAAGAAGTTAGACAGCTCAGGACTCCTGAAGTGCAGTCTAGTTCCATCAAAAGAAACTCCACCACCAGGGATGGTTTACCCCTGGTACCTAAAAGAATAAATTGCACAAACTCAGTGACCGACCTGATGAGAAGGGCTCATCTGCCTGGAAGCTGCATGGTGGGACAGCTCTGAAGAGGAAAGTACAAGGCTAAGTACTCCTGCTGAGAGAGTTGAGTTTATTCAGCCTGGAGAAGGCTCCAGGGAGATCTTAGAGCTCCTTCCAGTGCCTAAAGAGGCTCCAAGAGAGCTGGAGAAGGACAAGGGATGGAGTGACAGAGTGAGGGAATAGCATTAAGCTGAAGGAGAGTAGGGTTAGATGGGAAATTAGGAACAAATTATTCCCTGCAAGGAACACAGAGTGCTTAGAGCAGCTGTGGCTGCCCCTGGATCCCTGGCAGTGCCCAAGGCCAGGTTGGACACTGGGGCTTGGAGCACCTGGGATAGTGGAAGGTGTCCCTGCCATGGCAGGAGTGGCACTGGATGGGCTTTAAGGTCCCTTTTCCAACCCAAACCCTTCTGTGATTCTCTAAAGACCGAAGAGCAGAAATAACATTTCCTGCCTCCCTGATCCCCATTTTTTTCTTGACTAATGCTGAATGAAGGCATGAAAAGGAGACGGGGGCCCTCCACTACCTGGGGTCTCAGGTGAGCCAGCCCACAGCCCAGGCAGGCACCGAGCAGAGCCCAGCCAAGCCAGGCTCAGCTCATGCTGGGCTCTGTGTGTCCTCTGCCAAACCAAGCAGGAAGCAGACGACTGGAACTTGTCCGCTGTAAAACTCCCTCAGTCATATCCCATAAAAATACCTGAGTACCCACCTACGGACACCATTCCCTTCTGGGAGCTGCCACCTCAACTTCCAGGCCATTTAACACCTAAATATTCCCCAGTTCCAAGCCCTCTGATGACTTAACCATGTCCTTACTGCCAGAATTGGCAGGACAAAAGATGGCCACCAAAAAGCCACCAGCATAACTTTGATCTTCATTCGCACAGCAGCAAAGGAGAATCAGTTCTACTCTTCCTTCCTGGGAAGATGATCTCCAGTGTTCCTCTGGCAGCCAAAATACAGCATGGATTTTGTAAGAGGAGCAAGCCTGGGCATCCTGGAATCACAGAATCACAGAATGGTTTGGGATGGAAGGGACCTTAAAGCTCATTCCCAGCCCTGCCATGGCAGGGACACCTTCCACTGTCCCAGGCTGCTCCAAACCCCAATGTCCAACCTGGCCTTGGGCACTGCCAGGGATCCAGGGGCAGCCACAGCTGCTCTGGGCACCCTGTGCCAGGGCCTGCCCACCCTCCCAGGATTTTGGGCAGTTGCCCAGTACCTGAACTCAGCCTCCCTGTCTCCTCAGGGCTTGCACAGCTCAGAACACAGCAAGCCTCCATGCACCAGCTCCTGATTTCAAGCAGAATCTAAAGCCCTAAAGCCTGGCTCTGCTGCAGGGACACCAGCCCAGCAGCTCCTTGACACACTCTGGGCTCAGCAAATCCAGTAGCAGACAGGTCTCAGTGGAGCATCCCAGCACAGGAACAGCTTTTCACCACTGCGCAGGGCTGGCTGATCCAAACTGGAGATAGTCATGTCCAGTTCCTCTGTTAACCACTAAAATTCACACATAAATATGCTGTGAATGCTCCAGAAAGGACAGAGGAACTCAGGGGAGGATTGAGTTTATCCTGCATTCATGGGCACAGCTGTATCCAGAACCAGAGCAAACAGCACCTCCCAAATACCAGAGGTGATGGCAAACAAACCACTTAATGATGGAAGTGGCTCAGAGGACACGGCAAAGCAACCAAGGAAATGTTAATAATGCTGCCATTGCCACAATAACCAGCAAAGCAGAAGCAGTGGCCCTGGGAAAGGTCCAGAAATGAAGAAATTCTAATTCCAGCAAAGGGCTGAGGTGCAGTGAGAAGTCTGGAGAGCCACTTCTCCCGCACATCCCCCTTCCAGACCTGCAGGTCTAACAAAAACTGGAGATCAGCTTTAAACTTCTGCCCACTTCACAAGGGATCCAAGTGTCTTGTCCAAACACACTGTGCCAAATGGAGCTGTTCCTAGGTCTGAAAACACAGAATGCACAATTCACAGGAAGAAATCCCATCATCTCATCTCATCTCATCTCAGGAAACTGGGAATGTTCCTGTTTATGGCACTGCCTTGCCCCATGTTGTAAAACACCCAGCATGAATCATTTGGCACTGCTACTGTTTTTCTAGAAGGCCTAAATATGGGGCTTTTTCCCCTCACTTTTGAGTCTTTAATTTAATATTAAGGTGGGAAATGAATATTTTTGCATTTTACTTAAATGCCAGAAAAACATTTGCTGCTTGTCTAGCAGGAATGAGTCACTTTGGCTCCAATAAGGTGCTTTTCCAAAGCTTTTTAGCAGCACTGTCACCTTGCTAATGCTCTAGAGTTAAACACAAAACATTGTCTGCTGGGATCCCTCAGACTTTAAAAACACTGGGGTAGAACCAGCACATCCAGCCCTGCTGGGGCTCAGAGCTAAATAAAATCTCCAAGGCCAGGGAGAAGCATTAAAGCCAGGAATACCATCACTTCTGGAGAAGTTATACTTTCCAAACTCCTTGAATTTGGTAGATTTGGGACAGTTTTGCAAATATGCCCATGATGTTCAAAATCCACCCCTCGTGACACACACTGTGCTGTGAAAACTCTCGCAGGTAATCAGAAACAAGCAGCTGAGGAGTAACCACCAGTAAAACTGCAAATTTCCTCTGCCCCTGCAGTACAGGGGAAGGGCAGGAGAAAGCAGCTCCCTACGTGTAGGGCAGGACAAATGTAACATCTGAATTACTGCCACAGCTCTGGAGCTCCTCAGCTGAGGCCTCAGATCAGCTTGACAAAAATTTGGGGTGGCTGAATGGTAACTCCATCCTGCTCTGCTCATCCTCCACCCCAAATCCCAGGGTGGGAGCCTCCACCCAGCCTGGCCTGCCAGGTGCTCTCTCATGTGTGGAAGAAATTCCTCATCCTCAGCATCCATTACAAACTCCTGTCTGGGCTCAGGTCCCCAGGCAGCCCCAGCTGCTCCCTGGCCCATCTCAAATGGTTTCTTTTTGGGTTTATCTGCAGTTTCCCAAAGAGGTGAATGATGAAGACCAAGTGTTTCAGTGTGGATCCAGGGATGTGAGGCTTCTCCAGGTGCCAGAAGCCACCTGCAGTTGCTGTCCCTTGAGTTCCTGGCCAGCAGGCCAGGACCAAAGGCCACACCACATCTTTGGGAGGTGATGGCTCAAAGTCTCCAGCCCCGAGTCAGCACGAGGCCTGGAGACACCATTCCCACTGGAGTGGGAGAAACTTTCACCAGACACAGAACAGAGAATCATGGAATCATGGAATGGTTTGGGTGGAAGGGACATTAATCATCTCATCCCACCCCCTGCACGGGTAGGACACCTTCTCCCATGCCCAGAGCTCCATCCAGCCTGGCTCTGAGCACCTCCAGGGACAGGGAATCCCAAACACCTCCCCACAGAAATGCACTGCCAGGCACCAGCTACGAACAAACCAGTGTGTGCCCCTTACTGGGACAACCTCTGCCCCTCCACTGGGACAGAGTAAGGATCCTGCACAGACAGAGCCCTTCCCACCCCCAGGAATTACTGCTGTTTCCCCACACTAGCAGTGGGGTGGAGGGGCTGGATGTGGCACTGCCAGCCCCACACGAGGGATGGATGCTCGTGGCACTGCCAGCCCCACACTAGCAGTGACCTGTGGTAGTGCCAGCTCCACAGCAGCAGTGCCCTGTGGCACTGCCAGCCCCACTCCCTGCCCTGCAGTTTGCCATCTGTGCCGTGTCTGTGTCCGTGTCCCCTCCAGCCCGGACCCTCTACATTGGGGGCCGAGCTCCACACATTCCCAGCCCCCTCAGGACAAAGCCTGGGAGTTTCTTAATGAAGTCCAAGTGAAAGGCAGCCCACTTCCATCCCACTTCCATCCCAGTTTCATCCCGGACCAGCTCTGGGAGCACTTCAAACACCGCAGCACTGCCCTGCAGCCTGGCCCCAATGGCTGCTCCAGGATTTTCCTGCACTGAATGGCAAAGCCCAGCCTCCTCCCAGCCTCTTCAGCCTCCTCTCATTCCCCTCCAGTTTCAGACGTGTCTCTGGGACAGAAAGCAGCGAACAAAGGGGCTGCTTGTGTGTCAGGAGCCCTCGGAGGGGCTGTGTTTCACTGCACCCTTCTCCAAAGCAGGGCAGTGTCTGGAGAGCTCTTTAGGAGTTTTCGTCTCATTAACATTTCCATGAGGGATCAAAGAATATATTAAAAAAACACCTAAGTACAATTCCTGCTATGGAACAGGAATATGTATAAAAAACCTGCTCAGATGCCTTTCCCTGATCCCTGGCATTACTGATGGATGATTGTCTCCTCAGGAACCCAGCTTCTATTCCCACCCATAGTCTCAGCACACCCATCCCACCAAGCCCCTGCTCCCCTGCGTGCTTTCCATGGCCAGGGCTGAGTTCCCCATGTTCCTCTCAAACAGATCCCAGCCCTTTCCTGGCAGGAAGGCACCAGGAGCAGGAATTGCTGCCCCTCGGAGCCGGGATGAATGCTAAGGAAGCACTGAGGCATGGTGGGGGGATAGCGCAGGATTTTCTCCTGGGAGGAAGCACATCAGGGAGCTCTGTGTGCCCAGAGGAGCCTTTTCCTTCCTCCTGCTCGGGTATCCCTGCCTGGGTGGGAGCTGCCACACCTGGAGCTGTGTCCCAGCCCCTCTGCAGGACCCAGAGCCGGCCCCAGCCCCGATTCCTGCCAGGCTCATTAGGGATGCCCAGCAACACCCCGAGGACAAAGCCACGGCAAACAAAGTGTAGGGAGAAGGGGGAAGGGGGGAGAAGGGGATTTTTTCCTTTTTTTTTTCCAAATAAAGGAGTGCAGAGGAATTCCTCATTCACTGATCTGTAGAATACATTAATATCCCAAGTGTTGGCACAGCCTCCCATGCTCAGGGGACCAACAATGACTCCGAGTCTGGGATCTTCAAATAAACCACCCCTGCTGTCATGGCCACCAGGAAAGAGAATAACAGCAATATTAGCTGACCTTCATTTTGTTGTTTCCCCAGACCTGACTGCTAGACCTCTGTTTGCCTGTTACTAGGATTTCTTGGCTGAAAAATGTGAGCATTTCCTAGACGATAAAGAGGCAGTTTATTAGGTAAATAAACCAGGCCCTAAGCAGCCTCTGCTGCTTGATAATAAGGAGGGAAGGCCCAGACCTCCCTGCACCACCTAAAATAACCCCAATCAAGGCTCTCTAACTACCACCACACGCATATTTTTCAACAGACAGTTAATGAACAAGAGAAGGTCATTCCAGCCCAGCCAACTTGTGCTCAAAACCATTTGCTGAGAAAACTATAGGCCATAAAAATCCCAGCAGGCACTGTCTGTATCCTATAAAACTGTCCCTCTGTGGAAGCAGATAGAAGTTATTAAAATAAGTGTATTCTTTCAGGCTTCTGATAAAAGAAAGCATCGAGGGGAAGATGTTTACAGAGGAGGGAGGGAAGGAGAGGCTGGGGACAACCCACACCATTCCCTGCTTCCCTCAGCCCCAGGAGCCACAGTGACAAATATCATTAATTATCAGGCACACAACGACTCAAGGGTGAGATGCAAGCCCACAGCACCTCCCTCAAAAGGCTACTGCAAATTAGAGCCAAGTTTTCCAAGTTTTCCCAATGCATCTCACAGATAAATGTAATAACCAGATGGATTCAGAAAGCATGGCTTGGGAAATGAAGTTTCCACTGAAACAGAGCTAGTGGTACTGTTTTAGTTGCCAAAAACGCAATGTTCTGGTGCGGGTTTTTTGAAGATTTAGGAGATAAGTATTACACAGGAGCTACTGTGTGTCACAATGCATCTGGGGACGTGGTACAACACAACCTCAATGCAGCCAGTGCCCCACGAGTCACAACCTTGCACCTACAGAACCCAGAACCCACCAGAATGTCACACCAAAGCCACCGGCACGAGCTGATCACCCTGCAGCAAAAACAAGCCCCTTCCCTTCCCTCCCCACCCCACATTCCTGAAGCAGATGATGCCTGGAAAGGCTGACCTGAAACAGAGACTAGACAGAGCAAAAGGAATAAAATATGTATTTATTGAAAGGATACACCTTGGGCAGTGCAAGAATATGCAGGCTGCATATTCACCACCTTTGGCAGGAGAGCACTCCTGCCACCAGAATCCAGCTGGGTTTGCAGACAGGTGTGACATCCCAGTGTCACTCCTCTGCTTTCCCCAGGAGGGTGTGGAAGTCACTGCAAACAGCAACTCCAGGGATGGCACAACAGCTTCAGTGTCACCCTGTGTCATCCCCGTGTGACATAAGCACCCATCACCTCTGTGGGACACTGAGCAAAGGATGCAGAGCCCACCTGAAGTCCTGGGCAAGCAGACAGGTAGCCCAGGTGACAGTGACATTGAAGGGGCTTCCCCAGGGCTGCACTCACACCTTCAGCTGCAGCAGTGAGGCCAAAGCCATGGGGTGTAACCTGCACAAATGACCTTATTTAAATACAGACCCCTGCCCCAAGTCCCTCTCCAGCTCTCCTGGAGCCCCTTTAGACCCTGCAAGGGGCTCTGAGCTCTCCCTGCAGCTTCTCCTGTCCAGGTGAGCACCCCCAGCTCTCTCAGCCAGTTCACTGACCATTTCCCCTCTGGACTCTCTCCAGCAGCTCCACATCCCTCTGCTGTTGCTCCCCAGTGCTGGGGCAGCTCTGCAGGTGGGGCTCACCTGAGCACAGGGGCACAGGGGCAGGATGCCCTGGACAGGGGGGTTTCTGGGGGCCAGAGAACATGGCCAGGGAATGTTGAGCTCCTCATCTCCAACACCCCAAATCCTTCTCCTCAGGGCTGCTCCCGATCCATCCCCACCCAGGCTGCTTTGGGATCACTCTGACCCCTGTGCAGGACCCTGCACCTGGCATTGCTGAACCTCCTGAGGGTCACAGGGACCCCCCAGCCTCTGTTGGGCTGTTCCCACCTGAGCCCCACATCCCACCCATCCCACAGTGCTGCCAGCACCCCGAGCACAGCCCTGGGACAGTGACACTGCCCAGATCCCTCATCCTTTCCCAAAACACAACCACCAATCCCAGAGGTGGGATGAACATCGTTACCCCTCTGCTGGAAGCAGGACTCCTGTGTTTGAATGCTGCACAAAAATCTTGATTTTCACCTTAAGTCAATACATTTTCTAAAGCAACACCAGAAACTCCCTCCTGCCCCCAGACCTGACAAATCTCCTATAAGGGCAGGGCTTTTTTACTGCTCTTCCCATGTGCCTGAGGACACTTTTCCTCCAGTCCACTGGCACGATGGCAGGAATCCTACTGCACTTTTGCAAAACAAGAAATATTTGAGATCTCAGCCCCAGCTGATTTATATCCCCAGATTCTGGTGGGATCAGCATCCTCCATGCATCTCACAAAGCCCTGAAGAGACAACATAACCACTCGTCCCTAGCAGACTAATTTCTCCATTGACCACATCCTCCGTGCATTGTTGTGTCCCTGCAGTGCCTGGGGCTTGGGAAGCAGAATTCCAGATGCTGGACCCTCTGCCCAGGCACTGCATGCTCAGCACAGCTCTGGCTCAGGGGATTCAGGGTAACACAACCAAGAGAGGCTGCAAAAGGCTCAGCAATTGTCAGCCAATGATTAAGGCAGAATTTCAGTCTGCAGGAATTACTACAAACGTTTAACCCAGATGATTTCCCCAGTAATTTAGGTTTTAATGTGACACGAAATCCCCGAGCCTGAACACCGTTGTATTTCAGCTCCGGATCAGAGAGAGCAATTATTTTGTCATTGAGCATATTAGGAAAGAAAAGGCAGAAGGAGGCAAGTTTGAGCCTCTTTGGTAATGTACAAATTAACACATTTCATCACCATTTTCAGAAATATAAATTAATGATTTAATTCTGCAACATGTATCCTTGGAAACCAAGCTGTAAGCAGTCATCCTTGGATGTTTCACACAATCTCATTTTTTTCAATATTGAAATACAATTAATTGCTTGGCCTTTTGCAGTGATGGACAGTTTGGATGAGCAGGGTGCCCAGGGGCTTATTTTACCACTAGATTTGTAGGATCCCACTACGTGGGTTGACAACAGCTGCTCTAAATCTCCTGATAGGTATGAACAGGCACTGGTGAAGTTCAGTCTGTTTGAACAGCTGCATATGCAAATGTAATTAAGAAGATCTCTATTGCCTTTTGCTCCCCCTCTCCCCTCACCCTGTCTCCTGATGGGGAGGGATGGCATTTCACTGCTCCAGGCTTCAGCCTCTGCCTGATTTACATCTCACAGCTCAGTCCCAGAAATGCCACTCTTGGGGTGTCCTTAAAATCAGGGCTGAGCTGCTGAACACGGGATTGTTCTGCAATCTCCGTGTCCTTGGGAGACAGCCCCTGGGCAGTGTGCCCCAGGATCAGGACTTTTCCCACCTGGTTTCACACATTTGTGGCTGCCCTTCACCCTGGGTTTGTAGCACAGCTGCTGTGCAGCCTGGATGAACCATTTCGCTCCTGTCTCTGTCTGCCATCAGCAGCCAGGGATGAAGATTTAGGGAGATGCTCTTGGGTCACCACAGACAGAAAAAGGCACAAGGGAAGGGGTTGGGGACAGAGTGGCTGGAGAGCGTCTGGTGGGAAAGGCCCTGGGGTGCTGTGGCCATGGCTGGACACGAGCCCAGGGGTGCCCAGGTCGGCAAGAGGCCAGTGGCACCTGGGCTGTCCCTGTGGCCACAGCCCCAGGGCAGTGCCCATCCCCTGTGCTTGCTGGCACTGCTGGGGACAGCTTTGTGCCGCTGATGACAATAAGGACATGGAGGGGCTGGAGGGCGTCCAGGGCACGGAATGGAGCTGGGAAGGGTCTGGAGCAGCTGAGGGAGCTGGAAAGGGGCTCAGCCTGGAGAAAAGGAGGCTCAGGGGGAACTTGTGGCTCTGCACAACTCCCTGAGAGGAGGGGACAGCCGGGGGGGTCGGGCTCTGCTCCCAGGGAACAGGGACAGGAGGAGAGGGAACGGCCTCAGGCTGGGCCAGGGGAGGCTCAGGGTGGGCACCAGCAGGAATTTCCCCATGGAAAGGGCATTGGCAGGGGCTGCCCAGGGAGGTTTGGAGTGCCCATCCCTGGAAGTGTTCAAGAAATGTGGGGATGTGGCACTTGAGGACATGGATGAGTGGTGATGCTGCGGTGACAACTGGTCTTGATCTCACATCTGCAGCCTTTCCTGTGATTCCATGATTTTAAATGATCACTGGTTGAATCCACTGAGCCAGGGCTTGGTGGGAGCATGGAAAAGGCTGGGGGGGTTCTGGAGGGTCTCAGTGCCACAGGATGAACTCTCATTAAGCCAAACGAGCTTGTTAATGAGGGCACCCAAGGCCCTTCCCTTCAAACTGAGCCTTCGCCAAGACACGGATCCCAGTATTAGGGATCCCTCCAGAACCAGAGGGGAACTGCAGCACCCACACAACTGCCACCCACAGAAGGAAGAAGCAGCTGTGAGCAACCCCAGGCCTGTCTGACTAACCTGAGCAGGATGGAGGCTCCAGAGCAAACCAAGAGTAATTAGAACATGAAACCAAAAAGTAAAGAGGGTAGAAAATACTGGGAGTGCACTGAGGGGCAATCAGATCACACAGAGCTAACCAGGTTAGCTGGTCAGATAATGTATTTTCTAGACAAAGGAAGTGAGACAGATCCTACCCACACAGACTTCAGCAAAGTGATACAGCCCCACATGGGAAACCCTGAAATGAAAAACTGGGGATTAGCAGAACTGGAAGGGCAGGAAACTGGTGAAAGGGGAAGTGGCGTTGAAAGAAGGATCAGAATGGATGGAGGTCACTGGCAGAGCTCCTCCAGGAATGGTCAGCAGGCTGATCTTATTAAATGTTTTTATTAATGACCTTGGCACAAGAAGTAAGTGTGCTAATGAAATCTGCTGCTGACACAAAGTTGGAAAGCAGCACCAGCACACAGGAAAGCTGGGACTGGACAGGGAAAAAATGGGTAACTGTGAAGATGAATGGAGGAAAGCTGAAATTCCATGGGATGGGAGAGGAAGCCACATACTAGGGATGTATAAGCAATATATAAGCAATAGTGTTTGCTGTGAGTTGGAAAGAAAATGAATTTGAGTGGAAAATGTTCAAGAGTGAGAAAGGCCCAAACAAACAGCTCAAAACCAAAACGACTGAGGCACCAACATGCAGGACTTGCAGTATTTCCAACAGCCAGAGAAGTGCTGGAGCTGCTGGACAAGGCAGGTTACAAGGTTTACAGAAACCCAGAATTGTGAGAAGGCTCCAGGGATGCTGCATTTGCTTCCTGTGGTTAAACATCCAAAAGGTTTAAGTAGGAAGAAGTGTATAAAAAGACTTGGCAGAAAACGGATTAATTTAGGAGATTAAAATGTAAAGACCCTTGTTCAGCCCTGCAAAACAAAAGCTGGGAGGGCACACTGAGTGATCTCTTGGACACACACATTTCAGGGAAAAAATAAAAAAGAGGAAAGAACTATTCAGGACAGCAGAACAAGGGCTGCACGTGGGCATCATGAAGTATCCCTGACAAGCCCAGGCTGGAAATAAGTTTATGACCATTTCAGACTTCCAATAGGAGTAATGGGGGGGAAAAAACAAGCTTGTTCTCAGAAATTTACCTTGAAGGGATCCTCTGACCCAGAAGGTCCCATCTTTTCCTGCTCAACACACACAGAGCTGACAGCACCAGGACATTCTGTGCTTCCCACCTGGAAGAGGAGTTATAAAGCAAATCCAAACCACCTTTTTTTACCAAAAAAAACTATTTATGACTGCTTAGGTCCATCCTCTTTCATCAGCTGAATCCATTCCAACACCTCAGCACAAGGAAACATTTGGGAAGTGAATATAGTGAGTGTGAGGAGGGAGATGAAAAGGAGGAAGAGGAGGCAGAGCAAGGCCATGAGCTGGCTGGAGGGCACAGGGGCACTGCAGGAGTGAGCACCAGGCTGGGGGACACTGCCACCAGCACCGGCCTCATCTCAGGGAAACAGAAAAGTTGCCAGACCAAGAAATCTCATCCCATCCAAGGCTGGACAGGTGACTCAGAGCAGTGCAGTTGTCAGGGCAGCACTGGGGAGGAAGATCAGTGGAACTTCTCTGAGAATCAGATTGCAGGAAAGGCTGATTTCATGGCAACTGAGCCAGCTCCTCCTCTCCACTGAGAAAACAACAAAGGGATGGGGACTTGCTCATCTAAACACACAGGATACGTCAGAGGAACAAACCTGAGCAACTGCCATCACAATTTATAAAACAAATTAAATCCATGGCAAAAATAAGCAAAACTTAAAACAGAGATCACAGAACCTGGCAGAAAAAGGCCCCAGCCTGCATGAATCATTATTTTCTAGAGGAAACCTTATATAATCCAAGCTACCCTGTTTTAAAACAAACTGAACCTTCCAAAAACTCCAATTAATGGGTTTAGCAAAGCTCTGTTTTTAATTCAGGTATTTTGGTAAGATTAAAAAAAAAAAACCACCTGGTACAGATTAATTTGATGTAGTTTACACCCTGCTTTTGGCATCCCCAACCCTCCCTGAGCAGGAAGGCAAAGGGAGCTGAGAGCCTTTACCTGGGGCTGAGGGAGGTGATTAGATTGCATTGCCATCTTGTGGAACAGGAGGAAACCAGGGACAGGGAAAAGCTGCTCAGGCACCTCTGTGCAGTGGGGTGCTGCTCTCCAGGACACTGGTCCTGCCCCAGAAGGGGATTTGCTGTGGTTGTTCCTCATTCTCATTTATCTGAAAGGGCAGAGGGATGCACATGGGGAGAACATGGTCTGCTGCCCTCAGGCTACTTGGAAAGGGATGGACAGACTCTTCTATCAGAAATAAAAGCTCCTTTTTTTTTTTTTTTTCTTTTTTGCTTGTTTTTTCTGTGACAAAGCCATGATTTTCTGTGTTGCTTCCCCAGGAAACAAAAGCAGCTTTTCTCCCTGGCTACAGGAGAACACCAGAGAATGACTGGGGTAGGAGCAGGAGTAGAACCAGCAATGCCAAGGTCCCCTCCCCAGTTCATGGTCTGGTTCAGCAGGACCTGAAGAGCATTTCTGACTCCACACATGGCACAGCTCAGATGCAACCACCTCTGCACAGTCACATCTGCCAACACGGCTTCCAGCTGTGGCTCAAGCCACTAAAATCCCCTTGGCTCCTCCAGACACAAACACTTGAGGATGTTCTTATCACAGCCCAAGCCTGGCTTAACCATCCTCTCTCCAGCCTACTTGTGTCCTTAGGGAAAACAATCAAACAAAAAACCCCACTACAAAAGTCCAGGATGGGGAGAAAGTTACCCAAAAGCAGCAAACTCCTGGTTCCAGCCAGGCTGGGAGCAAGGGGAGGAGTTCACTGCTCTGTTCTTGTCCAGGAAAGGCCTGGATGTGGCACTCAGTGCTCAGGGCTGGGTGACAAGGTGGGGATTGGTCACAGGCTGGACTCCATGGTCTGGGAGGGCTTTTCCAGCCCTGTGATCCCAGCCCAGCCAGGTAGACACTGGGATGGGTGTGACTTCAGACTGGTGTGAGCCACAGTTTGGGCTGTACCTTCTGGACTCACTGGGGCAGGAACCACCTGGCCCAGTGTGGAGAAGCCCCACAAGAAGGAGTGCAAGGGCAGCAGTGCCCTGAGCTGGCTCTGGTGCTCAATAACCACCAAACACCATTTCACCTGCCCCCAGTGACCATCAGCATCCAGCGCCATGGATTAAATGAACTCAAGGAACATTTCCTGGATTTTATGGGCTTTTCACAGACATTTCCCAGGGGTGGCCCACAGACTGAAGGAATGGTTCCTGTGGGGACAGGGAGAGGGTGGCTGATGACATCCCCAGCATCTATACATTAATTATACTTCAATTTATTTGAAGATTTTTAAATTCTTAAAGAGGATGTTCTAAGGGTTAAAGTTTCTAATAAAAAAAAGTTACTGAGAAATGGTTAGTGAGTGTTACTCTGCAGCAAGCCCCAAAGGTGCCCAAACTTGAAGAGAGAAGACAAACCAGCCCAAGAGTGCTGGGGGTGAGGCTGAAAAGTCAGGATTGTGCACACAGCCATTCCTGGAACAAAGCTGGTACAGGCAGCCTGACACTTGACTGACGATCTGTGTGAACACTCTGGTGAAAGCTCAATGCAAATTTCTGCAATCTAAGAAACTTATATGTCCCAGCAGCCCTCCTAATGCCCAGCACTCACTGGGAAGGGATAAAACAATGCCAGGCAGCGTGCAAACATTTGCCTGCGGATGACTGATGATTTTCAACAATAATTTCATAAATGCAGCAGGCTGGAGTCTATCCCGTGGTTACTCTTCTGCTGCAATCCCTGGGAGTTGCCAGTGCCACCAGTGTGGGGCTGCCCAAGGCCACAGAGGGAGGCAGGGCAGCCTTCCCTGGGCATGGCAGGGGCTGGCGCTGTCAACAGCTCTGGGGCCAGCGAGAAAAATGGCACTGCAAAGAAGCTGTGAATGAAACAACACACCCAGGACAACCTGAGGGGCTGTGCCAGGCTGAGGATGGGCAGAGGCAGCTCCTGGGCCAGGCAGGTAATGCCAAGGGCACAGCCCAAACGCCAGCAGGCACTGGGAACAGCCCCCACAGCTGGAAATGAGGTTTGCATGAGAGGGAGATGTTGAAATATTGATTAAAGTTGGGTTTCACCAGCAATACTTTGATTTTATGATTATATTGGCTGCTAACAAAGACACACCCATTAATGCATTACATTCCTGCTTGTAAAACAAGGATTATTCCATTATTCCAGCCAGTGTGCTCCGCTTGTATCCACAGCCCGTGGCTCCAGCACAGGCACTCATCAGGAAAATAAGAAGACATCATGATTTCAAAAAGGAGAGGAAAACACATTAACAGCCACATGCTGGAACAGAGTGGAGACTGGGTCTGAGTAAGGACAGGGTGAGCAGGGTGGAAGGCTGAGCACTTCACCCTGCTTTAAATCCAAATTAAGACACCAAACCCAAAGAGTTACTGAATATTTTATCTATTCAAATGATAAAAAGGCACTCTGACAGAGTCCCCTGGCAGGTGCCAGTTTATCCTCATTTCAGGGATAATCATACACACAGGGAGGGTATTTCTCATCCCAATACACAGTTCATTCCAGTGCCAGGGATAAGGGGGAAAAGGGATGGGAGGAATGCTGTTAAAGCCTGTGTCCTCAGCATTATTGCTCCAAAGCTCAGGCCTGGGCAGGAGGCAGCAGCCATCTGAGGCAATATGGTGTTTACTTATGCCCAAATTGTTATGCAAACACAGGAAGACCCATGGGAGCAGAGGGAACAGGCACCAGGGGCAGCACTTCTCACCAAAGCAAAATGTTTTTCAATGTGCAAAGGGTGAGAGAGGTCACCCCCAAGGAATCCAGCCCAGGATCCTCCCAGCCTTCGCTTCTCCCATCCTCCTCCTCCTCTGAAACTCCCCAGGCAGCCAGGATGGGCTTCACGAGTTAAAGAGACAGCCTCACCATGCAGCAACATGTCTGGGGCTGCACTTGCATGAGGAACCTAAAAATGGGGAGAAAACCCTCCTGGATGCCACGGGACTGACTTCCTGCCTGCCCCCCATATCAAGCTGAGCTGCCCTGGACTCGTGAGGAAAACAAAGCCACAGGAATTAAGGGGAGACTCTAAAGGCACACAGGGGTACTCAGCATCATTCAAGTGCACTTAGTTTTAAATTAAATCCATCTTGCATCAACATTCAAGATCTAAAATAAAAGAGTCAGTCATGAACTCTGCAGTCACGCCTTTAGTTCCATCTGCAGTTGGTATGAGAGAGCTCAGAGACAAATGACTCTGACAAGTCAACTTTAACCTCCAGGAGAAGCCACAGGTTTTCATCAACCTACATCAACCAAGCTTTCAAAACGTTATCACTGATGGAGAACCAAATAAATCCCTGGAATTGTCAGTGCTGGAAAGATGCTTCATTGCCAGTCTGGGCTGGGGAGCTTCTGCAGCCAGAGCCTCACTCCACAGAATGAAATCTCCCAGCAGCCACAAACAGGTTGTGACCACATCAGCCCCTGGCTTTCTCTTTACTGAACTACATAAACCAAATTTCAACAACTTCTGACTGAAAGTCAAATTTCTGTAGAGCATTGTGAGTCTTCTAGCACGACAAAAACCACGGACACCAGAACCAGACATGCTGCTTCCAGAACTGAACTGCCACCACTTCCCCAGGGACTTCATTCCTCAGTCAGTCACTGTCCCCACATGATGACATTTTCTGCCATCATCCACAGCATCCTCTCCTGGTCAGTGCTACCAGCCCTCAGCTCTTCATCCAAACCTGCCTGTGATCATCACCTCTCCTTGGCTCTCTGGAGAGGGAGGCCAGTTGAGCTTTAGCAGCTTGCACATCACTTCAGGAGTCACCAGGGAGGATTTCATGCCTGCCAGGCTCTGTGTGCTGCTGGGTTAAGAGCTCATTCCTGCAGAACACCCCCAGGAATGCTCCTGTGGCCTCGCTCCCCGCTGTGCCAGCTTTGTGAGAGCTGGTAGCAAGTTTGTGTAAAGCTAATTAACATGCACTGCTCTAATTTCAAACCATTTCATACAATCAGGATATTGTGCAACGCTGGAGTCAAATGGCTCAAGGAAATCAACTGCACCAGCACTTCAGCACAGCCAGACAAACCTGCTGGAGATGCTTGGAGTGCTGTTTGTGCCTTTGAAAGAAGCTGTTCTTGGGGGGGAGTGCATTGCACAGCAATTAGCAACAGTTAATAAGTGCACCTCATCAGCTAAGAACTGCCCTGGTATGGAATGATTTGTGCTGGAGCCATTTCCTACCACAGGATGTTGATTTCTTGTCCACCATCTTCACGTGCCGTGTCTGGCTGCGCAGCCGGTCATCCGTGTTCTCCACCAGGTTCGTGAGGTCATCGATGATCTCTGGGGAAAGAGGAACAGCAGCATTAAATCTGAGCCCCCAGCACCCCTGCTCAACCACCCTCCTGCTGAAATGGGAACCAGCTGCATCCTCCAGTGGGATACAGCAGTGCTCACATCACTGAAAGGTCCAAATCCTGGGAGATACTGCACCAGAGACTTCAGATTCAGAGCAGTGCTCCACTGCAAGAGTGGGGAGAAAGTACAGCCTCAAATGGAGGGAAAAAATACAGCCTGAAACAGCAGCGTCAGTCTAGGAGGTCAGGGAGTACAGGATGATGGCAGCCACAAAGCTGAGGTGAATTCCCTCACTGGGCCAAAGCGAGGGAATTAGTGCCTATGCTATAGGAAATCTGGAATTTCAGTCCCTGGAACAGCATCTCAACACTTGGTCACGACATCATCCCTAAACCACATCCACCACTTTCATAAAAGCTTCAGAGAGCACTCAGTGCAGTCTTGACCACGTGACCACTGCAGGCACAAAGTCCTGCCTTGGCTCCCTCCTGGAGCTGTGGGTCTGGCAGCTCTCCCTGCAGCCCAGAAGGTCCTCTGGGAGAAGCAAAGTGGGCAAAGTTTCCCCTACATCGAGTTTTAAGAGAGGAGAAAGAAAAACTTGAAGCCAACCCACCCTCAACCTCCTGTAACTGATGGCTTTAATTTTGTCATGGAAAGCAGAGCTGGTACAAGGCTTACACTGAGAGTGGCTGATGGGATGGCTAAAAATTCAAAGCCACTGAATTTCCCTCTCACTGCCTGTTACGCTCTGATTTCCCTGGAACACACAGCCAGTGCTTCTGGTGTCTGAACACACCATGTCTGCCCTCGGCCCTGCAGGTAGGAAAGGCTTCCTTTGTGCATGATGGATCAGGAGAGGACAGCAGCCAAGCCCTGAGCGCTGCTGCACAGCCTCTTGCTGTGCTTCCACCTTCAGCACTCTCCCCACTATTGATCCCTGTCTCTGCAAGTCCTGACTGTCTTGGCAGGCTTGTCCCCCAAGCCAGGCTTGGGGACAGTGGCCGTGCCCTGGGCTCCTCTGTACCCCAGCAGGTCCTGGCACTGCATCTCTGCCCTGAGGAAACCCTGCGTACAATGGCCCTTAAGCAACAAAAGCAGAAGTCAGAGCACACAGCATCCAGTTAGCAAGACAAAGTGATATCCTGCCCAAATTTATGGATTATAACCCTGTATGGATGATGGTAGAGGGTTAAAGAACATTTAAAGAACACAACTCCCATCAACAGGACAGGGCCCTCATTATTAAGCCTTTATTGTTTTGACTGTATTCCTTCAAACAAAAGATTTCCCAAATGTCTCTACAAGGAAAAAGGGGATGACAGTGAAGAGGGCACTCCTCGTACTTCCCCAACTCCCCTGTGACACAAGGAGCCCTTGTCCTTACAAGAGTAGTGCCAGTGTGTGACACGAGTTCTTGCAGCTCCCCTGCTGGCATCCCTGTGACACCAGCAATTGAATGGGAATGGTTTGCTGCACCATTCACCTTCCCAGAGCAGATCACAGGAACTCCTGAGCTGGAAGGGACTCACCAGGATCATGCAGTCTAACCCCACGCCCTGCACAGACACCCCAAAATCCCGCCCTGGGCATCCCCGGCAGCGCTGTCCAAACACTCCTGGAGCTCTGGCAGCCTCGGGGCTGTGCCCATTCCCTGGGGAGCCTGGGCAGTGCCAGCACCCTCTGGGGGAAGAACCTTTCCCTGAAATCCAGCACGACCCTCCCCTGACACAGCTCCAGCTGTTCTCTCAGGTCCCAGATGTTCATTATGGAGGGTGTTTATGTTCTCAGCCTTATCAAGGAACAAGCACTGTATCAAATACAGATAACACCAGTCTGATGGTACATAGAGATAACAAAAACCACATACAATTATCAAAGTTCTGCAGGCACAAAGGAAATGTCCAAGGCACATGGAGCACGGAGGTTTTGCTCTCCCGGAGAGCTGAGACATTTAAGCACCATCCTTGCAGAGCACATTTCTGTCTGCTCCACACTCTGTCATCCCCAGTGAATCCCTATGTAAAGTGATAGCAGCATCTAAAAAGTCCTGTACTTTGAAAATATACAGCTTTCCTAAAATATGAGCTCCTAATTCCTGTCCTGCAGCCCAAAGCATCCCTGAATCCCCACCAAGGGAGGGCAGAGGGAAAACATCAACCACTTCCCTGTGTTTTACCCTCTGGATCTGACCCATCCACCCCACCAACACTGTTCAATTCCAGACACAAACCCTCCAGATTTCCAAAGTTGTTTGCAATACTTAAAATTATTGTTCATCAATATTACTACACTCAATATTGTCCATCCTACACCAAAACACATTTTCCCAAGAGATGGCAGGCATTTTGTGTGAGCTACAAGGTTTGTTCAGTTTGCAGTTCAGATATTCACTCCCCTCCCCCTCCCACCCAACTTTCCCAGGTCTGACATCTGCAAAGCCAACAATATTTTGGGGAAACTTTATCTGTCCTGCGTGATTCAGCACACAGGAAGAGCAGGACAATGCTGCCTGCAAGGGCAGGACTGCTCATGTTTGCCTCTCCACGAAAAAAACTGCGGCAAGTTCCCATCGTTGTCAAGGACAAAGTGATAAGCATGCTTGGGAAATTGGAGACTTTCCTCTGCCAGCACTGACCAGACCCTCCTTGAAAAACATCCTGGTGAACAAGCTGTAGCTAAATGAGAACAAATGTGAGCAGGAAAATTTTCTGTCATCATTTCAAAGCCCAAGGCACTGCAATTGGGATTCTGTGTAGAGCCTCTCCTTTCCCATCCCCCTGCCAAGACTCGTTTCTGAACCAAAGGGCTGGCCTGGACATCCTAGAAGAAGCATTTCTCCATATATATATATATTTATTTATTTTTACATATATGATATCATATACATATATACCTATCTCTCTATATATCTCTCTCTATAGATAGATAGATAGATAGATAAAAACATGTTTTGTGGCACAGTCAGGGTCCAGGGGAGCAGGGCACTTCACCCAACACACAGCCCAAAGCTCAGCAAGCACCCAGTCCTTTGATGTCTGGAGAATTCTGGGGTGCTCACAGCAGGACCTGGAGGTCTGAGCAGCTGGAATGGGGAGGAAACACAAGGAGGTTCTGACCCCACTCCCAGAAGTCCAGCCCAGCAAGTTCCCCAGGGCAGAGTAACCAAAAAAACTCAGAAGTAAACAAAGTAACACCCAGAGTAACCAAAAACACCCAGAAGAGAAACATCCATCCATCCATCCCTCCCTCCTTCCATCCATCCATCCATCCATCATCCATCCCCTCCATCCATCCATCATCCATCCCTCCACCCATCCATCATCCATCCCTCCATCCATCCATCCATCCATCCACCCATCCTCTGCACCCACAAACCCCCTGTTCAGATGACACCAAGCACAGGGCAGTGCTCAACCTCCCTGTAAATGAAATATTTCCCCCCACTCCAAAGCAAAAGAAATCAATGTTGGATAAGGCAGAGTTAAAAATTCGTACTGGATTTTGCAGGTGGGCAGCAAGGAATCTGTGGCTAAGGAAATCCCCAGAGCAGTGACACCCCACAGGTTCCCACCTTTCCTGACCCACCTGCAACCCCCTCTGCCCTTCAAGCTGGCAATTCTACATTCTATCACCTCCCATTTAGCTGGCTATGCAAGGAACAGGCTAAAAAAAGATGGAGAGAGACCTGAAAAGAGGGAAGGAGCCAGGTCCCCCTGGCAGGAGGGAGCAGACAGGGAAGGCAGGCTGGCTGCTGGTGACCTTCCAAAGGACACTCCTGTAACTCAGCACTGCAAACCACAACTCAGCCAGGAACACAGATTTAGCCAAGGTCTCCTTTCAGGGAAGCACAATCTTGAAGCAGAAGATAAAAACCCAGTGCCCAACCCCAGCACTAAAGCCAGAGTCACTTAAGCACAGCTGAAGTGGGAGAAGTTCGAAGGTCAGTGCTGGAGGTGAGCTTGGCCAGGAGCTGCTCCATCTGCAGGGACTGCTCAAAAGCCACTGCCACAGCTGTCCCCATCCCTGCACACGTGTCCCCGTGCTGCAGTGCCAGCCACCAGCCAGGCAGGACATTCTGGAGCTGGCTAGGAGCTGAGGCAGCCCAACATTCCCCATGGAAGTGTTCAGTCCCTGCAGGAAGGCACTCCCAGGTCTCCTCACCTCCGTCCTGCCAGGCCGTGGCAGGGAAGCACCACCTGTCCCTACAAATCTGGGGAAATTTGGGTGCTTTTCCTGCTGACCCAAACTATAAAATCTGGGATGGAGCCCTCAACAAGGGCAGGATTTCTTCAGGTCTGTGTCAGACAGCAAAATAATGGTGGGATCTGAGGTCAACACAGACATACCTGAAACCAGGACAAAAGTCATGGCAGGTCTTTTCTGGGGACACAAGTGTGGCTGCAGTGCTGCCCTGGCTCCTGCAGCCATGGAGCAGCCATGGAGAGGCAGGGGCAGCCCCTCAGGAAGCTGACATCAGTTCCACACATGGGACTTACAGAGAAAACACGCAAGGAAGGAGCAGCAAAGCCAGCCCACGACAGGAAAAATGTAGCGTGATATATTCTGAAATACTTTTTTTTGGTTCAAAATCGCACAGCAGCAGTTTTTGATCCTAGGCAATGTATTTTGGACAGTGCAGAACAGGCTGAGCGTGGGTCCAGGTCAGAAGAAGCATCCCTGAGGAAAGGTGGGAGAGGCTGAAGTGCAGCTCTCTCCCATTCCAACATAACTCTGCCTCCCAGGAAGCGGACAGCTGTTTACTGGAAAAAGCAAAGTGAGGAAAAGCTCCTCCTATTCCTTCTTTTTTTTTCCAAAACCAAATAAATTTTGGTTTTACTTAATAATTTGCATTAAATGTGACAAGGAACAATCTGGCAGCAGTGGTAAGGGTGGACTTAAAAAACATCTCTGAAACCACATCTGCTGAGAGCTAAAAAAGATAAAGATTTATGCAAAGGAGACCAAGGGAAGACAGATGATAAAAAATTGAGCAGAAGAAATTGTATGGGATCCTAGGAATTTCTCAGGAAAAAAAGCTCATCCTTCATTTCCTTTTTCCTTCAGAGACTTTGCCACTGCCATGAAAATCAGAAATGTCCTGTTTTAGCACTGAAATCCTGATACCTCCTGTGCAAAGCTGATTGTGCTTCTCTCCAGCCACAGCATGGATAATTTCAGTGCTTCCCACGGGCCAGGAGCCCCCAGGCTGGAGCTGGAGCTCATCCCTGCAGGAAGGGAATGCAAACCCTGGCTGAGCTGGCTGGAGCAGCCCGAGCTGCCCAAATGGGTCCTTCTGCTTTTCTTCTCTGCTGCCCCTCCAAAGGCCACCAGCTTAGGCACTGGGTTTGCCCAGAGCCCCGAGAAGCACAGACACAGCTCCTGCAGC
>VWZS01007064.1:8906-20803 GCA_013397075.1 Rhabdornis inornatus
ACAACTGTGCCCAAACTACTCAAAAAAGGAAAAAGAAAAAAAAAAAACGGGAAAAGGAGGAGAAATGGAAAAAAAATTATAAAAAATGTAACAAGCAAATGTAACAAGCAATAACTAGAGGCAGGCAGAGAAGGAATTGTGACCAATCACAGGACAGAGGGACACAGTCTCTCGGCCGGCAAGAAAAGCTCTGCTGCGGCCAGGGCAGCACAAGCTCAGTAAAAAAAGGAAAAATCTAAAAAAAACCCAAAAATAATAATAATAAAAAAAAAAAGAGGAAAAAATAGAGAAAAAAAAAAAAATTGGTGTTCCAAGTCTCCTCTGCGGGGCCCCGGTGCTGGCAGCCCCTGGAGCAGCCCCAGTACGGGGAAAACCTTTGCTTCTCCGCTTTGAGTTTGTTAGTGACACAGGGCACGGCGGGCGCCGCGGCGCCTTTGGCCGCAGACACGACATTTAGCGCCAGGAGAGGGACAGGTTTCATGCCAAGCAGACTGGAGACACAAGGGGCGGTCGGAAGAGGGTTGGGGAGGCTGGAGGGTGCGTCGGAGGCCCCCGCGGTGGCGAGCGAGGGGGTGGTGGTGGAGGAGGAAGAAGAAGAAGGGGTGGAGGATTGAGAGAGGTTGATGCTGAGGTGGTCAGGGATCGTGACGGAGGCTGCCTGGGAGGAGGGTTTAGCGCTTTCTAAACTGTAACAGAGGAAAAAANAAAAAAAAAAAAAAAGAAAAAAAAAAAGAAAAAAAAAACACGGGTGTGGGTGGGAGGGAAGGAACAGCACAAAATGCGAAAAAAAAGCACAGGACAAACAGCAAAAACGGCGCAGGAGCCGAGCTGGGGGAGGAGGAGGAGGGAGGGAAGGAGCAGGGAGGGAGGGAGGGATGGGAAGGGAAGGGATGGGATGGTGCTGCCAGGCCTGGCCCAGCTGCACACGGGACCCCCACACCCCCCAGAGGAGCCCGGCTCAGCCCCGAGGATCCCCCGAGTGCCAGGAAGGAACCAAAATCCAGAGACAACCACCAGCAGCTGCTGCTCTGCAGCAGCAGGGACACAGCCCAGGGACCCCCAGCCCCTCTCAGCTCCAGGCAGGGATCAGGGGACACAGGGACACCATGCCAGGCCCCTGAGCAGAGCCAGGCGCTGCCAGCACCAGCAGCTCTGGGATGGCAGCGTCCCCCGGGATGCTGGGCAGCCCCTCCTGCCACCCCTCGGGGGGGCACAGCAGAGGTTCTGCAGTGCCAGGCTCCCCCCAGCCCCATCCTCACCCTGCAGCATTCCTGGAGGCGATGGCAGCGGGGAATGGGGACAGCAGGCACGGGCAGGGGACAGGGACAGAGGGAAGAAACCCTTCCCCCCCATGCAGGGCACCCGGGAGGGCTCACGGGGACTCACCTGACATTGATTAGATACTGGGCCAGGCTGATGCTCGCTGCAGATCCAGTTATGGTCACCTGCCTGTCAGTAGAGCCTTCCACGGGGTTGGCAATCTTGATCTGAGCCCCGGACATCTGGCGGATCTCGTTGATCTTGGCGCCCTGACGCCCGATGATGCAGCCAATCAGCTGGGAAGGGAGGAAACAACGCGCTCAGCTCGGCCTCAGCCCTGCCCTGGCACCTGCCGGGGGGACTGGGGAAACGCCTGCAGGGAAAGGGCAGCAGGGCAGACACTGTCCTTGGAGGTGCCCAAAATGGTGAAGATGTGGCCCTTGGGGACACAGTTCAGTGGTGGAGGGACAGCTGGACTTGGTGGCCTTAAAGGCCTTCTTCAACCTTAATGGTTCCATGATTATGGATTCCTGGGAGTAGGGTCTTAAGGAGTTGGAAAAGGGGGGTTTCAGGGATTAAAAAAAAGACTTTTTTGCCTTAAACACCACTGGGACAGGGGATGTGGCGGCAGCCACAGCGGCCTGAGGTGGTTTGGGGTGCAGCCACGAGCCCACCACAGCCTCAAAAGCAAAGGACAGTGACCCCAGAGCCCCTGAGAGAGGGGCAGACCCTAGGGACCCCCACCCCAAACCCCCCCCAGGGATACTCACATCGTTTGGAATGGTGAGTTCATGGGAGGTGGTTTGGGCAGAGGCATCCAAACCTGCTCAGAGACAGAGAGAGGGGGCCCAGGTGAGGGTGGGGGGCAGCTGGGGGGTGCAGCACCCCAAGTGCTGCCAGGGTCAGGGTCAGGCTGCCTGGGAGGGCTCCGAGCAGGGGGCGAGGGCACAGCAGGCGGGGAGGTCACTCTGAACCCCGCTGCTCCCCACCCCTGCCTCCCTGCTCCCCCTTGTCCTTGCTCTCCCCTCTGTGTCCCCTCCATCAAGGGGGACAATCCTGGAGCAGGGGGCTGGCACTGGGGGGCTCCAGCCAGGCATTCAGCTCTGTTCCCACTGCGGGTCCAGCTTCCAAAGGCTACAGTACCGGCACCCTCCTCCTCCTCCTCCCTGCAGCCCGGGGCCGTGCTATGCCAGCAGGCACTGGGAGGCTGCTCACACCCCACACAGGGCTGAGCTCTGTGCCTGGGGCCGTTTGAACACTTTTTTCCACTCTTCCCCCCTTCCCCAGCTCGCTCCCTGCGAGAGGGACGAGGCCTCGCTCTGGGCGTGGCAGGGGACGCAGCAGGTGACACCCGGTGCTGTCCCCCCCCTCCCGGGGCAGCTCCAGCTCCTCCTCAGCCGGGGGCTGCTCCCCTCTCTGTGTGTTTTTTGGGCTGGGGGGGTTAAAGCTCGGGGCCCACAGCTCACTGGGACAGCCGAGCCTCCACCCAGTCCTGCTGCTCTCCACTATCCAGCTGTGCTCCAGGGCCCAGCCAGGCTGCACCTCCAGCCCTTCTGGGGCGCCCCTCAACCCCCTTTACCCCCAATCCAGGCAGCATCTATCAGGGAGAACGAGACCCTGGGCAGCATCAATACACAACAGAGCAACTACAGATCGTGTGTTTGGATCATTACCCCAATAGCCTTTCACCTCTGGAGAGCTGGAGTCAACGCCTGTTAAGATACAAGTCACAATGAGTTCGGCTGTCTCAAGTTGAGAGCCCCAAATGGGTAATTTTTTTCTTTCGTTTTTTTAGGCAGTTTGGATTATTTTTTAGCCATGTTAGCAAATCTAGAGCGAATTTGGTACAACTCAGCAGTTGCCTGCTTTAGGCCCGGAGTAGCCGGAGGGGAGAGAGCGGGTGCTGCGGGCCGGGGGTCTCCAGCACGCTGGTACAGCTGCCAGGACGGGGGGCACGAGGGAAGCAGCGTGGACGGATGGATGGAGGCCCTGCCCCTGCGGCCCCACACAGTCACAGCAGCAGCAGAGGTTACCTGGCCAGGCCCGGGGCAATGTTTGGGTTTAGGATTTTGTGAGCACGGCCCCACGCAGGAGCCGGGCCGGGCACCAACGCACACGGAGAGAAGGAGTTTCCATACCACTGAATCCAGTGTTGCCATGAGACATTGGAAAGTGTGACTGTTGCATTGCCAACTGGTGCAGCTTGGTCAGCTAGAGGAGGGGAAGGGAGAGAGAGGGAGAGGGAGAAAGAGAGAGAGAGAGGCTGGCGTTAGCCATTTCCCGAGGCCGGGGGCCAGCACTTGCCGCGCGCACCCGCACGGACACGGCCCCGCCGCCCGCCCCCCGCCCCGGCCCCTCCGCGCTGCCCCGGCCCGGCCACGGGGCTGGGGGCTGTGGCTGTGCCCACCCCCCCCGGTGCAGCAAGGGCTGGAGGAGCGCAGGAACAGAAGCAGAGAGGAGCGGGAGGAGGGAGCAGGTGCCGGCGGCACGGCGGGGAGCGCAGGGAGCGGGCACGGAGCTCTGCTGTGCCGTGCCAGCCCGGCCTCCTCGGAGCCCCCGAGCCCCCTCGCTGCCCTACAGGTGCCAGGAGCAGAGATCGGCCCCTACGGGATGAGGATGGGTGCCAGAGGATGGAGGTGTCCGACAGCGCCGGCCGCTGCCGGGATGGTCCCTCCGCTCCCGACCGGCCCCGCCGGGCTGGGCCGGGTCCAACCCCCCTCCCCGACTGCCACCTGCGCCCTGAGAGCTGGGCCAGCTGTCCCCTGCCCCGGGAGAGCCACCGTGACAGAGCCACCGTGTGCTGGCTGGGGGGGGCGGTTCTTGTGCCAAATTGAGGGGGGGGCAAAGGAAAAGCCAGAGCTGGTGTGAAATGCCAAGCCAGGGAGAGGTGGGTTTGGAAAAAAAATATAATAAGGAGGAGGGAAGTGTCAGAGAGGAGGTGGGGGAGGATCCAAGGAAAGATCTGAAGCTGGCTGAAGCTGGCTGCAGGAGGGCCAGCTGAGGGGGGGGCGAGTTTTTTTTGGGGGGGGCGGGAGGTTCTGGGGAGCTCAGATCAGATCGAGTATTCAGCCCCAAGCTGAGCCAGCTCGAGTGGAGAAAGCACGGAGAAAATTTTTGGAAGGTGGGGGAGGAAAAGGGTGGATTTCAAGACAAGAAGTTGTAAATAAAAACTTACATCTGGCTGTGGAATGGCATACTGTCCTTGAATGGTATAGGCCTACAAAAGGAGGAAAACAGTCCTATTAACAACCATCGGACAGCCACCCAGGGACAGACAGATTTCAACTAGCCAGGAAGTCAGAGAGCCAAGGTGGAGAGTTCTCCGGGGCGAGGGAAGTGGGGCAGGAGAGGCGGGGACGGATAAATGCTGTCACAAGCAGTTTCTAGGCTGGCGGTTACTCGAATTGGCCTGACGTGGCGGCTACGGGGAGGGGGTGGGCAGAATCCGTGCCGTCCCCCCCCCAAAAAAAAGGTGGCAGACAAAAAAATAAGAATTTAAAAAAAAAATTAAAAAAAAAATTAAAAAAAAAAAAAAAAAGAAAAAATTAAAAAAAAAAAACAACCAAAAAAACCAAGAGAACGGCTGGGATCTTGATGAAGATGTTATGGTGTGGTGAGTCCGACAATGCTGCTATCCCTGCGCCCCCGCGCAGGCAGCGAGGCTCCAACGCCCCCGCCGGCCCTGCTGCTGCTCCTGGCCCCTCTCTGCCCCNAGAGGGGGGTACACAGCCTCACTTCCAGGTCACCGGAAGAACTGCAGCCCAGGCTGGAATTGGCCCAAGTTCGTTGCCATGCAGTGGCTGCCGGGTGGCCTGCGTGAGGAGAGGTTGGTGGGCTCAGAGTCCAGTTCCCAGTGGACAGGAGTCCACAGCACAAAAAGCCACCGTTGTCGGTTTTGGGGGACGGGGACAGGGATGCCACCCTTGTTGGCAGTCTCAGAGAGGCCAAGGATTGAACGGGCCGTGGAGACTGAACTCCCCTCTCACCTCCTGAGGTGGTCCCTCCAAGTCAGAGTTGAGGCACATGGATGGGGCGGTGTGGGGGTAGCTCGCACTGCCGCTGCTGTACCTGTCCTGTGGATAAATTAGAGGACTTCAGTCTCCAGGGCTGTCAATCCGAAACCTTTCGCTAACACCAAACTCAACATCCACATTAGCTCAGTGCTGATCGAGGGCTCGCCCTGCTCTACGCACGACTCTGAGCTGCGAGGACAGAGAGCGCAAGGCCCACGGGAGGGGGCCCGGGCGGCTGCCGCGGGCCTGGGCCAGGGACGGGGGCGGAAAAAAGGAAGGGGGAGAAGAGGGGCAAGGGGAGGGAAGAGATGCGTGGCCGTGGGAAGCCTGCTCCTCACTGCTCTAACGGGGAAGGCGGCCGGCTCCCGCCCGGGGGTCCGCAGCTGCGGCCCCGCTGCTGGCCAGGGGCACGGGGGCTTCCCCCGGGGTGCAGAGCGGCGGGAGAAGCTGTCGGGGAGGCGGGAGGGGCGGGCTGACCGGGTTCAGACGGGAAGGAAGAGGCAGGGAGAAGGGAAGGGGCGGGGAGGAAGGGGACGGCAGCAGGTCCGTCCCCAGAACAAGCGTGGCGTGGCGCGGGTGGGACGGGGCAGAGCAGAGTCAGGCCTGGCTCTCGGGGAGGCCGGCGGCAGCTACACCCCTTCCCTGACCCCCTTCCCTGCCTACCGAGGCCCCCACTGACAAAGCCAGGCCCCGCCCACCCCGAGGGCTCTCCCTGGCAGCAGGAAGGCAGCGGATGCGTTGTGGCCGTGGTTTCTCCGAGCGTTGGGGCAGCGCCGGGGGCCGCAGGGTGGCCCTGGTGGCACCTGGGCCCCGCCTCCCGCCAGCCCGGGGGCTTCGGCGTGCTTGGGACCCCAGGGGACACATGTCCCCTGAAAGGTGGCTCAGGGCGGGGCTCGGACCACTCCCCAGCTCAGCGCAGGAGGGACTAATGCCCAGTCTACCTGACACTACTCCTGTCTGACACCCTCCCCTCCTGTGAGACGAAGCCTTTGCACACCCCAACCCTACCCATGGCACAGGCTGAGCCTTTGCACCCCGAGAACCGGTGGCAGAGAGCAGAGAACCCCCAACCTCCGGGCCAGTCACCCACAGGAGGTCACAGCGAGTCCTTGGAGCCAGCCAGAGGCAGAGGGGGAGAGCCTGGCTTAGGCAGCTGAGCCCCATTCAAACCCTACTGCTGCCACCACGCTGGCAACATGGCTTTTTGGCTGGTTAATTCCAGGAGTGTTTTCCAGCACCCTCTCCTCCCAAATCGGCCCTTTTCCCTGCTGCCACGTCTGAGCAGGGACAGCTGGAGCTGGCTCTGGGAGCCGAGGGCACAGCGTGGGTGACGGGCACACGGAGCGGCCGGGACAGCTCGGAACGACCCCCAGCCCTCCCCTCCCCAGCCCACCCCGCACCCCAGGAGCAGAGGAGAGGCCTTACCTGGCCGCCTGCAAAGATGACGGGAGAGCTGGATGGCTTGGGTCGGTACGGGATGGTGACACCCTTCGGGGGAGACTGGGTGAAGGCAGAGAGGACAAGGACAGGTCAGGCACCGAGCGCTGCTGGCACCAGCAGCTCCCTCCCCACAGCCCAGGGCTCTGCTCTGCACTGCCAGCTGGCCCTTTGGGGACCCAAATGGGCCCTTTGGGCACCCAGGGCAGGGTTACTTCTTCCTCCCAGAACCCCCAGGAGCATGGCAGGACTGTGGGTGACACCATGAGCTGCTCTGAAGGCCCCGCTCGACCCCGGTTTTAAGCAGCTCCAAGCCTCACCTGGATGAGGCTGTAATCCCCAGCTATCCTTTTATCCCCCAGCAGCTGCTTTCCTCTTCCCCTGAGCATTTCCAGCCCTCCAAGGGCAGCGGGACGCCCTGCAGCCCTAGGGACAGGCCCGGGCAGGGGCCCTACCTCAAGCATGACGACGCAGATCTGTTTGACACACTCGATGATGGACTGTGGGATCCCAGCAATGGTGATGGCTCGCTCAGTCGAGTTGGGCAGCATGTCCCCTGCCACCTGGACCTGTGCCCCCGTGCTCTGCCAAGCCGAGGGTTAAAAATAGCCCGTCAGACCCCGGGCAGGGCTGAGACCTCAGCGACAAACCCCGTGCGTGGTTATACATAGCCAAAACTGCCCCCCCAGCTCCCCCTTTCCCCCAAAATAAAGTCCTTTAATCCCAGCTGCAAACAATTCCGTCACCAGGAGCCTGAGGCGGCAGAGGGGACCTGGCCTCAGCCTGCCCCTGTAACCCAAGCCAATCTCCATGCCAGCAGAGTTAATCCAGCAGCACCAGGTGCTAAATGGCATGGCCAAGGGAGCACATCTCCCTCTCCAAAATCTGGGAAAAGCCCAGGGAAGGGTCATCAGGAGTCATGGGAAGGGGGCAGCAACACCCCAGGCATCCAGCCAGTACCAGGCAGGGCAGGGTCTGTCCTGAGTCTCAGTTTGCCAAGCACTAAAAACACAGGGAGCTCCAAAAAACCCCAGTGATGCCACATCCCTGGGGTGGGGACAACACTGGGACTTGCCCTTGGGGCCAACTGAACCCTGCCGTGGGTCCCACCAGGCTGGGCACCACGCACCTCTCGGATCTCCTTGATCTTGCAGCCTCCCTTGCCAATGAGGGACCCGCACTGGCTGGCAGGGACCACGAGCCGGAGGGTGACCGGGGGCCGGCTGGCAGCTGTGCTGTTGGTCATGGAGCTGCTGATGTCCTGCGAGGAAGAGGAGGTGTTGAGGGCCCAGCCCTGCTGGGAGGGCACGCGCTGGGGACGTGCCTGGCACGGGGACAGGGAGGTGACGCTGGCACCAGCGGCCCAGGCCAAGGTGACCTCGGGGCTTTCCCAGTCCCATTTCCCACGACTTCCTCAGCAGCCCAGAAAAAAACGCAGATATATTTTGGAGAAGCAGCAGCCAAACTCTGCTGCCTCAATGGAAACGGGTTTAGGCACTGCCCCGGGCTGGATCCCACCTCAGCCAGGCAGGAACCGGAGCTGGAGGGGGACAAGGGACTGGGAGGGGGGGCTCGGGGACTCCACAGCTCCAGGGTCAGCGCGGAGCCTCCCACTGCACCAGGGATCAAGGCAGCAGCTCCGGGAAAAACAATCCCGGCGCCGATTACAGCGGTCATGTGCTGGCAGGGGGAGGGGAGGCACAAGGCCAGGGCTCAACTGACCTACTAAAAGCAGAGCCTCGGCTCCAAGGCCAGAGCCCAGAGCGCTGCAGAGCTGTGCAGCCCTTGGAGGACTCCGCTCCCTGCACTGGGCACAAACAGCTCCAAGCTCCGCAGCCCCTAAGGCTGCAGTGAGAGCAGGGGGGTCTGGGGACAGAGCTGCCAGCACAGCATTGTTCCTCCCTGGGTAGTGTCCCAAATGCAAAGGGCAACAGAATTTGTACCCCCACAGGCAAGGTGAGGGCTACAGAGCTCTGCCCCACACCAGGTGAGGAGCACTCTGAACTCCAACACGGAGCAGGATGGAAATCTTGACATCACAGAGCCCTGAGCAGGCTCTAACACCTGCAAGATCCAGGTTATCCAACAACAAAATCCCCCCTGGAAGTCACTGATTTAACAGGAGCAGGGACACGATGCAGCTCCTCCAGCCCAACACGACTGCAGCCCCAGAGCTGAGCCCTGGCATGTGCTGCGGGGAAGTGGCAGCAGCACAAGCAGAGCCAGGGGGATTCCAAGCCCTGCTCTGTCCCTGTGGGGCTCTGGCTCCAGCACTGCCTGGACCTTGCCCCGGCACGGGGCTGGACAAAGATCGGGGGCCAGGCAGGGAAACGCCGGCTGCCTGTGCAGAACAACGGCCCCGGGCCCCCTGGGGCCCATCCCAGGCTCAGCCCATCCAGGGAGGAGGGACAAACAGCGGCAGTGCCTGCAGGGGCCCGTGGACACACCTCTTCCAGTTTGTCAATGATCATCGCAAAAGCTTTGAAGATGGCGTTGGTAGGTCCCGCGAGGGTGATGATCCGCTCGGGGCAGTTCCCTTCCGAGATGTTGATGCGAGCTCCACTCTGCGGGGAGGCAAACGCCACCTCAGTGCTCCGGCAGCTCCTCAGGATTCCTCCGGATCCCCCGCTGGCGACACAGCCCTCCCTCCTCCTCCTCCTCCTTCCCTCCCTCGGCTTGGGCAGCCATCTTCTCCTCCTCGGCTTCCTGCCGCGCCTGCCCACACCTCCCGGCATTCCCCGCGCCGCCGCCGCCGCCGCGCTGCCTGCGGAGCCCGGCCAGCCCCGCCATCCATCCATCCATGCAGCCCCGCCATCCGTCCGTCCGTCCGTCCAGCCCCGCCATCCTGCCCTGCTCCCCTCACTCACCTCCTCACGCATCTTCTTCACCGACTCCCCTTTCTGTGAGGGACGAGAGAAGGGAGAGAGGCGTCAGCGCGGCTGCGGGGAGGGAGGGAGGGAGGGAGGGGGACGAGGGGAGAAGAGGAAAGGAGGGCTAGGGGAGTTTGTTCCTCACTTACCTTCCCAATGATGCTTCCCACCTCCTGGGATGGAAACAAAAGCACGATTAGTCAGCGTTTTAAAAACTCCTGGAGCCCCAAGCCTAAACTCGGTTCTCTTCACAGTCAAAACAAGCTCCTAAGCACTTGAGATCTGCCCCTCAGATAACCGGGCTTTATCCCAGTAGTGCTGATCTTGCTCCCACCTTAGCTCCCATCAGATTGCTCCCCCCACACCCCATAATTATTTTCTTCACTGGACCTGCCCGGGTGCCAGCAGCACATTCCTGAGCGCACAGCAACTCCAGCAGACCCCACAACCACAGGAACAGCCAGCGCAGCCCAGTCCGTGGCAGACAGGCTCCCCACACAGGGCTGGGGACACCAACCTTTCCGTGCATGAGTAGCCGGATGGTGAGTGTGACATTGAGACCCCCTTCGATGACTCCGGTGTCCATGGTGGGCTCGGCTCAGGCTGCGGCAGCGCTCGGGCCTTGGCTGGGGGGAGAGGGGCCGGGTGAGTGAGGGGCTCTGCCAATCCCCCCCGCCCGTCCAGGCAGGATTGCAGCCCCCCTGTGCTGCTTCTCCCCTCAAATCGCACCCCGGGAGTGCTGGGCCGATGCACGGTGGTTTGGCTCCTCTTCCTATAAATCTCCAGGGCTGAACTGGCCCGATCCCACCTGGATCCAGCCCCTCTCGGCGCCACGAGGGTCCCCCTCAGCCCCTGCCCTGTCCCTGCCCTGCTCCTTGCAGGGGCTTCCCTAAGGGACAACTGAGTACTTTAGGGTGACTCCCAGAAGCACCGGGGACACAAATGGCTCCTGGACACAACCAGGGATCCCAAGAGGGCACTAAGGACTAATTGTGGTCCCTACAGGTCCGGGGAAGCTGCTCCCTGCGACCCCCACACTTCCCCCAGCCCAAGTCTTCCTGCCGCTGCCCGATGGGAACGGGAGCCCGAGCCCCAGGCCCGGGGCTTGGGAAGTCGGGATTATGGAGAAAATAAAAAACTCCATCAGCCTCCCCGAGCCCTGAGCCCGCGCGGGGCCTCTCGGAGCAGGTTCCGAGGCAATTCCCTCAGACCCAGATAAGGCCACATGAGCGCACGATCAGGTTTCAAACCACCTGAGTCGGCAGCGGTTGCAAAACAGCCCGGCCGGCCCCAGCCGAGCGTTTCACAGCAATCCGGTAAATAAACTCCCATTTCGGCCCCCGCTTCTGCCCCATCAAAGTTTAACCACGGCCGGGGCCGCGCTGGCACCGCAGGGTTTGGCCGCGGCCTCCCTGAGCTCAGCCCCACATCCCCCCGCATCCAGCCCGGTTCGGGGAGCAGAGCTCGGGGTCGGAGCCCGGCAGCCGGGCGAGGGCGAAGCGGGCCCCGAGCAGGCCCGGGCCCGTCCCGGGGACAAAAGGGGCCGAGCGGCTCCGCCGGGCATGAGGCGGGCCCGGGCCGGGCTCCCGGCGAGACTCCTCCGCAGGGAAACTTCCCCGAAACGATCCCCCCGCCCCCGGGACCCCCGTCCCAAAGCCGGGGACGCGGCTGCTGGGTCGGGACGTGGCTCCGAAGCGAGCCCGGGCCTGAGGCGGGGACGCGGCTCCGGAGCCAGCTCACCCCTGCGCGGGGATGGAACCGGGCCGGGGGTCCCGGCTCCGAGCCCGGCCGGAGGGAGCGGGAAGGGAGCGGCTGTCCCGGAGCGACCCCCGCGGCCACGATGGAGTCCCCGGGATGGGGCCCGACCACAGGGCTGGCGAGGGGGATCGCGGGCCGGCGGCTCCGAACGGGACCCGGAGGCCGGTGGGGGGAACCGGCCGAGTTCTGGGAGAGCGGGGGGGGCGCGGGGAGCTGGGGTCGAAATGGGCCCCTGGATCGGAACCGACCCGGGAGGAGAAACGGGCCTCTGGATCCGGACTGGGCCGGGGGAAGAAATGGGCCTCTGGATCCCGGACCGGGCCAGAAGGCACCGGCCCAGGGCTCCGAACCCCCGCTGGACCGAGGATCGCCGTTCGGCTCCGGGCAGGCCCGGGGAGAAAATCCCGGATTCCCGGGAGGAGCGGCGGCGCCGCGCGCGCCCGTCCGTGCCCCCCCCTTCCCGCTCCGGCAGGGGGAAAACAACAGCGCGGGATGGCGGAAAAACCGGGCCTGGGCGGGAAAAGAAAAAAACTCCTAAAATTAAAAAAGAAAACTGAAA
>VWZS01007064.1:27644-40419 GCA_013397075.1 Rhabdornis inornatus
ACCCCAAAATGCTTTGATTTCACCCAAAATGCTTTGATCCCCCCCCCCAAAAAAACACAGGGGAGCAGTCCAGGCTCTGAGCAGAGCCCCCCCCGGTGACCCCCTCCCCCCCGGCTGCGTTTCCATAGGAAAACCAGGGTCCTTTGGGGACAGTCCATGGGGAGGGGACACCGGGGATGTCACCGGGGACATCCCAACACCAGATCCAGGATCGGGTTTGGCACTTGATCCCCGCTGGGAACGGAGTTGGGCTTGAGCGGGGAGCAAAAATCATCAAATTGACCATTAAATTAAGAAACCTCCTGTTTTTTGTCCCAATCCTTTGTGGGCTTTGGGCTGGGGGGGCTGGGGGGGCTCATAGTGCTTCACAGGGTTATTAAAATACAAATGCTTAAAGTTTCCTATATAAAAATATACAAATGCAAAAATAGATATCGAGAGAGAGAGCCGGGGGGGGCTGGGGGGGCCGGGCCCTGCGCCCCCTCCCCGGGGAGCTTCTGCTGCCTTTCCTTTTTTTTGTGTGTGTGTGTTTTTTTTTTACAAAAAAAAACCAAAATCAGAACAAGATTCCCGCTTCCCGCAGGCTCCCGGAGCTCGGGGCAGCAGCTCCAGTTCCTCTCCAGAGCCTTCCCGAGGGATTCCGGCACCTCCCCTGCTCCTGGCTCTGCCAGAGCTTCTCCCGGGAAAGGGGAGCAGGAGAAGGGTGGGAAGCACTGGGTGGAGGTGTGGGGCGGCCGCCCTGGCAGGGAAAATGCCCAATTTCTCTGCGGGAATGGCCCGGGGCAGGCGGGATCCCGGGGGGCCTCCCCTCTGCACCCCCCGAGAGAGGGGGGGTCACGCCCTGACCCCAAAACAGGAGCAGGGAAGTTCTTGGTCAGCTCCATCCCCTCGAGCTCGGCTCCTCCTCCTCCTCCCAGGGTCATTCCAGGGCCCCCATCCTGCTCAGGCCCTGCTGGGCTCACCCCAAATCCCGGATTTCCCCTTGTGGGGGATCCACACCCTGCACCCCACAGCCCCGATCTGGGATGGAACCCGGGCAGGGCGCCCGGGATGTGTGCGGGGCAGGAAGAGGAGGGTGTGGGAGGAAGAACGGAAACGACCCGGCCCTCCCACGGCGGGAAGAGCAGGATCCTGGAAAACCCATTTTTGGGTATTTTTTTCCAAGCTGTCCCTATTTCCAACACCCTTTTTTTTGCCGGGAGCCACCTCCAGCAGTGCCACAACAGAACCCCGAGGGTCCCTCGTGTCCCTGCGGTGCTTCCCCCTCGCTCCAGACCGGCTGAGCTCCAAAGATTCTCCTTTTTCCCCATTATTACTATTATTATTAATTCCAACGCTGGCTGTAATAATAAAAAAAATCAACTTTTCCCCCCCGAGGAGGCTGCAACTGTCCCCCCAGGGCTGCGTCCCAGCCCCTCTGTCCACGACCTTCCCATGGAGCAGCTCCACTCCCACGGGACAGGGAGCCTTGCCAAGAAACAACCAAGATCCAAGGAAAAACATAAAAACAACACCTGCCGAGGCAGGGGAGGGCAGTGGGAGTCCAAGGGTGAAAACTCCAGTGGGATCTCCCCCCGAGCATGCCAAAGGAATTACAGAATCACCTCAAAGCAAAGCCAAAGACAGCCCGGGGAGGGGGGGATTTCAGGGGTTCTGATGGGAAATGGGGTCTGGGAAGGGGAGGAGAGCTCGGGCATCGTCCACGCGTCCCAGAGGGGCCGACCTGCTCCAGGATAAGGCATCAAAGGGACCACGCCATGGTCACAGCAACATCTCTCCTCTCTCAAACGAACACATTTTATATTTTTATATATATAATAATAATATAGAATCNAAAAAAAGAATCAAGCCAAAATTAAAAAATATATATATATATAGCTCTGGCCTTTGAGTGGAGGTGGCAGCGGGGCCGGGCCGGGTTAGTGCTGCGGGTGGCCCCCGGGCTCAGAAGCCGTTGCCGCTGATGTTGATGGACTGCAGGTCGGCCACCTGCATGACGTTGATGCCGCTGCTGGCCAGGCGGGCGATGCCCTCGGGGCAGATGGCCTCCATGGCCACCATGTTGGTGGCGATGAGTGCCGAGGGCGTGGCGCCGCCGTTGCCCTCGGCCGAGGCCGCCGTGTCCATGGTCACGGCCGAGACGTTCATGGCCACGTTGGTGGCACCTCCCTTCTTGTTCTGGTGGGTCTTGATGTGCTTGGAGAGGTGGTCGCTGCGCATGAAGCGTTTGGGGCACTCGGGGCAGGCGAATTTCTTCTCTCCTGGGGGACATGGACAGCGGGGTGAGGGATGGGGAGGCAGGGTTGGGGGGAAAGGTTGGGATTTGGGAAGAGGTTGGGATTTGGGAAGAGGTTCCTGCCCTTGAGAGGGGTCAAGCCCTGGAGTGAAGACCATCAAGGGCTTGGAATTTTGGGAAAAGTTGGGATTTGGGAAAAGGCTTCTCCCCCTGAGAAAACTCAGGCTCTGGAGAGGCTCTGAGCTCCAAGAGCTCCAAGCCAACGCTCCAGAATGTGGGAATTTCAGGCTGAGAGATCCCTGAGGCTGCCCCGTGCAGCACCACGAGTCGGGGCAGACATCCCAAGGAATCCCAAGGTTTCCTGGGAGCAGACATCCCAAGGAATCCCCAGGCTCCCTGGAGCCCCGGCCGTACCTGTGTGCGTGCGCTTGTGCCGCTGCAGCTCGTCGGAGCGGGTGAAGCGCTTCCCGCACAGCACCCAGGTGCAGATGAAGGGTCTCTCCCCCGTGTGCCACCGCAGGTGTGCCCGCAGGTGCGAGGTCTTCCCGTACACCTTCCCACAGCCTGGCACGTGGCAGATGTGCTGCTTTTTTTTCCCTGGATCCCCAGAGCTCCTGCAAGAAGGGAAAGAGTTAAAACCCAAGGGAATCGGCCTGGGGGGTGTGGATTGGGATGGGATTGGTGGGTTTGGGGTTTGGGGTGAGGTTCAGCCAGACCCAGAGCCAGGTCCTGCCCTTGGGTCACAACAGCCCCACGGGACACTCCAGGCATGGGGAATTGGGGCTGGAAAGCTGGGAAAGGACCTGAGGGTGCCCAGGTGGCCACGTGGACGCGGCACTTGGGGACATGGGTGGCCTTGCCAGAGCTGGGGGAACCTGACAATCCGAGGGACCCTTTCCAAGCCAAATAATTCCATAGAATGAGGCACCCTGAGGGTGCCGTGGGCAGCAGCCTCACCTGCCCTCTCCCTCCTTGCAGTAGGGACAGGTGCAGGCTTCCCTCCGTGTTTTCCGGCCCTGCTGGGGCTGGGGGTCGGGGCTGGTCTCCCCCTCCTCCACGGTCGCGCTCTCGTCACCCAGCCCGTCCCCGCTGCCGCCGTGCAGCCCCAGCTGGGCCCCGTGCTCACCTGCAAAAGAACACGGCAGGTTAGGGCAGGTTCCTCACCTGCAAGGGAGGGTCTCCTCTGCTGGATGGAGCTGGGAGTTGATCCCACCCTTTCCCCCCTGCTTTCCTGACATTCCCCATTTCGTGGGGCTTTCCCTGGTGCTGTTTCCAGCAGCTCCGGTGAGGATGAGGCGACAGGAAGGTCAGTGGTGGCTGCTGGTCACTCACTCTGGTCACTCACTGTATCCCCTCTGCCCAGTGCTTTGGAAGCTGCACTTTCCAAAGCTGGCATTCCCAAGCCCCAACCCACAATCCTTCTGGGAAACCCTGCTGAGTCCAGCACCTCAGCCAAGCAGGGAAATTTCCTTTACAATCCTGGTTTTCCACGTAGAAGCTCCGAATCAGGAGCCAGGGACGTTGGGGAAGGATAAATTTCAAATCCCCCGTGAGGAGCAGGCTGGGCGCTCTGGAGGTGCCAGGAGGGAGTTTCACAACCCAGAGACGGCGCTGGGAATGAGGAGGAATTCCTGGCAGGAACAACTTCCCCAGTCCCTGGTGGCACCGGTGCCAGCAGGCGTCAGTGGTGCCTGGGCAAAGCTCCATGGAGGAGCCAGGAGGGACAGAAGCCACCAAAACGGGTCCCTGGGGCCCAGGGAAGGACAAAAGCCACCAGGAAAGTGAGGAAATCTTCCCTAAAATCCAAGCTAAAGCTTCCCAGCACAGCCTGAGGCTGTTTGCCCTGGCCTGTCGGCTGGGAGAAGAGGCAGGAGCAGACCGGGAGGTCACACAGGGGACAGGGCAGGAGCAGCCAGGATGTCACCGGGGGCTGTCACCCCACATAAACTCCAGATATCCCGAGGACAGTCCCTTCATCCAGCCTGGGACCAGCCCCTGGGAGCACGGGAATGCTGCAGAAGGAAATTGTCCCCTCCAAAGGTGACACCATTTGAAGCCTGGCCCTCGGTGCCACATTCCTGGGCTAACCGGGGAATTGAGGATTTCAGGAGCTCCCCAGTCCCTCCCTGCAGCTCCTGTGACGTGTCTGCAGTCACAGCCCCGCACTGAGGGAGCTGGGAGGGGTTTTTAAGCTCCCTAAGCCAGCGCCGACAGCTTTGTGCTCCAGCCACGGATTAGAGATTTCCCCGGATGGGAAGAGCTGCAGGACAAAAAAAACCAAACCAAACCAAACCAAAAACCCCAAACCAGGAGAAAGTTCTCTCCCCAGAAATACATCAGGGACAGGGAGAATCCAGCCAGGATGCCTTGGAATGGCTTCAATCCTCCATGAGGCAAAATCCCACGCAGCATTTTCTGGCATTTTCACAGGGGGAACAAACCCAAATCTGCTGCTGGAGATCTGTGGCTGCCTGTGAGTGAGGTATAAATCCAGGGCAGCAGATCCTGGACCTGCTGGGATCATCCCACCTCAAGCAGGAGCTCTGGAATCTCTGGGATATGACAGGTTCAGGGGGAAGTGGGCAGAGAGGATAATTCATGTTTATTATCCCCGCTAATACACGTCCCTGCTAAGACTAAAGCTTCCCTGGAGGCTCCACACTCGGGTCAGCAAAGCCCTGGAAAAAAATATTATTAATAGAGCAAGAGGAGGTTTAATCCTTGGAAAAAGCCTGGGAAGAAAGAGGGATTTTGGGAAGGCAGGAGAGGGGAGCTGGCCTGGCCCTGCTCCACCAGCGACCTCTGAGACCCCCCCAGGAACGGGGCAGGTTCTGGTGTCCCACCAAAAGACCCCAAACCCCGGAATGTTGGCTTGGGAATTCTCTGCAGACAAGGTGCTCCTTGTACAGGAAAAAGCTGGGGTTTGTTTGCTTTATTTAGCAAACTACCAGGAGGTGAGAAATGCCCGGCGGGGAGGAGAGAGGAGCTCTCACACCCACCCCGGCTCACCTCAGGCAGGGGAACAGACCCCTTGTTCATTTTTAGGAGAAGAGCTGGAAATAAAACCCAAAACCAACAAACCAGGGCTGATTGTGCAAACTCTGGCAGCTGTGCCTGGGCAGAGGAGCAGAGGGTGAGGGGGGAGAGCTGGCACCAGGCACGACGTGGCTTCCAGGCACAAGGAAGTTTTCAGGTGAAAAGAAAGAAAAGCAAAACCTGGGGACACGCAGTCCCAACCTCTCAGGGTGTGTTCCTGAAAATATCTCCAAAATCCACATTTTCTAGCTCACAACTCAAGTTCTCCCCATTTCCTGCCCAGTTTTTGGGGTCACTGCTCTGCCCAGAACAAACCCAGCTGCTCCAGACACACCAAAGAGCTGCACAAAGGGACAAAGCGGCTTTGGAACGAAGTCCCCTCGATTTTTTTCCCCATCTGATTCCCTCCCTGATCTGCAAAATGAGTTAATCTGCACCAGGAGCTCATCCATGCAAATGAGCTGAGCAATTCCTTGGAGATCGGGGTGGTGGAGAGGGAACCAGGGGATGGGGCAGGCTGCAAGTCTGCAGCCCAGTGAGTAACAGGGCTCTAATCTGGACTCTGATGACTCCAGAAGCCACTCCTTGGGCAGCTCCTGTAATTGCTGGAGGTTTCTGTGCGTCAGGATGAGTGACACTTCCTTTGGGGAGGGGATAAATTAGGATCGAGCCGATGGAATGAGTGAGGAGGGCTGTAAAAGGGGACAGAGTAAGGCAGGGAATCACCTCATCATCCACTCTGCCAGATCCCTGAACCCCCCAGGACTTGACAAATGCCTCTGTCATGCTGCAGACTGACAGACAGAGCCCCTTTGCCCTTTAAATTCTGGAATTGTCACAAAGCCAGGATGAAGCCCCTGGTCCTGCCCTGCCTTTGCTGGTGTGGAAGCACCCAGAGCACCTCACCCTGCAGCACAGGCAGATCCCACCAGAGCACCCCCTGACACCCAGGCAGAAATCCCTGTGTGAGGGCTGCGGAAGGAGGAGAATGCCTGGATGAGACAGGAAAGGGCAATTCCCGAGGTGGGGAACCCCAGCAGGCATCTCCCACCTCACCCCAACCTGCGTGCACCTCTCCTCACCGCAGTCAAGGGTGGATGCTTTCCTGAGCCACAAATCCCGAGTTTTTAATCCCAAGGAGGAATTGATGCCTGTATCAGTCCCAGGATGTGACCCAGGCGTCCTGGCATGGGCGGGAGGGGACGAGAAGCCGTCTGGACGCTGTGGGCCAGGCTGAGGTGGGAGTGGATCCTCTGGAAAGGAGCCACACAGAAACTCCCCCAGAGCCGGCAGCCAGGACGTGTCTCCTGCATGGGGTGATAAGGACGGGGCTCCAACAGGGCTGGGGCTGGCCCAGATAAAAGGGAGACACAGATCAGGGCCTGGCAGACGGGTCTGGAGCCGGGACCTCTCCTGGGAGGAGTCACAGGGTGGGTGCCGCACACCCGACCCGTCCGACCGGCGCGGCTGCTAACCCTTCCCAGCTGAGCCTGGCCTGGAGCAGCAGCACCCAGAGGAAAAGCAGGAGGAGCAGGGCTGCCCCATGGAGCCCAGGACACACAGGGTGTCCCCCACGGGGGTGTGTGGGGCACAACCTCCCCCAGACAAAACTGTGACAACACAGGCTCTGCTGGGATTGCTGCCCTTCTTCCCCAGCGACCCCGGGGATTCGTGTGAGTCCCCAGGGAACGACACGCACCGAGGCCAGCCAGGAATCCAGAGGGGATGTAAAGTCCAGCCTGGCCAGGATTTAGAGCAGGAAGTTTCACAACACGCTGGTTTGTGCCGTGATGTCACGAGGCAAACAAGGGCTGCAGTCCCGGGCGGATCCTGCGGGGCTGGGGCTCCACTCCCGTTCCCGTTCCTGTTCCTGTCCTCCCTCCCCGCCACCCTCCAGGCCATGCCAGTGCCTCATCCAGTCCCTGCTACAAAGCTGCCCTTAAAAACCGGCAAACAGGACACAATCGGGGCTTTGTGCCACTGGTCCGACGCTGGGAAGGGCCCTGGAAGGGAGAAGGGGGAGCAGGGAGCTGGGTTTGCTGCACAAGGGTTCCAGCCAAGGCTCCTGCACACACCGGGGATTTTTCCTTTCAGGACTGTCCTGATGTCCCACGGCTTGATTCCCCTACAATCTCCCACCCAAGGAGCTGCAGGGAACTCGTGCTGCCCAGAAAATCCCAATCCCACGCAAGAGCTCCATCCAGCCCTGGAATCAAACATCCTAAAACGGGGCATATCTATCCCTTGAGTGTCCCCAAAACAAGGAGGTATAATTCCAGTTAAAATTAAACCTGGTGGTCACCTGTTTACCCAGCACATTCCTGAGCCAGGTAGGGCTGGGACAGGGACAGGGGGACAGAGCCACCATGACACGGAGCCCAGAACAGTCCCTCTCCCCCTCCCTATGGCAAAAGAGGAAGAGAAACCCAGATGTCACAAAATGCCCGCCATCATCCCCCTCACACAGGATGTCCCCTCCCCATGGGCTGGGGTGACGCTGAGGTGGCTCTCAGACCCCACTGAGGTGTCACAGACCCTGTCCCTCACCTCACAGGTGCCCACCTGCGTGGGCAGCGCTGGCAGCAGCCCTGGGAAGGTTTTGGGGCACTGCCAGCTGAGGCAATCCCCCCTCCCTGGCTCTGGGGGTACCCTCCCGAGGGGCACAGCTGGCACCAGGGCCTGTTTGCCCACATGCCACCCCTGGTGGTCACAGATCTGCCCCAGCCTCTGCTCCTTCCCAGCCCAGCCAGGGAGGAGGAAGGAACAGCCTCCGAGCCACCCTGGGAACACAGACACTGAGTCAGAGCTGCACAGAGAGCTGGACTCTGCATCACACCCAGGAGCAAAAAAATCTGAGTTTTAGAGACCTTTTCAGGTGTTGTTTTCTCCCTGAGGGATTTTTCCCCTGCCAAAAAACAGGAGAAAACCTCATTGGCAACAGAGCCAAGCGGCTGGGAGCCACAGCCCCCCATCCATGGGGCTCAGGAGGGGACACAGAACCCCCCAGCTGAGCTCTGGAAGGGGCAGGACACGCAGTGCTGCCAGCCCAGGTGGCAGCTGGGCCACCACACCCCTGGCTGGGCACCTCCTCCTTCCCCACCAGCCCAGAACACACAGCAGGATCCAAGGAAAACCAGCATGGTTCATTTTCCATCTGCCTCCCCTCGGAAGCAGAGCAGCTTTTCCTGCTCCAAAAATCCCTCCCAACTCCTTGCCTAGAGCAGAAAGTTCCAGCACACGTGGAGGCTTGGAAACCACTCAGGGATTTGGGAAGTGTTGGGAACAAACCCCTCCCTCAAATTCCCATCGGAGAGCTCGGATCCAGAGGGACACAGGTCTGGGGGGACAAAGGGACCCTTTGCCACGCCTGAGGGACCTGGCCAGAAAAAAACTCCTCCAGCCTGGAGCCAAATCCTGCACTGGATGGGTGCCAGGTGCTGTCCTGGCCACAGCTGGCCATTCATCCTGGCCATTTCATCCCAGGAGCCTCCTGGACCATCCCACCGAGCTGGGGCTCCCCAAAAACCGCTCTGAACCCTGCTCTGTTTTTTTTTACAAATGTCCCCGTGTCACAGCGCCAGTGCCAGCGTCACGTCCTCGGGGCTGGCGTCAGGGCCAGGAGGCCCCAGCGCTGCTGCTGCCACCGCTGGCGGGGAATTCTTCACCGCCGATCAAGGGCTGAAAGCGCTGAGCTAAAAAAAAGGAGAGGAGGAGGAGGAGAAAGAGGAGGAGGCGGCTGCGTTGGATGGGTGGTCTCTAGAACGTTCCTCCCTGTTCCACCTCCGAGGGCAGAGCCAGGCACGAATACAGGAACTGGGGCTTGCCCATGCCTTCCTCCAGCGCCTTCAAAACAAGGGACAAGCCCGGGAGCACACGAGGAACGAGCCCCGGCCCCGGCAGAGCCGGCCCAGGGCGCGGGGGTGGCATTGAGGGGACCCTGCACACCCCGCGGCTCGCAGGGGCTACCCGTGTACCCCCGGTACCGGCCCCGGCTGCGAGAGCCCCCCGCGGGTCCCTGCGCTCCGGGAAATCCAAGGATCAGGCTAATCCCGAGGCTACAGTGACCCGTGGCTTGCCTGCGAGCCAAGCTGCTGTAGCAACAGCCCAAAATAATGCTGCAAAACAAGGCCGGGGGAGCAGCCGCCGCCTCTGGCGAGAGGGAAGCACGGGCTGGATTGAGCAACATTTTCTGCTGCCTCTCAACTGTGACTAAATCCAGCAACAACCCCTTTTAGCCAGAGCCAGAACACACACACACAAAAAAAAAAAACCAACAAGGAACACAGTGGAAAAGCAAGCGGAGAGCATTCCCAGAACCGATCCCTTCTGCGGCGGAAGCTGAGCAGGCTCCAGCTCAGCTCCCACACGCACGTATCCTGCTTTTCCCAGGCTGTAGGAGACGCCGGGATGGATCCCCGGGATGCGAGTAGGGTGCCCCGTGCCCACGGGACCGGCTGGGCCACGCTGAGGTCACACTGCCAGCACCCAGACACTTAATCAGCCCTTTGGTCCGCCCTGTGAGGAAACTCCCCGCGGCTCCCTGACTGGCTTTGTTTTCATGGGGTTTTCACTTAATCCCTGTGTTTTAGGGCCGTGACTCTTTACAGGCTCAGCCAAGAAGCCGAGCTGGACTCGGGTCCTCACCCCAGCCCTGACCCGAGACTCTTGGGTGGCCACCAGGGCAGGACAGTGGCACAAAACCAGGTGTCCTCCTTCTTCTCTGCTTTCCCCCCCACAGCCACGTCCTCCCTTTCCTTCCAAGACTTCAACTCCCCAAAGAAGACCTTCAGTGTCTTCTGGTGATCAACACACTCCGTCCCCAGGGCCAGCACAAGCCCCACCCCAGCCGCCAACACCATCTGACACCAACCACGCCCAGCCCAGCCCCGCAGGGTCCCGCGTTCCTCCCTCCCCGCCGCGCCCCCAGCACTCACCGGGCGCGTTGGCGATGGCCAGGGGCAGCCCCTGCAGCTGGTGCACCTGGATCCCGGACGCTCCCAAGGCACTGAGGTTAATAGTCTGGAGGCCCGGCACGGAGGAGAGCTGGGCGGCATTGACGGTGACGGTGCCGCTGGGCAGGGAGGCGATGGGGGTCAGCGTGGTGCTGGTGCTGCCCGTCTGGCCCAGCGACACCCCCTGCATGGGGGCCAGCGTGATTGTCTGCGCCTGGGGGTTCTGCACCTGCAGGTTCTGCAGCTGGATGGTCTGCCAGCTCACCTGCCCGTTGGGACCCACCGTGGGCGTGCGGATGATGATGGGGCCCGAGTTGGGCACGGCTTGGAGCTGCAGGTTCTGCAAGGTGTCTTGGGAGATGGCTTGAGTGGCAAAGGTCTGGCCAGACAGCGGGGTGGTCTGCAGGGCTTGGATTGTCTGCCCTCCCTGGACCAGCTGTGGCTGGATCAGGATCTGCTGCTGCTGCTGCTGCTGCTGGGACTGCTGACTCTGATCCCCCTCCTTCTGCTGCCCCGGCTGCAGGGCCACCCCGGACACTGGGCTCTGCAGAGAGTCCGAGCTGGGGACGCTGCTGGCCCTCTGGGGGGTCTGTGCCTGCACGTTGGTGCCCACTGTGGCACTGGTGGAGAAATTCATGACGCCCACGTTACTGGTGGTGGTGGTGGTGGAGTAGCTGTTGGCGTTGGTGAAGAAGGCGCCCGAGCTGGCCTGGGACGTGGCCGTGCTGCCCGAGCTGCTGGCAGCCCCCGAGGTGGCCGGCTGGGAGCTGCTGTCCGGCGAGCCCGAGCTGCTCAGGGTGCCCGTCTGGGACGTGGGGGCCAGGCTGGCGGCCACGCTGTTGACCGGCAGCAGGGTGATGTTGCCGTTCAGGGCCACGGGCACGTTGGCCACGTACTGGGTCTGCCCAGAGAGGCTGTTGTTGGCCAGCCCCACGCCCTGGATGGGCACGGCCTGCTGCAGCAGGTTGGGCATGGCGATGAGGTTGCTGCCGCCCGCACGGCTCGTGATGATCTGCTGGTTGGAGCCGGGGATGATCTGCAGCTGCCCTGAGGCATCCTGCTGCACGTTCACCTGTGCTGGGGTGGTGGCAAACTGCAGCTGCTGCCCATCGATGGTCTGGAACTGGGGGATCACCTGGTACTGGATGTTGGGGATGACACCCGGCAGGCCTGTGAGCACCTGCTGGTTCTGCAGGCCGGACGCCGAGGTGACCACATAGGGCCCGGTGCTGACCGGGCGGCTCTTGGAGGCCTCGCTGCCATTGCTGCCATTGCTGCCCGGCTCCTTGGAGCCCGTGGGGGTGCTGGAGCCCGCCGAGATGATCTGCCAGCCGTTGGCCGACTGGGTGAGCTGGGCGGCGGCCGCGTTCAGGTCCAGCTCGCTGCTCCCGCCCTGCTGGCCCTGGGAGCTGTTGGAATTCTCATTGGGAGACTCAATGCGGCTGCAGGTGGCCGCCAGCAGGGCCAGCGGGGACGGCTGGGACTCCTGGGGACGAGAGGAGGAGTTAAGGGGATGGGAGGTGGCCCGAGGGGCAGGCCCAGAGTGAAAAAAAACCCCGGGAAAACAAAAAAAAAAAAAACAAAAAACAAAAAAAACCCAACAAAAAACAAAACCCAAAAAACTTAAATAGAGAAAACAGGGAGGAGCGTACTCGGAAAAGATAAACACTCCTTCCTGAACAAACCCACCCACAGCCGGAAAAATACAACTGCCAGGCACAGGGCTGTCAGGCCGGGACAGCCTGAACCACACGGAAAAGCCTTTTGGGAGGGAGGAAAGGGGCGGGAGCCTGCCTGGGAAAGCCAAGAGAGAAGAGGGCTCCTCCACCCCGAAGCCGGGGAATCCCCCTCAGGCACAACAAACCCCAGGAAAGAGGGTCATAGGGTCATTCCTGGGCTCCCCGAGCTGGAGAAGGGCCAGCGGGGGCCGTGGTGTCACTGGGAGCAGGGGGACTGCCTTTTTCCAAGGAGAACCGGTGACAAGGGGAAGCCACGGGTACTGCCTGGCAGCTCTAAGCCTCCTCTTCCTGCCCGCGCTGAAACGCTCGCCCGGGCCCAGCAAACAGCTCGGCCCGGCCCTGGACTTTGCCACGAGTTCCCGGGGCCAACGGGGCCTGGCAGGGGCCGATCCTCCCCCCACTCACCTGGGCCTCCCCACCGCCGGCGCTGCTCGTGCTGCTGGCGTCGCCTTCGCCCTTGTCGGGCTTCACAGCCGACATCTCCTCGGTGCTCTCTTGGTCTGTGCAGGAGGGAAGCGACAGCCCCGGTTAGGGACATTTTGGGGCAGGGCAGCGGCACGAGGCTCGGGAGGGGCAGGCAGGGCCCGGAGGGGACACGGCGGGCTGGCTCTGGGGGGACCGTGAGCTCCTGGCGCAGCCGGGAAGGGGCTGCGAAGAGCCGGGAGCTGCCAAAGGGGAGCTGGCAGCGGGACAGGGGGGGAGGACCCGGCCCCGCTCCAGGGCCCAGCTCCTCCCCAGCCGCCCGGGACACTCCCTGGCCCCCGCCGAGGTCCTCCCCGGGCCCCCCCCCGGCCTTGCCCGCCGACCGGGAC
>VWZS01007064.1:49088-60677 GCA_013397075.1 Rhabdornis inornatus
CCAACCTTCTTGGCCCCCAACCCTCGCCTCGCCCCCCGCACTCAGGGACAGGGTTTGCCCCCCTCCCCCGGCCTGGTACATCAGTGCTAATGTAACGTGTTCTCCCCTCATTTTTTAGCTGCCTGCCCCTCCTGCCCCCCAGAAAAAAAGCAATAAAATGATCGAGAGTGGAGCCGGGCCCCCCTTCTGCGGCTGAGGCTTCATCACAGGGATGGGCTCAGCTTCCCCCTCCCTGCAGGGCTCCAAGGGAAACTGAGGCACGGGGGGGACATGGCCCTGCTCAGGGTTACTCTGTCCCCCCTCTCTGGGGGCGGCAGGAGCTGAGTGGGGTTGGGGACAAGCTGAGCTGTCCTCTTGTCCTCAACCCCTGGGGTGCCATATCCCTGTGGTCCTCTGTGCCTCTCCCCTTCCCCAGCACCCTCTAGGGCCCCACAGTCCCACGTCTCCGTGTCCCCAAGACCCTGTCCCCCATGTCCCTCCTCAGGTCCCTCATCTCAGGGACAGCCAAAGCCTGATACGACTTGTCCTCTGCCAGCCTCACCCTGCACATGCAGGGTCCCACATGTCCCCAACAGCCGTGTCCCCAGTCCCAGGGACATCCCAGGCACGTGTGCAGGGGAACACACGTGAGCACAGGCCCATGCCTCAGTTTCCCCCTGGCCACATCCCAGGGCCCACGTGGCAGCACTGGGCACAGGCTGGGGCCACGTGTCCCCGAGGACACCCCAATTTTGGGCACTGTGGGCTGGCGGGGACCCCGCTGCGCTCCCCTCGAGCTCCCCCTCCCCCTGCCCTGGGCTCCCGCCAGCCCTTTGATGCGCTCAACCCTGGTTTGGGGCTTTTCCTGAAAAAAAAACCCAAAAAGCCACGGAAAAAGGCAAAAGGAGGCGGAAACGAGCTCCTATGCCAGCACAAAGCGGGGGGGCAGCTGCTGGTACCCATGGCCCCGGGGGGGCAGGGACAGGGATGGCAGCAGGTCCCCGTGCCAGCCCCGGGTGAGTCACGGTGGCCACGAGCTGGCCAGGACCCAGCTGTGCCCAGGGAAAGGGGGCACACAGGGTGGGGAAACTGAGGCACAGAGGCATCAGTGGATTGGCCGAGCTCAGTGCCACCAGCCAGAGTGTGACAGAGCTGTCCCCAGGGTGGCATGCCCCCCCAAAGCCAGCCATACCCTCCCCGACACAAATTTGCCATTTGGGGGGTTTCCCCCCCAAGAACGCCAGCCCTGCTGCCGCTCGCCGTGGGTGGGCCAGTGCCAAGCAGGGCAACGAGCCACGTCCCCGAGCCAAACCCTGGCCCGGCGGCCACCGAGGGATCGACCGCCCGGAGCCTCCCAAACCACAGAGCCCAACCCCATCCAGCGACCCCCCCAAACCCCAGCGGCGACCCCCCCTCCGCCAACACCGGCTTTTTTCCTGTCTCGCTGCCCCATCAGGGCCGGGTTTGGGGGGGTCGAGGGACGCCACGAGGCCACGCCAGCCCTGCGGTGGCTCTGATGTCGGCGCCATCCCAAATCGTCGTCTCCTATCGAACCCCGCTCGCTCCGTAACGGGCGAGGAATGTGGGGCCCCCCGCCGCAGCTCCCCCCGCCGCCTTTATTTAATATCCTGAGAAAATTAAAATAACTCTTGCGGCCGCTAAGGAAAACACGGAGATAAACACAAGAGAAGCGGGAGCCCCGGGAGAGGGGCTGGGAGCGAGCCAGCGGGGGCACACTGCGGGAGCGGCACCCAAGGGACACGGGCACCCCACGGGCGAGAGGGGACAGCGGGGGAGGTGGCACCGAAGACAGGGGAGCGCGGGTCACCGGCGTGCCCCGGGAGCCCACGAGGGGCTGCGAGTCCGGGGGTACCCGCAGGACACGGGGGCGCGGTACACGGGGGTGACACGGGGGGGACACGAGGGGGACACGGGGGTGTCCCGGGGGTCCCGGTCCCAGCCCAGCCCTGCTCGGACACCAAGTGACCCGCCCCGTGCCCCGCCCCGCCGGGGAGGCTCCGCCTCTCGTAAAGGGGCAACGACTGTAAAAGTGGCCCTCATTGTAATCAGTCCCCGTTACAACTGGAGAGTCACTAAGTCACTGGCGGAGCGCGTCTGTGCAGGGGACGCTGATACTCTCCTACCTCCGCGGAGGAAAATCGGGGAGCGCGGCGTTGTTGCCGAGTGAGAACTCCGCGTATTTGCCACGCGCGCCGCGGCCCTTTTAATTCCCCCTCACACGCGGCCCCGGCCGCGAGGGCGGCGCGCGGCGGCGATTGGCGCGAACCGGGAGCGGGAAGGGTGAGGGGGCCAAGATGGCGGCGCCGGGGGCTGAGGGCGGGGGGCGGGTAAGGGAAAACCGGGGCGCGCCGGGGGCTGTGAACTGGTGAGGGGCGGAGGGATCGCCGGCCTGGAGCCGGCGCGTTCCGAGGGCATCGCAGGTTTCAGCTGTCGCCCCCCACCCGCCGGGCTCGCCCCCAGGCTCGGCGCCGCCATGTGCTCCCTGGGGCTGTTCCCGCCGCCGCCTCCCCCTGGCGATGTCACCCTGTACGAGCTCAACAACGCCCTGGTCTGCGGCCGCCTCAGCGAGCAGCTCCCGCTGGCCTTCCAGAGCCAGGTGAGACCCCGGGGCCGGGCGAGCCCCTCCTGCCCCTCCCAGAGCCAGGTGAGACCCCCTTGCTCCCAGAGCCATGCCAGCCCCCTCCAGCCTTGGAGGTGCCACATTTGTCCCCCTCAGCTGTGGCTGGAACTCTGTCCCCTGTGCTGGGGTCTCTCCTCCTCCAGCCACCCTCGGGCTGTTCCTTCGTTCCTCCTTGTGCCCCTCCTCTCTTCCCGTCGCCGTTTGCCCCCTGCCCTGGGTGTCCCTTTGTCCCCCGGGCTCAGGGGGGCTGTGGGTGCTGCAGGTGCCCGACCTGCCCGTGCTGAGCCTGCCCAAGGAGCCGCTCAAGGCTCACGGCCGCCTGGAGCCCAGCGCCCGCCCGCCCTTCATCCACCACCGCGAGTCGCTCTGGAAGCGCTGCCTCAGCGCCTGGTGAGGCCCCGCTGTCCCCAGACCTGCCCCAGAACGGGCATGGGCACCGGGCTCTGACCGCGCTCTCGCCGCAGGCGCGACGCCGGGCTCTGTGGGCTGCTCAGGGAACTCGCCAGCGCCGAGGACGAGGGTGAGTTTGGGCCGCCCGGAGCTCTCCTGGGATGCTCTGGCTGTGTCCTGCCGTCCCTGCCCGCGTCCCCTGTGGTGCCGGCAGGGACGCTGAGGGTCCTTTTGCCCTTTCCCAGGGCTGCGGTGGCTGCGGACAGGCTCGAGCCACGCGCTGACCATGTGCCGCTGGCTGTCCTCGCTGCACGGATCCCTGTTCCCACACCTTTCAGTGAGTCATTCCCACCTGAGCCCTGCTGTGCGGGAGGCAGGGGCAAAGGGAGCAGCGATCTGGGGTGGAGGATGGTTCCCCCCCCCATTAAAACTCCCCCAAAACGCTCCTTCTTGTGATGCCCAGCTCCAGACACTGCTCCTTCCTCCACTGGCAGAAAATGCACACTGGGTTGGGTTAGCAAAGTGCTCCAAGAGGGCCCCAAATCCAGGTGGGGGAGAGGGAAAAAGGGCTGGGCCCTAGGGGTCCTGTCTGCCAGCTCAGTGTTCTCCTCCCCCTGCAGCTGACCAGTGAGGACATGATTGCAGCCTTCTCCCAGGCCGTGGACTGGTGAGTTCTGGGTGTCCCAAAATCACCATGCTGGGGTCTGGGACCCCCTCAGGGTGGGGGTACAAGGACAGGATGGCCCCGTTTGGGTGGGCTCAGCCATTAAAGGCAAATATTTTCCCCACTTGCTCTGGCCACTCTGGTTTGCGTGCCCAGGGTTAAAGGAGATCAGAGCCTGGAAAATTCCTTCCAATTCCAACCCCAGGCTGTGATCACCAGCTCCTCAGCAGAGCCCTGTGAATAATTCCCAAACAGGGAATTTCTCAAAGAAAATGGTCCCGTTGAGCAGCACAAATGAAGTTTTATTTCTCTGGGGACTCTGAGAAGGGTCTTTGCTAGCCCAGGGGGTGCTGGGGGGTCTCACCCTGCCCTGTCCCCCTCCAGGGCTGGCTGCACCGTCCGGGCCTTTGCCTGGCACCCCCACACCAACAAATTTGCTGTGGCTCTTCTGGACGATTCCATCCGTGTGTACAACTCCAGCAGGTGGGGCTTTGTCTCAGGATTTGGGCAGCCCAGCAGGACCCCCCTGGTCCTGCTGCCTGTGGTCTCCTTGCCCACCTGGGCACACCTGGGCTCCCATTCAGCCCCCCCTGTTCCTTCCCCACTCTCCCCCAAGCCTGGAGAGCTTTACCTTTCCTTTCCCTGCCTGCTCCATAGCTCTGGGGACATCGTGGGGTCATGCAGCCCTGGTGGTGGTGACAGGGGCAGGGGGACACAGGCTGAGTGTCCTCTGTCCCCCAGGTCTCCTTGCTCCCCCAGGGAATGCCAGTCCCTGCTCAGGAGAAGACTCTGCCGGCTGCTCCTGCAGCCCCCCCGGGTGTCCCCAAGCTGGGATTTCCGGCCAGCCCGGGCCCTGTCGGGCCTGGGGACAGCTCGGCTCAGTCACACCAGGTGTGCCCTGGCTCGCTCCAGTGTCACCTGGCTGGGAATCCCTGTCCCCTCCCCAGGAAGCGCAGGGCAGGGCACACACCCCCCTTGCCACCCTGCTGTCCCCCCCCCACTGTGGTCAGGGCTGGCAGGGGACACTGTGGCTGCCCCAGGGCTCTCAGCCCCACACCTGCCCCGTGTGTCCCCTGTCCCCTCCTGGCAGTGCCACCGTGCCCTCGCTGAAGCACCGCCTGCAGAGGAACGTGGCTGCCATGGCCTGGAAGCCACTCTGTGCCTCCATCCTGGCCGTGGCCTGCCAGAGCTGTGTCCTCGTGTGGCATCTGGACCCCACCTCCCTCTCCACAAGGTGACAGCTCCCACCTTCTCTTCCCAGCTGTTGTCACCCCGATGGGGCTGGCTTTGGGGCAGCACCCCCATCCTACCAGCAAATCCCAAATCCTGGTGGCTTCTCCCTGTTCTTTGGCAGGCCCTCGTCGGGCTGTGCCCAGGTGCTGTCCTACCACGGGCACAGCCCTGTCACCAGCCTGGCCTGGGCGCCCAGTGGGGAGCGGCTGCTCTCAGCATCACCAGTGGACACGGCCATGCTGGTGAGTCCCCTCTTAGGGACACCCCCGGGGTCATCAAGGGACACTTGGGCTGGGCACGGACAGTGTTCCTACAGAGGCAGCTCTGAGATTGCACCTGCACCTGAAATCTTCACTCTGTGCTCCCTAACCCCGGTGCCACCATTGCCCTTGTCCCCTCCTCCAGGTGTGGGACGTGTCCACCGAGACCTGTGTGCAGCTGCAGTGGTTTGGGGGTGGCGGTGTCACCTACTTGGCCTGGTCCCCTGATGGCAGCAAGGTGCTGGCAGCCACCCCCTCGGCCGTGTTCCGGTGAGTTCCCCATCCTCATCCTCACTCCAGAGAATCTGGGTCTGGATCCCAGATATCGTCCCTGGGTCTGGATCCCAGATATCCTCCCCACTCCTGTTCCTGTTGTGGGGACACAGTGGGGAATGCATGGGCAATAGAGTGGAACATTGAGGATTCCCAGAGCAGCAGGACTGGGGCAAATTCCCAGGAATTCTGCTCCCTAAATCCTGTCTCCTGCAGGGTGTGGGAGGCCCAGATGTGGACCTGTGAGCGCTGGCCCACAATCAGGGGACGCTGCCAGGTAGGAGAGGATATTCCTCACCCAGGGAATCATTTAGGCTGGAAAAGCCCTCTGGGACCACCCAGGCCAAGCCCTGGCACTGCCAAGGCCACCAGTAAGCCATGTCCCCAAGTGCCACATTCACAGGGCTTTTAAATCCCTCCACGATCCGGGACTCTACCCCTGCCTTGCTCACTGTGCGACACTGTCCCACAGACAGGGTGCTGGAGCCCCGATGGCAGCCGGCTGCTCTTCACTGTGCTGGGCGAGTCCGTCATCTACTCCTTGTCCTTCTCTGAGTACCGGGGTGAGTTTGTCCCACCTGGCGCTTCCCAGGGGCTGGGAGAGGGTTCCCAAATGGTCCCACAGCTTTGGGGTGAGGAGCTGGGATACACAGGGGGTGTTTTGGGGTCTCCAAGCATGGAATCTCTGGAATTCAGATTTTTCCATCCCTCACGTTGCTCCTCACTCTCAGTCGCAGTTGTGGGGTCTTGAAGGGACTTCAGGGAGACTCCAGTGGGTCCAGGGCCAGCTTGGGGGTCCTGGTGTTTGCTGTCCCTTGTCCTCCATCCCAGCCACACCAGCACAGCTGCTCTGAGAAAGAAATAAATTAGTGATCACCTGGGAAATCCAGTGGGACTGATGGAGTGTGGATTTCTCCCTTTCAGGGGAGATGCAAGGGCAGGTGGGAGGCTCCAAAACGGCCTCGATCGTGGCAGACCTGTCCGAGACCACCTTTGAGACCCTCTATGGGGAGGAGAGGTGGGTCTGGCACAGGGGGGGTCTCTGCCCCTCCTGGCAGCCCCCGCTGGCTGCTGGGGGCACCCAGGGGGGTCTCTGCCCCCCGATTTTGAGGGATTTTGTGCTGTTCCAGGATCGGAGGGGAGGTTCATTCCATGGTGTGGGACCCTACTGGGGAGAGGCTGGCGGTGATTATCAGAGGTCAGTCCTGCCCCATTCCTGGGCTTGGCCTGGGAACCCTGCTGCTGGCAGGGGAAAGGGACAGGGGGACACGGGGGAACCTTGGTGTGCTGTCCCCTGCAGGACAGCCCGAGGCTCCGGGCAGCCAGGTGGCCGTGGCCGTGTTCCGCACCCGCAACAGCCCCGTCTTCGAGCTCCTGCCCTGGTGAGGGGGGCTCGGGGTGGCTTTGGGTTCATTGGGCTGGGTTTGGGTTCATTGGGGTGGCTTCGGTTTGGGATAGGTTTGGGTTCACTGGATCTCATTAACCCCCAGGATGTGATGGGGAAGCGCTGACTCTTGTGCTCCTCCAGTCCCTGTCCCTGCTACACCCCCGAATGTGCCTTGGCCGCATCATCCTCTCCCCAGCTCACTCCCGTGGCTTTGGGTTGTCCTTTCCCAGTGCATCCCTTAGACCCTAAACACCCCAGTTCCCTGGGAATGCGGCGTTTCCCTGTGAGATCCCAGACACCCCAGTTCCCTGGCATAACCCTGGCTGTTCCCTCACCCCACAGCGGATTCGTGCGGGGCGAGCGCGGTGCCCGGCCCCAGCTCATCTCCTTCCACCCCTGCTTCCCTCAGGGCGCCCTCCTGACCGTGGTGAGTCCCTCCCATGGGCATTCCCAGCCCAGGGGACACTGGTGGCACCGGGAAGGATCTGGAGCTCCGGGGGGCTGAGGGAGCTGGGGAAAGGGCTCAGCCTGGAGAGAAGGGGGATCAGGGGACACCTCATCCCTTTCTGTGACTCCCTGACAGGAGGGGGCAGCCAGGTGAGGTCTCTGCTCCCAGTGACAGGACCATGGGAAGTTTGGGGTGCACTTTAGGAAGAATTTCTTCCCAGAAAGGATGATTAGACATGGGAATGGGCTGGCAGGGGAGGCCCCATCCCTGGGTGATGCGGTGGTGTCAGGTCATGGGCTGGACTCCATCTCAAAGGATTTTTCCCATTTCTGAGCTGTTTGGACACTCTCTCCTGCAGTGCTGGTCCTCGGGGAGGATCTCCCACATCCCTTTCTTCTTCGTCAGTGCCCTGGAGCCCCGCGCCAGCCCCCGCCGCAGCCCTGTGCCCGTGCTGGGCAGTGTCCGGGAGCAGCCGCTCTTCTCCGAGCTCTGACCCTGCCCTGGCACCATGGGGCCTCCTCTCCCTCCCGGAGCCCCCACACCTGCTCAGGGTCTGGCACTGCTGCTCCCGCCCTGATTAAAGCTGGATTTTCTCTCCTCCTCTGCTTTCCTCTCCCTGATGGGACCGGAAGATTTTTTGGGGTGAATTTGGGAAGTCCTGTGGGTCTGGAGGTGCTCTGGAGGCTCCAGAGTTGGTTTTTGGGGTCAGAAGGAACTTGGAGTGAACTCAAAGAACCTGTTGGTGTGATCCCACTGCAGCCCATGGGCCAGGTCTGCTCTTTTAGGGTCAAAGAGCCCCATTTGGGGGAAAGGTGATGGCTGAAGGGATTTAGGAGGGTGGGGGTTGGCTACACAGACAACCCCCAGGTTTCGTCTTGAGGGTGAGCAAAAGTGAACCAAAACCCTCAAAGTGAACCAACCCCTCTGTGGGTACCTAAATCCCCAACCCTGGGGGCCCCAGGGTGCTCGTGCTGCCCCACGTGAGCCCCCTCAGCCCTGCAGGGTGGGGGCAGCAGCTGGATCCCCCCAGACAGGGGGGCAGCACAGTGAAATCCTGGGATTACACTCCCTTAATCCCAGGATTACTCTGTGCTGGCAGGGAGGCCAAAGAGGGCGCAGGGTCCCTGCTCCCCCTATCCCAACAGCCCCAGCACCCCCAAAATCTTCCCCAGAGCAAGGGGGAGACCCCCACCCCCCACAGCATCCAGCCCCTTCCTGGGGCCAGGCAGGAGGATCCAGGGGGGGTTCAGGAGGGATCCAGGGGTGACCCAGGGGTGACCCAGGGGGATCCAGGGGTGACCCAGGAAGCATCCAGGAGTGATCCAGGGGGGGATCTAGGGGTGACCCGGGCTCCAAACCCACCGCAGCTGCTGGGGCAAGCCTGGGGGGGTTTCATCCCTCGGGCCCGCCCGGTTGGCTCCCGGTGCCACTTCCAGGTGTGGCCGTGCCCGTGCCTCGCAGGGCAGAGCTCGCAGGTACTGCAGGTGCAGCCGCGTCTCCTCGCGGCTCCGCCGCACGAACCGGCCCACGCAGACCAGGACAGCCCCCAGCCACCCCCCCACGGCCACCAGTGCGGCCACGTCGGGGGCCCGCGCTGTCCCCACGGCCCTGCCCAGCGTCTCATTGCGGCCGCCGGGCGGGGCCGGGGGAGCCTCCCCGGGGCAGCGGGACCGTCCCCGGCAGGGCTGGGGCAGCCCCAGCAGCAGCAGGAGCAGCCCGGCCGCCCGCATGGCCCCGGGAACGCGCGGCTGGGAGGGGACGCGCCATGACCCCCCCGCGGTGCTGGTGACACGCCGGTGGTGGCGGGGGGGTGGCACCGGGTCTGTCCCCGTGCTCTGGGGGGGCGTCACGGCTGTCTCTGAGTCACGGCAACCCCTCAGTGTCACACGCAGCTCCTCCTGGGATCCCCTGAGCCTCCTCAACAGCGAATCCACTGGGCACACGCTGGTTTTTACTGGTGCTGGCAGCGCCTCGGTGCAGGGACGTGAGAGGAACGGGCACAAACTCCCAGGAAATGGAGCCAAAAAGTCTCTGGCTGGGCTGGCAGCTGTCGAGCACGGGGGGGTGGGTGCTCTGAGACCCCTGGGAGGGGCTGCTCCCCCTCCTCAGCATAGCAGATCCCTCGGAGAATCCAGGATCCGAGCAGGAACGGTCCCTGCACCATCCCTGGGACCCCACACCGGGGTGACCCCAGTGGGGAGGGGGCTCATGTGCTCTCTGTGTTCCCCCCGAGCTCCAGTGTCCTCCGGGCCATTTCCAAGGCCCCATCCCGGGTCTGGTTTGCCCCGATGAAGCCGCTGGCGTGGACGAAGACGCAGCCGGGAATTCCGGCCAGCTCGGACAGGGTCTCATCCCACAGCCCCCGCCAGGCCTCGGGCAGGGGGAGCCTGTGGGGGACACAGGGGTTGAGAGTGGCCCCAGCACCACAGGGGAGCCGTGGCAGGGCCAGGGGAGGGGTCTCACCGGCTCTGGAAGCTGTGGGGGGCTGTGGGGACGCTCTGCACCCGCCACTGCCCGCCCCGGTCCAGGAACAGCACGAGCTGCAGGGGCCGGGGCAGGCCCAGCTCCCCCTCCAGCTGGAACAGGTGCTCCTTCCAGGGACAGCCCCCCTGCGACAGCTCCAGGACCTGCCCGCTGCCGTCCACCTGCGTAGGGGACACGCTGGGGACACGGGGGTGACCCCGAAACCACCCTGGGTTCGGTGTCCCCAAAACCTCTCAGTGCCCTCCTGCAGGGACGCAGGTGCCATGCAGGATATGGGGGGCAAAGCTCCCCCCTGGAGGTTCCTACTGAAGGGATTTGATTTCCCCACACCCCAATTCTCCCCCAAAATTCCAGGTTGCCCCCAGGCTGGCTCGGCATTACCTCGAAGCGGTGCCAGATGGCCTCTTCCACAAGCGCCCATGCCGGCAGCCAGGCCCGGTGGTAGAAGTCCAGGTGCTCCAGGAACTCGCTGCCCACCAGCTCCATGGCCCTCCTGAAGCCCACCTGGGGACAGGGGGTCAGCAGTGTCCCCGAGCAGGGTGCCCCTGACAGGGAGGTCCCCGGGGGCTGTCCCCACCTTGGTGTCCTGGTCGGGCTCGTTCCAGCGGGGGTTCAGGTGCCCCATGCGGGTGCTCAGGGTGGTGCTCAGGGCATAGCGCGGCTCCCCCGCCGCCGGCGCGATCCCATTGTCCATGGCATCAATCTCTTCCACGAAGTTCTCGTACAGCTGGGGACAGTGAGGGGACAGCGAGGGGGAACAAGGAACAGTGGAGGGGGAACAGCGGCAACAGTGAGGGGACAGCAGAGCTCAGTCTGGCTAGAAGAAGTCCAACTGCCCCAGCAGCTCTCACAAACTGGTCCCTGGCAGACCCCCTGTCACCCCTGTCACCTTGTCATAGAGTGCTGTGACCACGGGCCCGTCCTCGGGCTGCCTCAGGAGCCCCGCGAGGATCTGCGACCCAAAGTGACAGTAGACAAGCCCGGCGCTGCTCAGCTTCGTGCTCCAGCACTTCTCCGGCCGCAGGCTCTGCATGGACTCCGTGAAGGACTTGCGGGGCCACGCGGTCACCCCAGGGACCCCCGGGGACGCCGCTGTCCCCAGCGGGGGTCTCACCTCTGGTGGTGGACGTAGCGGTGCCGCCCTGGGTCGTACTCGCCCCCCCACGTCCACTACCACGTCACAGTCGGCCAGGTGCTGCGGGTCCCGCCTCCGCACGATCTTCGTGTCCTGCAGGGGACATTCGATGAGGGTCCCCAGAGCCACCGGGGTCCCCCCCGGGAGCGGTTCCCGGTGAGGAGGGGCTGGGGGACATAAGGGTGATCCCCAGGTGGGACCGGGGAAAGAAGGGCAGTCGCTGGGTGGGCTCAAGTGTCCCCACATGAGACCGAGAGAGGAAAATAGGAAAAAATGGATAAAAAGGAGAAAAAAGGGAGAAAAAAAAGGAGGAAATAGAGGTAAAAGAAGTGTGAGCTCAGCTTCCTGAAAGGTGCCATGGACGGTGAAGTGTGCCTGAGTGTGCCTGGGTGTTTGTGTGATCGATCATTGATTGCGATTGCTCCTGCCTCCCTGATCCATCCCTCTGGGCTCCATTGCTGCTGCCTCGATCGATTGCTCGGCGCTCGACTGCTAATGCCTGCCGATCGATTAGATCGGCAATCAACTGCTCATGCCTGTCGAGCGATTAGATCAGCAATCAACTGCTAATGCCTGCCAATCAATTAGATCGGCAAACAACTGCTAATGCCTGCCGATCGATTGCTCGGCGATCAGCTGCTAACGCCTGCCGATCGATTAGATCGGCGATCAGCTGCTAATGCCTGCCGATCGAT
>VWZS01007064.1:61608-81200 GCA_013397075.1 Rhabdornis inornatus
CTTTTCCCCACCCAGCGTCTCTGGGGCTGGGGGGAGGCGCTCGAAGGGCATCGGGGGGTCTCTCCTTCCCCGCGGGGGACTTTTGGGAGAATTGGGGGTCCCTGCTTCCCTCCCAGGGGGATTTCGGGGGGACTGAAAGCACGGGCACGGCTCAGCTGCCGCGGCCCGTGACATTCGGAATCGGTCGGCACGGGCACGGCTCGGCTGCCGCGGCCCGTGACATTCGGAATCGGTCGGGGATTTCCGTCACCGCTCGGCTCCCCCTCGCCCAATCACTGCGCTCGGATATTTCCGTCATCGCTCGGCTCCCCCCGCCCCATCACTGCGCTCGGATATTTCCGTCATCGCTCGGCTCCCCCCGCCCCATCACTGCGCTCGGATATTTCCGTCATCGCTCGGCTCCCCCCGCCCCATCACTGCGCTCGGATATTTCCGTCATCGCTCGGCTCCCCCCGCCCCATCACTGCGCTCGGATATTTCCGTCATCGCTCGGCTCCCCCCGCCCCATCACTGCGCTCGGATATTTCCGTCATCGCTCGGCTCCCCCCGCCCCATCACTGCGCTCGGATATTTCCGTCATCGCTCGGCTCTTTCCGCCGCTCCGCTGTGCTCGGATAGTTCCGGCACCGCTCGGATCTTTCCTCCAGAACATCCCCAAAAAATCCTCGAGAACATCCAAAAAAATCTCGAGAACACCCCCAAAAAAACTTCCAGAACATTCCCCAAAAATACTTCGAGAACACCCCCAAAAAACCTCGACAACACCCCCAAAAAAACCTCCAGAACATCCCAAAAAAACACCTGCAGAACATCCCCAAAAAATCTGGGTTGTTTGACCCCAGTCTGGGCCTGTTTGACCCCAATCTGGGTCTGTTTCACCCCACACCGGGCCTGACCCCAAACCGGGCCTATTTCCCCCCAATNGTCATCGCTCGGCTCCCCCCGCCCAATCACTGCGCTCGGATATTTCCGTCACCGCTCCTCTCGCCCCGCCCCTCCGCTGTGCTCGGGTATTTCCGTCACCGCTCGGCTCTTTCCGCCGCTCCGCTGTGCTCGGATAGTTCCGGCACCGCTCCGATCTTTCCTCCAGAACATCCCCAAAAAAACCTCGAGAAAAACCCAAAAAAATCTCAAGAACATCCCCAAAAAATCCTCGAGAACATCCAAAAAACCTCGAGAACACACCCAAAAAAACCTCGAGAACATCCCCCAAAAATACCTCGAGAACACCCCCAAAAAAAACCTCGAGAACATCCACCCCCAAAAAAACCCCTCCAGAACATCACAAAAAAACACCTGCAGAACATTCCCAAAAAATCTGGATCGTTTGACCCCAATCTGGGTTGTTTGACCCCAATCTGGGCCTATTTCCCTCCAATCTGGGCCTGTTTAGCCCAAATTTTCCCGCCCCTCCCGTTGCCATGACGACGGCACCGCGGCGCCCCCCAGCGGCGCGGAGGACCCGGAAGTAGCGCCCGTTGCCGCGGTAACGGCGACGCTGGGACCGGACCGGGACAGAACCGACACCGCTGGGACCGGACCGGGACACTGGGACCGCACAGGGACCGAACCAACCCTGCTCGGACCCAACCGGAACCAGTGGGACCGAACCGGGATAGAACCGAGACCGAACCGGCACTGCTGGGACGGGACAGAACCAATCCTGCTCGGACCGAACCGGCACCGGACAGGCGCCGAACCATCCCTTCTCGGATCGAACCGGGGCCAGTAGGACCGAACCGGGAGATAACCGGGCCGAACCGGGGCCGAACCGGGACCACGGGAACCGAGCTGGGACTGNAACCAACCCTGCTCGGACCGAACCGGGACCGGTGTGACCGAACCGGGACCGGACAGGCGCCGAACCATCCCTTCTCGGATCGAACCGGGGCCAGTAGGACCGAACCGGGAGACAACTGGGCCGAACCGGGACCGAACCGGAACCACTGGGACCGGACTGTGACAAAACCGGGACCGCTGGTACCGATTCGGGACCAAACTGGGACAGGTGGGACGGAACCGGGAGCGCTGGGAGCAAAGTGTGGCCGGTGAGACCCAACCGATACCGAACCGGTCCCATGGAGCCCGACGCGCTCGTGCNCGTGACCAAACTGGGACAGGTGGAACGGAACCGGGAGCGCTGGGAGCAAAGTGTGGCCGGTGAGACCCAACCGATACCGAACCGGTCCCATGGAGCCCGACGCGCTCGTGCAGTGCCCGTACGACCGGAGCCACCAGGTGCGCGGTCCCGCCTGCCCTATCACATGGTGCGGTGCCAGCAGGTGCGCGGGGACACCGCGGGGACATGGGGGGACACCGGGACNCACCTGTCCCTTCAACGCTCGCCACCGCGTCCCCCGGGGCCACCTGCGCAGCCACGTGACCTCGTGTCCCGACAAACTGCCCCTGGAGCTGCCCCTAGGTACGGCCTGTGCCCTCCCCCACCCCCCAGGTGTGTCCCCAGATGTGCCCCCAGCTGTGCCTCTCCCACCCCAGGTGTCCCCTTTCCCCCCAGGTGTGTCCCCAGGTGTATCCCTCCTTGATTTGCCCAAGCAGGAATTTATTGGCCAGAGCCGGGGACTCTCCGGCCATTGGTCTGTGATGGCTTTTCCCAGGGGTCTGGAGCCCCCCACCTCCCAAACCCCCTTCCCAGGGTTTGCTCTGGGTGGGAACAAGGGCCTGGAGCCGACTACAGAACATGGTAGGGGGAGGAAGCCAGGCTGGATTCAGGATCCCAGGGGTCCCTGTCCCATTGTAGAGGTCATCACCCCATCCCCCAGAGGGGTCCAGCTCCGAAGGGGGGGTGTCTCCTGGAGACCCCCCTGCTCCACCATTCCCAGGGAGTGCAAACAAAGCTCGTCCTGCTCTTCCCTTTGACGGTCGAGGACAAAATTTCCACTCATAGGGCTTTCTCCACTGCCTCTGGCTCATCCCAGTCTGGCGGCAGCAGCACACGGGAAGTGGTGGAGCTGTGGGGACATCGCCCATGGCAGCTCCTGGCTGGGATTTGGGGTGTCCGAGCCCATGGGTGCGGTGGGATTTCGGGGGCAGCAGAGCACGGCACCCACAGCAGCGCCCTGAGTTCATCTCCTCGCACTTCCCCTTCCCAGCGCTTGGAAAAAGAAGGGATTCGAGCAGCCCCAAAACATCCATGGAGGGATCTGCCAGCTGGCAGGGAAGCTGCTCCTGGGAAGGGGAAAAACGCGAACAGTGCTGCCAAACCCCAACCCCTGCTGGGGCTCACTACCCCGCTCCTCCCGGCACAGCCAGGGCTGGCACTTCCCGGAGACATCCCAGGACAGCTCCCGGCACATGCCGGGCCGGCTCTGGCGCTCAGGAGATCTCGTTGCCGAACACCTCGAGCACGAGCGGCGTGAGCTGCATGCTGTGCTCGGGCTGGAAGGACAGACAGCGGTACTGCCGCAAGTGCTCCTCGTTCAGGCTGCGCAGGTCCGCCAGCTTCTGGATCATCTTGGCGTAGAGCAGGCGGCTGCCGGGCGGCGGGTGCCGGGCGCGGATGTAGCTCTGCAGCACCTCCGAGAGCCGCTCCTGCAGCGCCTCCACCCGCAGCGGCTCCCGCACACCCGGCCGGTCTGGGGAGGGAGCAGCGCTCAGGGCAGTCCTTCCCGTCCCTGGGGTTTGGGGTAATTCCCTCCCTTTTATGGGGTTTGAGGGTCTGGGGTGATTCCCTCCCTTCCGTGGGGTTTGGGGTCATTCCCTCCCTTTCATCCCTTTTCAGGGCCAGCATTGCTTGAGGGTTTTCCATCCCTTCTGTGGATTTTTAGGATTTGGGATTTTCCCCTTCCCTTCTGTGGGTTTTTAGGGTTTGGTGTGGGTTTGTCCCTACCTGGGGACAGGATGCAGATGGCCATGAGCAGCACGTGCTCTTCCTCATGCAGGTTCAGCTTCTTCAGCCCCACCTGGAATTTCACCAGCGGCTCCAGCAGGTCCATGCTGTGCCCAGCTGCGGAGAGAATGGAGCCTCAGAGGGGCTCTGGAAAAGGCTCTTGTCCTCTGGAAGGGGATTTTTTCAGACATATTGGGGTAGCACTGGGGACATGGAGGTGGCACTAGAGAGATTGAGGAGGTGGCATTTGTCACCTCTCAACCCCCCAAAATTTGGGACAGGAGCCGTCTCCTTTCTCAGCACAAAACCAGCCACAGAGGGAAGGCCCAACAGGGGGAAAACTAGGGAATTTCAGGATTTGGGGCTGGGATTCCCTTACCCTGGGTGACATCGCTGACCCTATACTTGAAGTCGTTGCTGCCGCAGGTCCAGGACATGTCCTCGAGGGTGAAGGACTGGTTGGAGCGCAGCATGATCACCTCGATGGCGCTGCACTTGAGCAGCACGATCTGGTCCTCTGCAGACAGATCCCTGCGAGAGGATTTGTCCTCTGGGTGGGGGTCAGGGTGCTCGGGGACAGAGGGGACACAGCACAGGCCCAGGAGGAGCTGCCACCCCCCGGGTGCTCACCAGGCCCTCAGCAGGGGCTCCCTCCACAGAAATTCCCATCCCAGGGTTTTTTTTCCAGGTTTTTACCCCAAATCTTGGAACGAACACAACCTGAGGCCCCTCACAAACCCCTTGAGTGCTGCAGGAGCTCTGGGTGTCTCCCTGACAGAATTTGGGTGTGTTTTCCAGGGTACTGGGAAAAGAGGAAAACCCCAGGGAGGGGGAGAGCCAGAAAACAGCTGGGAAGGGAACAGAGCTGAGGAATGATCGGGAAGGAGAAACAGGGAAGGGCAGAATACGATTCCCAGGAGTGGGAATCACCAGATCTGGGATCCAAGCCTCACCTGAATCCCGGGATCATCTTGGCAAAGCCTATCACCTTCTGGATGCTGTAGCTGACCAGGTCAGCCAGGTGTGGAAGCATGGAGAGCTGCGAGAACTCCAGGTTCATGGAGGAGCTCTCGTCCTGCTCCTCCGGCAGTGGCAGGCTGGGAAATGGGGCCGGCTCCATGGAATCTGCCCAGAGGGAAACGCTCTGAGGGGAGTTTGCACCTCAGTGAGCCCCCACAGGAGGTGAAAAAAGGCTCTGGAATGCCAAATTCGGGTGGAGCTGCTGCATTTCTGCCCCTATGGCCTCCAAAGAGCTGAAAGAAGGGAACGTGGGTGGCTTTGAGGCCAGGTTTTCCATGGGGTCAGGGCCGGTTTGGGATCCCATTCTGGGAATGTGGGATGAGGATGAAAAGGAGGAAGAAGAGCAGGGCAGACCCTCATGGTGGGGTTAATTTGGGCTCTGGCACAACCCTTCCTCACCCCTGGAATTTGGGGTTTGAGGTGTCACCCCCAGCCCAAAGCAAGTCCTGGGGTCCCTCCCCGGCTCCCAATCCCAGTTTGGGGCCAGGAGGAACTGGGGCACACCTGGGAATGTGCCAAAGCTGAAGAGATCTGAGGAATCCTCTGAGGACAGGTCCTGGGTGAGGAGGGACGAGGATTTCGTGGCCCCTCTGCTGTTGGGGTTGCTCCTCACAGGGGGCTGGGGGAGAAAACAGAGAAAACTCCCTGAGGAGTGGGGCTGGCAGAGGGACTTGTGGATTTTGCAGGGGGAATTTGAGGGACAAAGGAGATTTTTGGGGTCCGTACCCGAAATTTGGTGAAGTCAGCATAGGTGGGGTCATAGGTTTTGCGATGGGCCTCAAGCAGGATGTCGATGACTTTCTGCTGCTCCTCCGAGACTTTGGGTTTGAGGCTTTCCTTCAGCGCTTCCTCCTCCTTCCTCTTCAGGATCATCTCCCGCTTCCTCTGCACCTCCTCGTCTGTCAGGATGACTGGGAAAGGAAGAGGGGTGGAATTAGGGTTTGGAACAACCCCTGCATGCCACACCCACCCCCTGTGAAATCGCTTTTTCCACCTGGGAAATCCATATTCCCCCTAGAGCCCCTTAGCCCTGCTGTGCCCAGGAGGTTTCTGGTGCTTTCAGGCAAGGCTTTGGGGGCACCGAGGCCGTGCCAGCCCTGCCCCGTGCCTGCTCTGCTCCCTCCCTGTTTGCTTGGAGCTCTCAAATCCTGATCCTGAAAGCTTTGGGGCCACTGGGTTCACCTGGCTCCAGCTCCTCTTGGCTCCCAGCTGCCACCAGGGGTGTCCAATGCTGCTTCAGGGCAGTTTTAATCTGATTTTTAAGGTCAAGGCACAGCCAAACCTCCCCCGCCCTCAGGGTTGGGGCTTTATGGCTTTTATTGGGGTGTCGGCGCTCGGCAGCGGCCAAAGGTTGGGCTCCACACAAGGCTGGGCCTGTTTGTTTATGGAAAAGAAGCAGCCAGGGGCAATTTGGGCTCAAATCTTCACTTTTTTTTATCAACAGCTCCAAGCCCTGAGCAGCCTCAGAGGATGAAAAAGCATCAGGGAGCTGCACAAACCTCTGGGGTCCCAAATCCCGAGAGCACGAGGGGGACAGAGCCCCTAAAACCAGGAGCTGCCTTTCCTCAGCCCTTCCTCCAGGGACTGAGACTCCCCAGGGGTTGTTTTGGAATTCCCTGGGTGCAGGGATCCGCAGCTGGGAGAGTCAAGGTGGAGTGGAGGGCGAGAGGTCAGTGAAGGGCGGGAGGAGCTCGGGGCTGGGAACCCTCAGCCTCCCCTGCTCCTTTGGCCAAGGGCGATTTTCCATTCTCCACTTTCCAGCCCTGCACAGCCTCAGAGGGGCCTGGGACACCTCAGGAGTGGCTGGAAGGTCACTCCCACCTCTGCCATTGACAGCTCCGTGGCTGGCCTAGGGAGGAAAATCAGGATTTTGCCATTCTCCCATCCCAGTTTTTATCCCAAACAGCATCAGATACATGTGGGCACTACCTGCTTGGGGTCACCCATCCCTGGCCATGCACAAAGAGCACGAGCTATTAAAAATCTGTGGAGGAGGATTTTTAGGGATTATCAGGGAAGGATCCAAGGGAGCCTCAACATCCCTGAGGGACAGACATCCCTCCCTCAGCTCCAAGCAGCTGGAAAAAGGCAGGGAAGGGGCAATTCCACATTTTCTGGCTTCCAAGCAGGTGGGAAAGGCCAGATTTCCCAGCCCATTATCCAAGGGGAGAGAGCAGTGAGGAGGGGACAGGCTCTGGCTGAGACCCGAGAGTGACAGCAGGAGAATTCCCAAATCCTGGGGTGGGGCGGGACGACTTTCCCTGCCTGCCACCCCCGGCCTGCCCTGCTTGTCCCCAGACAGGCAGAAAACCTCAAACATTTGCCCAGGCTGGTGTCTCGGGGCTGGCAGTGCCACGTGGTGACCTCTGCCGTGCCATCGCTGTTCAGAGCCCCCCTGGCCCCACGGGCGTTTGGGGTCACAGAATCCTCCAGGGGGACAAACCCTGGCCCCAAACTGGAACTGGAGTCAGGGAGGGGCCCCAGGCCCAAATTCCAGGTGTGGGGAAGGGTCTGCCTGGGTCAGAGCCCCGCATGAGGGTCCACCCTGCTCCTCTTCCTCCCTGTCCCACATTCCCTGAATCCCAACCCTGTGGCAAACAGGGCCTTGAAACCTTCCCGATTCCCTTTTGCCACCTAAAAATAACCCCAACCTTTCATCCTCCCTCCTTTTTCCAGCAGCAAAGTCCATTTTTAGCTATTTTTAGCCTCTCTGGGCCAGTTTTGGTTAATCCAGGCAGGATTTGCTAACAGGGCTGTTTACACGTTAACTCCTGTGAGGAAAACATGGAGAAAACCCCTGGAACTGGCGCCCAGGAACTTTCCAGCCCTTCCTAGGGAATTAATTGGCTGCTGGTGCAAATTAAAGCACCTCCCTCCTTAGGGGCTCCTCAAAAAGCAGGGACAGCTCCCCAGAATTTGGGGACAGCCAGTGTGGGGTGTGGCCTTTTCCTCCCTCATCAACCTGCGAATCCCAAAGAATAAAAAAAATCCAGGGATTTTTACCAGGATCATTGAAAACGTAAGCATTTTTTTCCCCACAAACACCTCCAAATTCTGATTTTCTGGAGGCCCCAGGGTGACATTAGGCTCTGTTTGCTCCCTGTTTAGCACATCAGGGAAAGGGCCCTGCTTCCATATCCCGAATTTCCAGCTCCATGGACACCCTGGCCACAGTCTCCCAGGAGAAAATGTTTGGTTGGAGCTCTCCAGGAGCACCCAGCTCCTCCCCAGCACCTCAAACACGTTTTATTTTAAAAGCCACTTATCTCTAAATACAACCGGAGAAAACAAACATTTGGGCCACATTTGTGTGTTTGGACTGGGCTTAAAAACCGCTTTAATTCCCTCTGCTGTTGACTTAAGTCCCTGCTTTATCCCACATGGAAAAAAGGCTCGGAAAAAAATAAAAAATCCCAGAGGGAGAAGAATAAAACTCAACCTGGCTCCAGGGGCATGGGGAAATTCATCCAGCTCTCCCCGTGGAGCAGGGAAAATGCTGGAAAAAAGGATTTTCAGAGACATTGGGGGCCAGGGAGCTGATTTTCCTCAAAAAAACAGGAAACATGAGAAAACAACTCCTGGATGGGAAGGAATCATTAAACCAGCTGCTCTCAATCATTACCCGCTGCTTCCTCTGCCCTTTGCATCCCCCTGGGACCTTCCCAGTGCCACCCCTGACCCCAGGGACAGGCACAGCCCCAGCCCCTGGAGCGCTGCCAGGGTCATTCCCAGCTGGACACTCACATTCCTTCATCATCCCGATGTCCAGGCAGCGCTTGAGCCGGCAGGCCTGGCAGTGCCGCCGGTTGTCCTTGGTGATGTGGCAGTCCCCGCTGAAGGGACAGGTGAACATGGCCTTCCTCTTCATGCTCCTCCTGGAAAAGAGCAGGAAAAGGGGAAAACCCTCCTGGGGCTGAATTCCCACTGTTTTGGCTGATGCTCCAAATGCTGGGAGCTTCAGGCACAGCTGGAAAAGGAAAATTTCCTACAGGGAAACATCCAAGGGTTCAGCCACGGGTTTACCCCAGAATGGTTCGGGGGGAAATGACCTTAAACCCTGCTCTAAGCCCAGCCTAGCCTGCTGGGTTTAAGAAGGTTTTTGGGTCCAAACAGGGTGGAAGGATTGCACAGAAACCCCCCTAGCAGCAAAACAAACCCGAGCTGGGGTTTAAGGTGAGCCTCCCGAAGCCCGGCTTTGCTGGCAGAACTGGCCTGAGCACATTTTGGGTATGCAGGGAGAGGAATTCTCGCTGCAGGACACAGAGAAAGGAGCCTGAAAATGACAACCCTGAGCTGCAGCAAAACCACAGCACGGCCCGGGCGGAGCGGGAACGTGGAGCAAAGGAACAAAGGGTCAGAGCCAAAATAATCCAGGGAAAAAGGGCCAGAGCCTTCCAGGAAAAAGGGTCAGAGCCAGAATCTTCCTGGGATAAAGGGTCAGAGCAAAAATATTCCAAGGACAAAGGGTCAGAGCCAAAATACTCCACAAAAAGCTCTTTTTTTCCACAAAAACCCAGGGAAAAGCCGGGAATGCACAAACAACAAGGCCATGGAGCAGGGAAGAACATTCCCATGGCTCAGGACAGCCCAAAATTCCAAGTTTGGAATGAAAATTGCAGCTTGGGTGGCTCCAGAGGCTCCCAGGATGACACTGGAGCTGGGTTCGGCTGGAATTCCATGGAAACCATTCCCAGGCGGATTTGGGATCCCAGGGGCTAAAAATAGAGAATTCCAGGCCTGATTCCTGGCCTGGAATGAGGGAATTGCTTTGGGGATGGGGGCAGAATTCCCAGGGTGACACAGAATTCCCAAGGGGGACAACATAATTCCCTGGAAATGCTGGATTTTGGGAAGAGCTGCTCCAGAGGATCCCCTGCCCTTCCTCATCCCCCAATCCCAGAGGTTTTTGAGGAGATTTTAGGGTTTTTTGGCTCAGGAAAAATCCCAATTTGTGACCCCAGGGGAGTCCTGGAATACTGCAAGGCTCCAAGATCCATGAAAAATCGTGGAAAAACAGGGAAAAAAACCATCCCAAGGTTCCAAACTGACAAAAAGAAATCAATAATTTCCCCCCCTTAAACCATGGGAACGTGGCACCACCCGGAATTCCAGGCCTGCTTCAGGATCCCATTGGATTCCCTGTGGGACTCCCGAGGTTTTTTCGGGATGGGGGCATTCCCAGGGATCCAGGTGCACCTGAAGAAGCCCTTGCAGCCCTCGCAGGTCATGGCGTTGAAGTGGAAGCCGGTGGCTCTGTCCCCGCAGACCCCGCAGATCCGGGACACGTTCCGCTCGGGATCCCCGCTGGGATCGGCCAGGGAGGTGCTGGAAGCGCCCGGGTCCATGGCTGGGAGGGGAAAAAATTGGGATTTGTCACGAAAGTTCAGGACTTTTCTTTGAATTCTACCTGATTTGGGGCAAAACTGGGGGTTTAGTCCTAAAATTATCCCTAAAATTCAGGATTTTCCTTGGATTTCCCCTGATTTGGGCAAGAAACTTTAATTCCCATTGGCTCTGGGCATTAAAACCACCCCACAAACCCAATTTTTGGGATTCTGGAATGCTGGGAAAGCTCTGGGACTGGGAGAGGCTCAATTAACACCTCACTAATGAGGCAAAACAACCCCATGCCTCCTTAAAAATTCCTGGTGCCTCTGGACTGATTTTTCTTTAAAAAAGGGGGGAAAAGTGCTTTTTTCCCCATTCCAAACCTGCCCATTCCCAAATTCCAGCAGCACCTTTAAATACATTAAAATCCATTAAATCCCAATTAAAGAATTCCCTCTGCTTTGGGGCTGTTTTCCAGGGATTCCTGAGTGGGATTTTGGGGCTTTCCCTGGAATTCCCTGGGACAGCATTGTCCTCTCCCACCATTCCCACCCAAAGCCTGGATTTTCACCTTTATTCATTTAATTCCTTTGGAATTTTGCTTTCCTTTGGATTTTTCCAGCCAGGCCCCAGGGTTGGGCTGGAGGATCCCTGGGGATCCCTCCCCATGGAATCATGTCCCTAAACCACCAATCCCAAACAGAGAATTCCCAAAACCCTGAAGGAGCTGCTCCACTGGGACATTCCAGATAAATAAAAATCCAAGGAAAACCAGGAGAGGGAAGGGGTGAAAGTTTCCCAACGGGATCGGAGCAAAGAGCAGGGACAGATCCAACGCCCTGGGAATTCTGGCTGGGAAAAACGAGCCCGGCAACTCCGGAGCTCCCGGCCCTGGCACAGGAGGGAACTCTGGGATGAGGAATTTGGGATCCACAGATCCCATTTTTCGCTCTATCCCATAAAAAATTGGGAATATTCCAGGTTAAACCCTTGGATTGCATTCCCTGTGTTCCAAACACATCCCACTGGTCTTTTTAAATGGGAAAAATACAACGAAGCTGAGCTTTTCCTGGGACTTTCCCAAAAAAAAAAATCCCTCCAGCACCCCTGTGGTCCCTCCATGAAAAAGCTTTCTCCCTTTTCCAAGGAAAAACCCTGAAAAATGCAGGAACAGGAATATTCCCCACAGAATATTCCCTGGTTCTCCCTGAACCCTTCCTGGATTTCCTCCTCCTGCCCCAAATCCTTCTCTTTGCTCCTTTATTTCCACAATCCTTAATTCCAGGCTATCCAAGGAATTCTTCTTCTCATATCCCAAGAAAACCCCAGGGAAGGCTGACAGGCAGAAGCTGCCCCTGCTTGTGGCAAATTCCAGAACTCCTCCGGAGCTTCTCCCTGGATTTCGAAATATTCCCAAACAGGTTCTGGCTCCATCACCCTCTGGGGAGGGAAAACCACCCCAGGAAAATGCAATTCCCAGGAATTTTCAACATGGATTTTTTTTTTTTTTCTTTTTACCATCTTCAGCCTCTCCTGGGCTTTTTTTGCTCCAGAGGGAGGAAAATTCCAGCAAAATGGTCCTGAAATGTGCCCCGAAAACAGGGATTGGGGAGAGGAGCTGGAATTTGGGGAAGTCCAACCTTAATGCCCTGGGCTGGAGCAAGGATTATCAGAAGTTACTGGGACAGGACCCCAGGAAGCTTTAGGGAAAATTCCTCATCCAGAGGGGGTCAAGCACTGGAAAAACTTCCCAGGGAATGGGAAGGGCTCTGGGGCCACCAGAGCCCAAGGAATTTTTGGAAAATGCTCTTGGATATTTGGGGCTTTTGTGCCCAGTGCAGGGTCAGGAGCTGGGCAGGGTGATCCCAATTTGGGATTTTCCAGGATTTTTCCAGGCAGGGTCTGGGATCCGAGGCCTTGGGATCCCCGTGGGATCGGGGCCCTTCCAGGCCACAGCCCTGCCCCACAATAAACTCATTTCCCAACATTCCTGCTGGCTAAAGGCCAATTTCCAAAGCCATTCCCAGCAGGAGAAACCCCTTGGATTTGGCTGAGGGGGATTTTTGGTGTGGAATGTCCAAAATTCACCCAAAATTCCCTCCCAATATCCAGCACGACATGAGTGAAAGGCCAATCCCTGTGTAGGAGTGGAGAGACAAAATCTGAGCCTGGAAATGCCAATTTTCGGGCAAAAAAGGCTGGAAACTCAGTGTATCCTGGATTTCCTTCCAGCTAGAACCTCTCAGTAGGATATTTCCAATTTTAGGTGGGAAAAAACCCCCCAGATTTAAGTCCTGTAATCTCTGATATTATCCTCAAAGCAGGACTATTTGCTGCTCCAAGGCCTTCCCAAAAAACTCCAGTGTCCCTAAAAGCCTCCGGAGACACAAAGCCAACCCAGTCCCTGTTAAACCTTCCCAGAAATTGTGAATTTTCCTCAGAAAAGGAATTTTGGGTGGGATCCTGTGCTGCTCAGAGACCCCAAAAAGGGGCTCCAGACCCCAAACCAGGTTTTGGGAAGGGTGACAAGGATGAGCTGGATCCCAAATCCTGGCTTTTCCCACCTGTCTGGACAAGCCAGGAGGAAAATTCCAACTGATCCCAGCACGTGATGGGGCCTGGCCCTGCCCTGCTCCTTCCCTGGCAATTCTCCTGCTGCTGGAGCTGATCAGAAATTGGGGGAAGTTCTGATTTTCCCCTTCCTGAGAGGAGCTGCAGCATTCCCAGCCCAGCTGGAGCAGGAATTGCTCTTCCTGGGCTGCAAAAAGACCCAAAATTGACATTTTTTTTGTGCTGTGAGCAAAGCCCTGCCCTGGACCTGCTCCCCCTCCTTCCAGGATCCCAAATCTCCCTTGGATTCAGGAATCACATCCTACCTCACCCTCTTTTCTGCCAGCTTTGGGACACAACCATTCCCAGACATTTTGTCCCCAAGTTTTCTGGCTGGAAATGCCACCCCTGGGAGCAGGAAAGGTAATCTCTAAGGAATGAAAGAGCCCCAAAATCCCAATTTTTAGGCCCTGTCCCAGGCAGTATCCTCAGCGGAGACAGGGCCCACACTGGGCAGCAGCAGGACACAAATCCAGGTTTTTCCCATGCAATTCTTGGAGTGCCCCAGCCCCTCAGGAAGGGATTGTGGCACCCAGGACTCCCCCAGGCCCAGGAATGGCACCAGAACACCAGAAGGAAATGGGAAAAGACCACAAAATTAAAAAAAAAAAAAAACTGCTGGGAAGGGCTCTGCCTATTTGGGAAAAATTCCCAAAGCAGAGGTGGAAGGGCAGGAACAGCCCCACACTGTGGAATAAAATCCTCTTTTTGTGCTGGAAGCAGCCCCAGAAGAGCCTTGGGAAGGTGTGGACCCTCACAAGTGATTCCCAGCTGTGGCGATTCCCAGGAAATCTGGGATTTGCTGTCCCTTCCCCGGGCCACGTCCTGGTCTAAATCCAGAGCTGGGCCTTGTCAGGCTCCGAAGCAGGGGATTACTGGAGATGGGATTTTTTGGGAGCTCTCTGGGGCAGCAGGGACAGGAGAGCCCAAATCCCTGTCCATTCCCTGGGATGTGCCTGGAGGAAAAGGGAATTTTCACAGAAGGTCCTGCCTTGGAGCTGGAAAAGGAGCCTTTAGAGGCCCCAAATCCCTGTCCACTCCCTATCCTGAGATGTGCCCGGTGGAAAAGGGAATTCTCATTCCCCAGAACCTCGACTTGCCCAAGGAAGGAAGAGGAGGAGGAGGAGGAGGAGTGGGAATGATGCAGCAGCCAGAGCTGTTGCAGTCTGGAATTGGGAAATTGGAGCAGCAGCCACGCCTGGGGCATGGAGAAGGTGGGAAAAGCCTCAGGAAACAGCTCAAGGTTTTCCAGAGAAAAACTAGGAAGGCTTCATGTGCCAAAAATCCCCTTTTCCACCCACTTTGCCTCTGGAAGCAGGAGCACACTCAGGAAAGGAGAATCCAGGAGAACCTGGAGCAGCTCCTGGGATTCTTGGGAACGAGGAAATGCCATTGGATGCCCGGATCAAAATTCCAGGTGTTGTTTTCCAGCCCTTTTCCGCCCTTTTTCCGTTTATTGGCGGCGGGAAAGGGCGAGGGTTGAGCTGATAAGGATCGAGATAAGAGCGATGGGCTCGGGGAGGAGCTGAGTCAGCACAGGCTGGAGGCGAAGTGGCAGCGCCAGGGGTGGCACCGGGGACATCCTGGCAGTGCCACCCCTGGCAGATTCCTGTTCCATTCACGCCTCAATTTAATCTTAATTTCCCTGCATTTTTGCTCCCTTTGTTTTCCCCATATTTTTCCGGGATTTTTGTTCTCACCCCTCACTTTCCCCATCATGCCCCTGAATTTATTTATTTATTTCAATTTTTAATTCCCAGAACCATTTCCATTCCTCTCCTTTTTAGGTTCCTATTTCCATCCCAGCCCACATCTAGCCAAGATTTTCCCTCTCCCAGTCCCTGGCAATTCCAGAATATCCCCTCAGGGAGCTCGGGCTAGGCCGGCTCTGCTTTGGCTCAGCCACTGGAGGTTAAAAGTTATTCCCTGGAGAAGGATTAGCCTTTAAATGGGGAAAAAAAACCTCCTGGATTTTCCATTTATTCCTCCCTAAACACAGTGGGATTCAGGGAAACAAGCCCCAGCCATGACCCCAGGTACGTTGTTACCTGGGAAAAATCAGATTTTTGAGATTTTTGTTATTGCTGGGACATCTCAGTCCTGATCTGGTCACGCCCTGGAGATCTGGGGCAGACATCTCCCATCATCCTCATCATCATCCACATCATCATATCCCAGATTTTCCTTGCTCTGAGATTCCAGAAGGAACCCAACCTCACCCTGGCATTTCCCCCCCTTTATTTCACCTCATTTCTGCCAGGTCCAGCCCAACCAGAGGCTTTTAAAACTTTATTTCACTTTATTTATGCCGTTTTTGCTCCCCTTGGTTTCCCCATATCTCCCCGGATTTCTGCACTCCTCAGACCTTGGGGTGTCATCATTTCCCTGGATTTCTCTCCATTCACCCTCAGGTTTAATCTTAATTTCCCTGGATTTTTCTCCCCTCAATGCCCAATTTCCCAGGATTTAATCTGAATGTCCTGGGATTCTTGCTCCCCTTGATTTCCCCATCATTTCACTGGATTTTTCCCTCCCTCTTCCCCGGGTTTAAGCCCGATTTCCCGGGATTTTTGCCCCATTCACACCTTGCTTTCCCCATCACCTCCCTAGATTTTTGCTCCCCTTGGTTCCCGGATTTTCCCCCCTCTTCCCTGGGTTTAACCGCAATTTCCCGGGATTTTCGTGTCCCGCCGCCCGCGGCTCCTGCCCCGAGCCGGAGGAAGATGAGTCACGAGCGGCTCCGGGGGAGGAGGAGACGCCGCAAAAACGTCGCGTCTCCCGAAAACCTCTTTCCGAGAAAAAAAAAAACCAACTTTTCTCAAAACTCCAGCCTTGAAAAGGAGAGGAAGCAGCGGCTCAGCCGCCCCAAAAACTCTTTCGTGGAGCATCCCCCAATCCCTGGTGCACAAAAATCCCCCCGTACCTTGATTTTCCTGGTGCTGGCACGGCTCGGGATCGCTCCAAAACACGGGAATGCGCTGGGGAATTAAAAAGGAGGGAGATTAATGTCGTGCCGGGGGGCTCAGCCCCCCAAAATACCCGAATTGGGACCTTGAACATGGGTTTAAACGGGGCACTTAATTACGAGAGCAGCCAGAAACGCTAAAAATCACATGAAAGAAACCCTAAAGCCACATAAACACCCCCCACGGCCCCCAGAAATTCCCCGGTTTCGAAGGCCCCAAAAAGGGGGAGCCCCAGAGGGGGGGAGAACAGCGGTGCCTTTCCGGGATGTGGGGACGCCCCGAAGCACCCCAAAACTCCCAGGTGAACTCAAATGCCTGCAGGTGGTCAGGGCTGAGACTGGACAGTCCCGGACCCCCCTAAAACCAGGAGCCACCCCCATAATGCGACGGGGACACCCCCACCCCAAGGGGATGCGAATCTTGGGCAGGGAAAGCCCCGAGAGCCCCCAGCCGAGGGCGAACACAGGGGGCCGGGGAATCTCACAGGGGACCCCCGACCCCCAACAGGGCACCGGGGGGGTCCGACACACTGGGACCCCCAAACCAGCACGGGAACAGCGCGACCCAAACCAGGAAGCACCGGGGAGCCTCAACGCCCGCCCCGTGTCCCTCCTGCCGGCAGGGACACTCCGGGAGCGCCCCGTGCCCACGTTCCGTCACCCCCAAGGTCCCCCCAGAGGCCCCACAACCGGTTTCCCCTGGAGCAACCGCCCCCCGTTCGCCCGCAGCGAGCACCTCCGATGTCAGCGAGCAGCTCAGGTGTCCCGGGGAGCGCCGGAGTTACGGCGGACGCTGAGCAGGGCAGGGCTTGTCCCCGGTGCCGTGCCCCCAAGGTCCCCCGGTGTCCCCCAGCCCAGTACCTGAGCCCCGACCCCGCTGCCGCCCCCGCCCCCCCCGCTGCCGCCTTTTGACGGGAACCGGCGCCGCGGCCCCGCCCCTCCTAGCCCCGCCCCGCCAATACCAGCGCGGCACCGCCTTGGCCACGCCCACACGTGCCACATAAGGTAAATGATGGGCGTGGTCTCTGCGAAGGGGGCGTGACAAGGAATTGCACGTGGCCCCCGGGTGCCGCGGGGCTTCCCCGGAGGAACCGCTCGAGCTCCCGGGGCCGCTGCCCTCCGGACCCCGCTGCCCCCCCGCCTTCCTGCTGCCCGCCCGCCGCCTCTGCCCACCCTGTCCTTGCTGCCCACCTGACCCCCTCTCCCACACCCAGGAGCGCCCGGCTGGGCAGGGGACTTTTGGGGTGACAGCACCCGGTGATTTGGGAGCTGCCACTCCTCCAGAAAGTCCGGTGGGCCCGGGCAGCCGATCCAGCTCCCAGTGAGTGTCCGGTGCTGTAGTGGGACAGGACAAACGCCATCAGCACCAGAGTGCCACCCCCAGCACTCCTGGCTCTTTGCAGGTTCCAGCTGCTCCTGTTGCCCCCACAGAGCCCCGAGGGTGATCCGAGCCTGGGGACCGGCAGGACACACGAATTTAGCTGCTCCTGAAGCATCTGAGAGTGTTTGGGACAGAGCAAGAACCGACCTTGACCATCCAAAATCCCACTATTAGTAACTCGGAATGTGGGATTTTGGGCAGAGCCAGCTCAACACAACCCAACCCAAAGATGCTCCGTTGCCTGGGCACGCTGCATCCCCAGTCAAAAAAAATCAGGATATTCGGTAATTTTCCCTTTTCCATCCTCAAACACCCAGCCAGGATGCAGCCTCCTGCAACACCGAATAAAGCATCTAGAAGCGCTCCCAAAAAACTCCTGCTGCTGCTCTCAGGGTTTATCGGTGTCCCCTAAATCCAAAATCCCGGGAGCAAACGAGCCCCCGGCGCCGCGGAACCCCCGCAGCCGCGGGCACCGGGTTCAGCCGCCGCGGTTTGCGTGGGGAAAACGCTTCGAAATCGCCTTTAAATTGATTTAATGAGGCCGAGGAAGGGAAAATAACGTCTGGGAAGAAATGGCAGCTCATCAGAGGCAATTTCGTGGCGCGGAAGGATTTCAGGAAGGTGGGGAGTGGTGAAAGTTGCTCATCGCCGTGCCTGTGTTTTTGGGATCGCAGCTCTTTCCATGCCGAAGAAAAATGTCCCAAAATCTCCCAAAGCTTTTCCCCACTGGCACGGCCATGCACCAGACCAGCGTGACACATTTTCCATACAAATTTGCCGTGGATGCCACCTTTTTCCCACCGGGAATTTGTTCCCCCCGAGCTCTGGGGGAGGTTTGTGGCCGGGGAGGGTTTGAATTCCCTCCCTCTCTCCTGATTTCCCACTGCTTTTCCCCCCTCGATCCACCTGGCACCACGGGTTTGGGGGCAAATCCCGGCTCCACTCCGCATCCCTGGGACAGCAGGGATGTGCCGGGATTCGGGAGGATTGAATTCCTGCATGGAATTTAATTCCTGCCTGGAAATTCCCAGAGCTGTGAGCGGGACCCGCAGTTTTTGTGCTGCTCCAGCCTGGAAAAAGGGATCGGCGGGGTTGGGAGGAGAGGAGGATGGCTCGGGGATGTGGAGCGGCAGGAACTAGGATCCCGAGGTCATAGTGGAGTGGTTTGGGGTTGGGAGGGACCTTAAGGATCATCATTCCCATCCCTGGAATTGTCCCTGGACGTGGCTTGGAGCCACCTTGGAGAGCGGCAGGTGCGTGATAAACGGGGCTGGACGAGCTCCAAGGTCCCTCCCAAAAAATCCCGCGATTCCACGATCCCGTTCCACGGCTCAGAAGTCCCTGAGGGACACAGAGAAAAGCCGGAAAAAACCCGAATCCGATATTTCCCCGACCTTGGAACAGCGATCCCTCATCCCGGACCTCCTCCTGGGATGGATCCGGGCTCGCCCCAGCCCGGGAGACCGGAGATTTCCCGGGAAGCGCTTCCACAATCCCACCCGGCAGCTGGAAAAGAGGAAAAAGGCTTTCCCTCCTTTCCACCCATTCCCGCTGGATTTGGGGGCAGAAAAAACTGGCTGAAAATTTTGAATCAAATCCAGGAACCGAGGGGAGGCTGCGGAGGGAATTTTCGGTTCTCTCCCTACTCTGAGAATTGTCCGCAGGGTCGAGCTCATCCCGCCGCTCATCCTAAGGGATTGGTAGGGATTTCCCCTTTCCCAATCCCTCTCCCTGCTCCTTTTCCAGCCCTTCCCCGGGATGCCACAACCCCCGAGAAGGCGCAGGAAGGAGCCAGGGGAAGGAAGGAGACCGGGAATTCTCCTCCCGCCTGGAATTTCGCTCCTGGGAAGGAGAGAATAAATGATCCGTGAAATTTCCAAGGGATACTGAGGCAGGAGATGCCTCTGGAGCTCGCAAAATATTTGAAGTTTGCCGTGAATTTTATCTTGATAGTTTGGGTGATTGGGAGAGGGAGGAGTTTCGGATTTTTTTGGGGGAGAAAATCACACGGTAGGGAATTTATTGGAGGAAAACGGACCCGGGAGCTATCGGGGCTGGGGAGGGGGGTGGGAGGGAATGGCCTGGGNGCGTCGCTTCTGCGTGTGCGCGACTCTGACCCTTCCCATCACATGCAAATGAAGGGTGTGGTCACTGGCCCCACCCCCGATAATTGGCGTGCATGCTTTGGGTGGAACGTCAGGGCGTGGCTCCTTAAACCCCACCTATCCACTGACGTAATCCCCCACCAGATGGGCGTGGTCTGTGTAATCCCGCTCATCCCACCTACCAGTGAGTGGGCGGGGCCACGGGGAGCCCACGCCCGCCTCCCGCCGTTGCCATTAGCGACAGCGGCTGCGCGCGAGAACCGGGGCGGGACTGCGGCCGCGCGTGTCCGGGGCGCGCGCTCGTGGCGGGGGAGGGGGGGCCCCCGCCGGGGGGCG